>JAFELO010000248.1:242113-311604 GCA_017140195.1 Eumaeus atala | reverse complement strand
ACCTTCTGTGATAGTGCAATAAAGTAGTTGGCAATTACGGGTCAGCGGAGTCTCGCGGCCGCTCACAACTGATGCAAAAATGCAAAATTGCCTTAACCTTTATTACGATGTGATAACAAATATCAATAAATATAAAAGAGTGCCTGATATATACTGGCGTTGAGTGACGTTTATGAGTTTAAGGTCGTTATTATGTTTAATTATTCATGTGTGTCACATGTAATTGTGCCACGCTGTTTGTACGAGCTGGCGCCATCTACATTGGGCGGCAACGGAACCGGACTCCCACTCCCAAAGCCCACTTTGTAATAACTGATCTGTCCCGATTTTTGCGATTTATGAGTTTCCAATGGTCCGTTTCCAATGGTCCATTGGAATGGGGCCTTTGTGGTAATTTATTAATTTTCTTATCATAAACTAATTATAATACTGCATAATCTTAACCAAAAGTATACATTTGGTTAAGATTATGAGGATGTCACGATTGGCATTAAGACAGAAAATGGGATGCCAAAGTGCATCGGCTTTAACAGCAGCAGTATGGATCGAGAAAGAGTTTAGTAAGCTGGGATTCTGTATGTGCATGCATATTTTATGCTCATGCCGGAACTTATATACATAAGTTCCGGCATGAGCATAAAATATGCATGCACATACAGAATCCTACCTACTCTCTTTGGACAGATACTTGGCACTAACTACCTATGATATTAGGTATATTTGTATGAAAAATTGTGCAAATATGCCCAATCATTTAACAGGTAGTTAATTCAGCATATAATTCTCAACAATCTTAACCAGCTGCTAACTATTAACAATTAGTAGTTTATGATGAGAAAATTAATAAATTACCACAACACACGGTGCAGAATAAATGTTTATTTAATGGCCACATAAATAGTTTGACACATAAAGACTAATAGACTTAAATAGTCATAGGCGTAACTTTGTATCCAGTATTTTATGTAAGGCAGGTATGTTGTAAAAATGAGGGAATTTGTCATATAATTACACATGCTTAATTAATTGTGTGCTAGCAAAGTGACTGTTTCCCTTAATCGTAGAATGTTTGCTGAAAAAGCTATCCCCTAGCTGTTACGAGGAGGTTCTTAGAAGTTAATAGTTAACATAAACTTTTCGATCTTGCAAATTTACGATTAGTGCAAGTGGAACCATTACAAAACGTACAATAAAAATATTTTCAGTTTTTCCAGTAATCGAAACTTGTAAGAATGTGTAATTTCGTTTACTTATAAAAGAGTAATATATATTTATTACAGTAATCAACATCAGTCCGCCATTTTTATTTTCGAAGGCAGTGAATTCTTTATCGTCGTTATTACTTGTTAACTCATATTGACTGGTAGTGCAATACCATTGATACTTGTATAGGCTGCGAGATTAAGCTGCTACGACCGGGCCAGCACATTGTTCTTCGTAGCATCATACCTTATTTTTTAGGGCACAAAAATCGGAATATCTCTGTGGTCCGTCTATCTGTATGTTATTTAAAGCATCGATAAAAAGTCTTATTATAAATCAACGCAATTCAATAACAATGTATACGGCCATATGGAATTTGGAATCTTTCATCTTCATTGTGTTTTCTCATTTTGGCGTCAATACATTGTACAATATTTTGCGATATTAAAACGGTGTGGTGTGATAAAAAGAACAGCATCGCTGTAATTGCATCACACAAAGTAGGTATGGAGTCAAAAGAAAATCTCAAAACTCTGCACACACACTTGGTATTAGTCAAATGTTTGTGTACCGGGCTATTAATAGATACATGACTCTTCCTCTGTTTGTGACAGAGAACGATGTGGCCGTCCACGTAGTGTTCGTTCGAAAAAGTGGTCAAGCCGAGAGAGAAAAATTTGAAAAAATCCTGGCCGGAAGCACAGATTTTTTCTCGGGAAATGAAGATAGCACCGGGAACCATGTCGCGTATTTTATTAGTAGACTGAGGACTAGCAGCCTATAAGAGAAAACTGGTCATATCTTAACTGATAATTTAAAAATGACTAAGGTGATAAAATCGAAACAACTACTGAAGCGGTACGCAAAGGGAAGTCTCAGAAAAGTTGTGTATACGGATGTTTTTTTTTTCCAACTGAGCAGTATTTTAACAAACAAAATTACCGCATTTATGCTCAAAGGTCTAAGGAAGCTACACAATTATTCTACAG
This sequence comes from Eumaeus atala, assembly GCA_017140195.1. Taxonomy (NCBI): domain Eukaryota; kingdom Metazoa; phylum Arthropoda; class Insecta; order Lepidoptera; family Lycaenidae; genus Eumaeus; species Eumaeus atala. Next base: position 309,412 of record JAFELO010000248.1, on the reverse strand, counting down.
AGTGGCATCATCCGACTTCAGTCATGGTTGGTGGGGTGTTGGCTATGAAAGAGTGACTGAGTCATATTTTTGTGTGTGAAGATGTTATTCTCTTGAGAAGGTAGTTAAGCTCCTTAATAACACCATGTTCGGTAACCAATTGTGGTCCTTTCAGCAAGACTTGGTACCAGATCATAAAGCTAGATTCACCCAATCTTGGTACAGCTTGCTATAAACGCCATGATAATTGGGAGGTCCTAAAACAATCCATACTTTTGACAGTAAAGAATTTTCCCACAGGAAGAGTGCCGTGTTTCTATTGATAATTAGCATAAACGTTTAAAGGACTGTATCGCAACAAGTAGACCACTTCGAATAAGCCTTTCATATTTTTAATTGTTCTATGTTTGTGAATTAAACTAACACAAAAGTAGTAAATGCTATTTGCAATTAAACATTTTTTTTCTTTGTTACAATATTTATGGCGAGACTAGGGATATCGATATACGATGATCGGACGGTAACTAAAGCCTACCTAATACTTTCAGTTGACCTAGAATTATGGAAATTGGCCTGAGGTGACATAAATTGCGACATTAAACCCAACTATTGCTGATGCCGTACACGCTGTCAGGAACCGGAACAATTCGCACGGAATTGTCCACGAATTCTTTCGTAGATGTAGATAAACAAAAAATCCCAGAATAAACCATTACAACGTTCTGTTTGTATATCATATCATTGCAATTGAGTGTATACGCCCGCAAATGTAACTTTGTTAACTTTTGTAAGAAGATTCAATAGTGATACGGTACCCTCGATGCTTGTCCGAATCGCACTAGACTTGAGTTTTTCATAAAAACATGCACTTAGTGACCAACACTGCCAAGTATAGCAATGCCGCTCTCAACCACAGCATGTGCACAAACACATTCAATATCCATTCTCAAATAAGAATGACTCTTAAAGACATGTTATCTAAATCTCTAACACTCATCATTATCATCGTCGTCATCATCATCATCATTATCAGCCCTTATCGGTCCACTACTGGACATACACAACTTTTTTTTTTTTTGGTGACGAAGGGGAATGCATTTACGCATGATACCTAGGAACGCGGGTAGGCTCCCAGACCTATGTTCGACTCGGCCATTGGGTATCAATACCAACTAAACGCCTACGGGAGTTTTCACCCGCTATTTATGGAGAGTCCCGGATCTACAGGCAACAGGACCCCTCCAGCAACAGCCTGGATTCGGCCTCGGAACACAGGGGCGCTACTGAAGGCGCCGCAGATAGCGCCTCCTTCGTACCCCCATTCGTTGTCGGCGGGGGGAGGCCGCGCCGGCAGCCTCCTCTCTCATCGCTCGTCGGCTTCCATCTGGGACATAATGGTCTCGCAAAAAAAAGCCATTGTCTGGTAGGACTCGTCGCTGCCGAGCATCGCTACTATGATTCAGGAGGAGTCCGCCCAGCGCACTCGCCACCCCCAGTGGGGGGCTCCTTGTCGCCGATCCTAAGGGCTTCGGTCTTTTCCAGTGTGATCCGAAGCCCTAAACTCTCTATGTGGCTGATCACGAGGTCAACACCGACCTCAGCCAGCCGCGCCGCCTCCTTGCAGTCTCGTCCCCGGGCATAGAGCGCAGCATATGACACCCATCCCGGGGAGGAGATGGCCTGCCAGAACCCAGTCGTAGCCGACGTCCCACTGTATCGAATCCAAGCCACTCCACGGACCTCGACCGGTTCTCGAGGGCCACTTTGTGACTGGAGAGATACGCATCGAAAAGCCTCACGATATGGGGAGGCACCTTCAAGTAGACCAGTGCCTCCCGTATAACGCTGTACGGGAGACGCTTTCAGTAGCGTTCGCGATGTCCAGAGACACCGCGACCACCAGCTCTTCCATGTCTTCTGCCTTCCCCGTCACCGCCCATAGACGCTTGAGGGCGTCGATCGTCGACCGGTGTGCCCGTGCCCTCCTCCAGATGCTGAACGAGTCGAGATGCCACATCCACCATAGCATATTCAATAGCCCGCTAAGATACCGCAAAATTGAGGACCAGTCCTAAATTAAGAGGCCATGTTCCGGTCCTGTAGGTCATCACGGGGAGAAAACATTGGTTGAAGACTTTTGTCATCAAGTTCAGCCGAATAGGCGACGTGAAAATGTAATTGCAATAGTTGCCCGAGGTAGATGTATTCTTCTACGACTTCAAGAATGGAACAATCAACTTTGAACGGTCTAGTTCGTTGAACATGACCTTTGTCTTGTCCAAGGTCATCCTAAGGTGGAATAATAATAATATAATACATCGGGAGTATTCATTTAGGCTATGGAAGCTCTCTGACGATTCGGTTAACACAACGATATCGTCGGCGAAATTCTGCTCATTTTAAGGCTTAAAGACGCCCTCCAAAGCATTAATGAACAGTTTAGGGGAAGTAACATCTCCCTGTCGCACACCTGATTTTGAATAATTGTCACCCTTTTTAAAAGAACGAAACAGCATCACTTCCAAGTCATGCCTTGCGAGGTTCGCCCCGCTGAAGGACGAAATGAAAAGTCTTTTTTAACTCTCTTAAGGTTACAGGTTCGCCTCCTGTTATAAGAAGCTCGACTGGAATTCCGTCCCTCCCCAGAGCTTTTCCTCCTCTAAGCTGCGCAACTAATCTCACTCAAGTTGTGTCCCGGCAGATCGCCTGACAAATGTCGTGTTAGGCTTGCTCGCGAATCGTTGTTTAGGTTATCGGAATGAGGAGCGTGCGATGTACAAAACTTGACATAAAAAGCTTCGATCTCAGATATAATCCCAGGCTTATAAAAACGGTAGCCCCAGAACCAGTCCTAAACTTTGTCAGATGACATCTTCCAAGCTTCTCCACAAAAACCTTCGACCCTCTATTATGCACAATCGCTCCGGTAACCCGTTGCGTATTTGAGCTGCGAAAGTCTCGGCCTATTAGTTTGCGCATTCGCTTTGAAAGAAACTTAACATGGATGTAACGTCTTAGTGTGCTCTACGTTCCCTCATAAGTCCCAGCATCTCATTCGAGAATTTTGCGTTCCTACTCGTATACTTATTCCTGCAATATCCTTCACCCACGTCCCGCATGCAACCAATCACGCTACTCATGGCCTCGTCAATTACAAATTGTATTTTCTTACATATCTAGAGCATCGAACCGGTTTTTTAATTCCAGTTGGAATTTTTCGGTACCTACGATGGTTCGTTTTAAGTTAGGTCGGAGTGCCGACTGTACTAATCTGATACGCTCTAGTCGAGGCGAATATAGGCTATATTCAGAGCGCCTCCAACCAATTGGTGTTGACTTTCGGTTTTAAACCAGTTGATCACGGAGACATTTCTAAGTATATGCTGTTTTTTCTTCTTTTTAAAATAAGAGTTCATTATGAAGAGGACCTTCGTTCTCGAGGAAATTTATATGAAGTAGAATAGGTGCCCCAAAGGCAGAGTTATGGTGTCTTTACCTTGTCTTCGGACTTCACATAGCCCCAGAACGTGTTATCGGATTTTTCCCAATTACACCTCCAGGTCAACCAAGTGGTTATCTAGTCTAAGGTTCGTACGTTATACGTACCCAGGTCAAATCGGTGGTAGCGTAGCCTGGAGATTCTTAACACCCCTTGTTACACCGTCACCGTGGCCGCTTACCAGAACTATTGGAACTAACGGGAACTAGGGGCCGATTTCTGCTGTTGTCGTCCATGTAACGTAAATGCTCGTAATTGCCACGCTGAGCGGGCGGATTGACAATCGCAGATTAGGCTTCCGACCGGTGCTACTGCTGTCTGTTAACGATCTGATTGATGGTATCGCCAACACTCTGAGTAACCGCTGTCCTGTGCACCCGTCTATTTCACTGTCTCTACGAAACAGACCGCACACCAAACAACCAGGACGCTGAAGCCTTTTAGTTCTTACGAGTCCAGTGCCCTTTGGCGACTTTTACGTCACCCTGGATGTGGGATAGGGGTGAGTGTATTCTTAGGTCGCCCCCACACAGCCATCGTTACCTCAATATTGTCAATTATTTAGTTCTTACCTAGAGGTTGAACCAACGACCGGTCGATCAAGCATATATTGTGACACATTGGAGCAACGCATCTGCCTAACTTTTATGTTTATGTTCGTGGGCGTCGGTACTCATCACAAAGGAGCTTTTGATTGCATCAAATATTTATTTATTAGATAGAATAATCTGGTGAGATTTAGTTGTAGTTACAATAAGAAGTCCTGATACTATCACTATTTAGCCAGCTAACATTGTTTCCGGTTCTTACGTGATGTAGATGAAACAATACTTCTGAATATATAAAAAGCTTTTACTACAATGTTTAAAGCCAATACAAGTGCCAAATACAAAATTTTGCGATAGAATATACGTGTCACGCACCGTGACATCAGCGGCAAAAGTGTTACGGCATGTATCGGCGATGTACTATCACTAGTACAAATTACACGTATTTTTACATAGAGATAATGTACATAGAGAAATAATGCCACCGGCAGCTTTAGGACCCAGGCGGTGGAGTAGACTGTAGCGTAGCTGTAGCGGGTAGCCAGACGCCTTGGGCGAAGCCAATAGAACCGAAGGGGCTGCTCTTTGTACACCTCCTATAAGAAGGGGCGACAAAAGTGCAAGTGGAGGCGACACTTTTGCGCATATGGTAGGGAGTGACGAGGGGAACTTCACCCCATTGCACTATCCCAAAGTTAGCAGGGTTGTCCCGCGGTGCGAGATAGCCCCTCTGTGGAGGTCGTGTTGGTCCTTTCGGAGACTTGCCCTAAGGATTTTTTATAGAATATGGTGGCAAAGAGCAATTGGAGGTGCGTTTTTGCGACTACCGAGCCCATGATCATCCACATATTTACTATGCCTATGCGTCCCCCCCTCCCCAATGGGCCAACATAAGGGTTTGCAGTTCCGGGGCATCAAGTAATTTGGGGGCAATAATTTCGGCACTGGTGGCACTCGAGGTGATTTTAGTGGGTAGTCGGCACTGTGCCGCGACCCCCATACACCACTGGGGTCGAAGGTGGCTTTTAAATGAGTTTTATCGCGTAAACAAAAACGCAGTTAAATCACGACGACTAGCTGTCTTGGTGAATAGAGAAGGAAGTTAAGAAAGCAGTATTATCTTTGTCTATCTTATCACAGACGCATTGAGCAAAGAAAACTGATGAACAATGTGAGACATAGAGTGTACTACATTTCCTACCTGTTTCGAAATATGCTGCCACGTTTTAGGCTGGCTTCCCTCAAATGGCTCTGCCCTAAAGCATTTGCCTTACTAAAACTGAATAGTGCTAAAAATAAATAAAAAAATTGTGATATCTAAAAAGAAAGCATAAGGTTTATATTGAATATTTCGTTTCTAATATTACAAACGAAGTGACGACGAATAAAGTTCATATGACACATTTAAAAAGTAGCCTTGGGACAAATTTGACATATCGTTAAGAAGTTTTAAGCGCAAAAACATCGATCCAGACCGACCCAGGCTCATTATTGTTCATAATTATGACAGTTTGCCATATACACTTGCGTCACTCGCTCGGGACTGGACTGCCTTCGGAGGTAAAACAAGTGTGTCCGGTATGTTTCACTGTACTTTGTAACTGGATATATAATAAAAAAGAAGTAAAGAAACATCGTCTTCGATTCCTTTTATGTCAAAACACAAAATTATAATTATGAGTAATGAATTTGTTTTTATGAATTAATGTAAATAAAACGTAATAATTCAAGTATTCTTCTTATATTAGTATACGTATTATTCTTATACCTTAAATTAAGATATACTTCATAGATTAGCGTTAAATGGAATTTAATTGTCGCAAAATGTTTGTAAACGTGATGTATTCGGATATGTAGTTAAGTTGTTTCATATTTAATTCTTAAGACTGTTGGTAATGTTTATTAATTTAGGTACATAGCTACATAATTAGGATTAATGTAATCTGGCGAAAACACTATCAGAGATGTGAACAAGTATTAAATATAATAATATAATGTAACGTTTTTATAGCACACAACACTATAATTTAGTACACATGTAATAAGCACTCAATTTGCCTGAAGTGAAGTATAAATATAAGTTGGCAATAGCTTTTTGCTGTTTTCCTTTCTTACTTCTTGCCAATTTTAATGGTTATAGGTCGAACAGGACCCTATAGACTTTGATCATCTTGCGATCATCGAAATATACGCATAAACGATATCTTGTATTGTATAAACGATATCTTGTATTGTATAAACGATATCTTGTATTGTATAAACGATATCTTGTATTGTATAAACGATATCTTGTATTGTACAGGTCGCTTTTGATTGCGTTGACTTACAGGTATGTATAACGTTTCTGCTGCTTCAAGAGATTGCAATCCTCAGTAATCGAGAGGAATTTTTGTGTAATGCTTCCATGCATTAAAAAGTAACTATACAAGGTACGGAAAATTAAAAATATGGATACATCTATGAAAATGGCCACCCAATCCTGGATTAGGTCGTCGAATTCAAATACATGAATCCGGATTTACTCACGATGTTGACGTTCTAGGAGCACCCAGAAAATGTGTTTGAGTTAGAAAGTCATTGGAACATGGTTGTATTCGAACCTGGACTACCGGAGTTAGTTTCGGGAGTGTTAACCTAACAAGGACCTTATCATCAATTAAAATGTGTCGATGGGGAAATCCTCATTGACTCGTTTTACAGCTGATGACGTCAAAGCTAATTTAAGTAGTTTAATAAAACTAAATATTAAGTCCGACTACCGACGCCCGTAAATATATAAATAGTTTTCTACTACACCGATTATTTGACTTATTTTGCCCCCCCCCCCTACTGTTTAAATTAATACACAACGAGGCGAAGAAAGTGGATTGGCATGAGTCAGTCATGACAAGTAGACTCCTCATACGAGTGTGACATGTGTGCAATGTTTTTTGTTCCACATTTACTCCAGGGTTTATAAAAAAATGAATTATTTACAAAATGTTATGATACAACATTTCTTAAATTAATGATTATTTAAAGTGTATTAATACTAACATTTTTATTTTATAGAAACCTTTTATCCGACAACGCCGTGTTCGAGTTATTATTGCATGATATACAAACTAGCAAATGACGTAGTTAAATTTGTCAGATGTTATATGCACCTGAACTGAGATGTTAGGTGCATGAGGAGCTGTCGCGAGGATGTGTGTGTTTAAGTGGACCTATATTATATACGAGTTATAAATAGAAACTGTAACAAATAGCACGTGGACGTTTTAATAAAATGCGGACGATATACGTTGTAGAGCTTTACCGATGTAGAGCAGTGATTTCTCAGCGGTACGCTACACCTGCATATTTTGACAATGATATTTTTTTTTTCGGAGGGACCTACCACTGGTTGGCGGCGCTTGTCCAGCCTCAACAGTTCGACTGACTAGCGAAGACTTTTGTGTTTTCAGTTTTAAGGAGACGATAGGGGGACAGACCCCCCTCTTTTCCCACAATTGGGAAGAGATGTACCGGGTTGTGGCAATGATTCCGGTTTGGCCCACCATCCATTCCATTCGCTGCTACTCCTGTGTCACCAGGATACTACTCGTGTTTAATAAGTGCATTGATGGCCTGTATGAGCACTTAATTGTAACTTACTACTATTTAATTTACTGAACAATCTATAACAATTAGGCCTAATCTATTTTAAAATTTATTTAATCGACTTGTTTATTATCTCATTAATGAAATAAATGGCTGAATTTATGATACGTTTTTCCAGTCATCAAACTGTCAATTTCAGAAGTCTCTAATTAAAAGGTTGAATGTAAAAACACTACTGTTGGTCCCAATGTTATATTATCAATAATTACTAAATCTGGTCATTCAGTAATCAGTGTACCTGTAAATGTGGGTGTATAATGCAATTTTTCACTCCTCTTCTGCAATGGGCCACTGGAAACTCATAAAATGCGGGAGGTTTTTATCGCGGTTAATTTCATTACTTCAAAGCTGAGGTTTCAGAAGTTTTACAGCAACTATAGCCACAATAAGTTAACGCTAAATAATTAAATAAAACGCGATAAAATCTATAAAAGTTATTTTAATGAGTAACATTCACGTAAACTTAAGACATCAATTATAGGAGGCTTCATCGCCAATTTGTGGGTGTTTTATCTCACAATATATTATACCTTCAACATCTTACCTATTCTCACAATCTTTAGATACAATGAGATATGGGAAGACAAAATTTACACATTGATAATAATCATGAACGATTAGGGATTTTGTGATAGTGCTGCACTATTGATTCTTACATCTAAATGTTCGAGCGGTACTCGCAGCAATGCTTCGACAACCATGTTTAATTGTGGCTATTAGAACAGATGGCTTATTCATTTGTAGAGCATTCGGTCGTTGCGCTCGTGTCGTAAACTGGCGATTCGTTCCGTTCTGTTATTGTAGCGTTTTGTCTATGCTCCGCTATTTTATTGGGCCATTTTGTTGTCTATGAGTTAGCGAATTCGTCTTTATTTATGCTTGTGATAATTCATCTGTACCGTGTGTCGCATTGTTGTGAAAGTATAATCGTTACTATATTCAGATTACTTTAATAAGTAAATCTGAGTATTCTTAATAGAAGTTTTTAGTTCTTAATAGAAGTCGAATTAATGTTACTGACAATAAGGAATGTTGATACTAAATGGTCTACAATTATTTTTCTTTTTGTATTTTCATTATTTATCACCTAAAAACAGTAGCGGTAGTTTGAACACTGCGTTCAAACCAACATTGCGTCATTCTATCCGACTTAATTACAACATTATAATGTGTATATGTATGTTTGTTGTTATTTTACGCGAAAACAAAAGAACAGATTTAAGTTAAATTTGGGACACATGTATATTACAGATATATACTATCTAGAATTGCATAAAAATAATTTGATTCTGTATTAAATATCATCACTAAAAATCTTGGTATTTGATTTAATAATTATTTTTCAATTGTTCAAATACTTACCCACACTCAAAAACGTACAAACAATATGAATGTTTACAACTCTACAGTAAAAACTTTCAAACCAAGTGATTTTCTGTTAATGCCTTGCCGGACACGTAAAAGTCCTGTTATGACATCAACAGGCCCGCCGCTGGACATCTATTAGTGAGGCTAACTATGCCATTTGAATTCAATTTCGCTCACGTGAGTGATAAAAATAAATAAAACGCGGCTATGATACGGGGCGGGTTGCGAGTTATTGGTCCCTGTACGCTGCGGACGCTCAATTTCTCTAATTAATTAACGATGCTATAGATAAGACACGTTGACAACCTTATTTGTGGCGAACAAATCTTTGAGGCATAAATTTCACCGTACATGCGCTAATGTTGTAAACTCTATGCGCGATTAAAAGCTTCACCATAAACGTGGTCTCGGTTTTCGACATTCAGGTAAGTTTTTCGGTATATTCACATAACGATATGACTCCCATGATGACGGACGTTGGCGGGAGCTCGGAGCTGGTTGTCGGAACAGCCCCCTTAAAGAAGACTACGGCCCGTTTTCTGGGAGTGGGCAGTCACTGATAAGAACTGTCCCTAGCAGGTCCAGGACATATCAACAAAGGGGGTTGATGGCACCCGCGATGATTTTTGTCAGTCAAACTACTTACTTAAGGACCTAGCTCTCCTTGTTGGTACAGAAGAAAGATTTTCACTACAAGCTCATTATTTTCCAGTCGGCAGTTGGAAAAATATGCAGATAATATTATGATGGCAGGATAGTGTAATTGCATATTTATTATCAAACATAGCGATTTAACAAAAAGTGACCAATTTAAAAATTCACTTTACGTTGTACCGTGCCGTTTTTGCACTAAATATGCGTGATTCACTTAGTATGGACGCCATTTAACAGAATAATTTATATTTGTCACATATATAAAAGCAGCAATTGCCCTCATTAAGCGACGCCGAGACGGCCCCAAGTAGTCCATCCACCACCTTGGCCATACTTTAGTTTTTGTCACTTGAATTTTGCACCACCTTTTTACTCACGTACATTTTGTTAGAATACGAGTGCAAAACCGAAAACGTGTTAGAGTTATCTTATGTTTCTGATTTTGTTTCTTCAGTTTGATAACCAATTGTTTATTTAAAGGCATTTTCATACAACTTAATATCTATACAATAAAACAGTCCTCATGTATATAGTGTAAAATATAACAAACCCGGACAAAATTAGAATGTGAAATAATAAAATTCGCATCGAGCTGACAATGTGATACCTCTACATTTACAAAGGAAATAACAAAAGACCCCGTCAATCACATGTGTGCCAAAATTGTTTGACTCTTACTATCTACTAATTACGCCCTACAGTTTCACCTCCCCCGCCTCTAAAAAATCAGCTAATTATTTCAACACTTTCGGTTGTGCGTGAACAAAAAGTGGAATCGAACCCGGTACCGCTTACTGTGTGGCTAAACATGCCACTAGAGCTACGAGGCAGCCTATCATAGCACGCCAATAATACATTAACAACAATTCAATCAACAACAATATATTAGGACACTGTACGTACAATTATTCCGTCGTGATACAAACCAGCGAGCGTGTTTAAATATGCATGATACAGCACTTAAAATTCCCTACCAACGACATGCTATTATTATCTACAATTTTTAAAGGTTTAATTCATTAATGCCTGCCTATCGGCGTGAGGTTGGTGGTGTGTCGGCAGTCTCACCCAGTATCGACCGTGTACAGGCATTCGGTCAATTTGTCGAACGCTGTCCCATCCACTATCCTTTAACATTTTTGGCCGCACTACATTTCACTAGTCAAAGTTATGAGATTTTTTTTGTGGGTATGGCTCTATATTAGTAATTAAGATATGAATGCTTTTAGAAAAGGGTTGGTTTTAACTTCGTATCTGTGTGTCCACTTAATTTATGTTAGTATTATACTAAAATGTAGTGTTGTGATAAGTGAGTTAAATAAACATAGTTTTAATGATTCTACGTTATTCAAACATTTATGGAATTCATATACTTTTTCTATCAAAAAAATCACATCATTTCTACCTAATCTGACAATACAAAGAACTGACAAGATATAACCCGAGATAGACCCGAGTATAATTTTGAAAAAAATCACCGTCAGTAGCTTGTAGAAAAGAAGTCCCATACAAACGAGGTGACTACTCTCGTAACATTTCGTCTTCAATAATAAGAATAAGATTAGTTTATTCATGAACAAATAAGCATATTCACAAACGTTTCTTTTCAGTAAATAAAACTTGTATTTACGATTACCGTATTAAAAAATAGCCCCATGTAAAATTTTAATCTCCTAGAACTTATAGTTTTCAAAGAATTTTTTTTTCTGTATCATAGGATTGCAAACGAGCAAGACTTTTCATGACTACCGACGCCCATGGACGTACTCATAATTGATACGCAGATGTGTTCCCCTCCTGACATGTCCCCCCCCCAGTGGGCCACCGGCTACTCACAAACCACTCGAAACAAGACAGCGACGCTGTCATTTTACGCCGGTATCAAGTGAGCGGGAGGTACTTCCCGGTCGTGCCGGCCCAATTCCGTTGCACAAGAGGATGTATTGTCATGCACCATGCACGGCACTACCTCCTCCTATGCTGATGGCACTACCTCTTCCTAAAAATTTCGTACTCGATATTATGTACATAATACAGACATTATTAAACATTGGTTGAATTTGAAGTGGTTAATACTTGACTTCGGCGCCAGAGGTTTAATCGCATAAAAAGCATTTAAATTTATATCTTGACATGGGAGCGATTTAGCAAATACACACTAACTGACCTCAAGAAGTTATTTTCCATTGAAACGTGCTCTTTGTCTAACATGTATAAAATTTCTCAGATACTAAAACCTCACATTAAACTGTGTACATTTGTTTTGTGTAACGGTGAATGGAAGGCACCAATTTGTTTGCCGAGTCAGGTAGGTCAGATGTAGATCATGGTGTACATCAAAACATATTTTTATGTTAATCGAGTGAAAACGTCTCGTAAAAGAAGATATTCTAACTTTTTTTGCTTCTCGTGAATAGATAAAATTATGTTAATTAGATTTTTTCTTAGTGTTTATGAAAAGGAACTAGGTTTGAATAAATCTATAGGGTTTAACCTTACGTGAAGAAGGTAAGTGTGGTATCCTGGATGGTAAACCCTTATCTCGATAGTGACTTATGACAGTTGTAGATATTCGTTGTCTCCTGATGGTGAGGTACGGGTCCTGGTTTGATTCGAAAATGACTTTTCAATTTCTAATAAACGTCTGAAGCCAAGAAGTTAAAGGTACACCCTCGTGCCTCAGAGAATGCACGTGAGCCTGATTTGTCTCTAGACGTGGCGGAATACAATCATCGGTGTAACAATATGCAGGTCGTTTGCTTTCAAGTTTGTCTCGCATCTTGTATATTTTTCACTATTTATCAGATCTTACTGGGGAAATTTGCATTATTGGCTTTTTTATGTGTATTACTAAGAAGACATTTGTGTGCTTTTACGTACTGCACGTATTGAGTTATTCTAATTCCTTATGAAACAAATCCGCACGAGATTTGTTTGAATACTAACTCCCATTTTTTTAGAAAAAATTGTTTCCACAAAGCGTTCTGTATTCATAATACGTTTTATTATATCACTGCGGTTTGATTCCCATGGTTATAATGACTATTGAATAAACAACAAAATGTGACGGATTCTAGGTTAAATATAGCCGCCCATCACGAAAATAAAACATGTAACATCTAATAAAATATTCTTCATACATGGTAACGGTCGTGCAGAACAGACGCCGGCTGGCGATTCTGTGAAGTCGTTTGGAAAGCAGGCTGTGATTTGCAAGGTCACGCGTATAACACGGATGTTCCCGATATTGAAATGTACAGACGTGCTTTATTCACCTACATATCAACATATGCCATTTGAAAAGACAGAAGCCAAGACGACTGCACTCGATTAAACTCAACCTTATCCAAATGTTATAAGTCGCCATTTCGTTTGAAGAAATTTCTATGTACGAATGTTGCCCAATGCGACAGCAGTATGAGAAACAAATACTCATATTGAATACAGAAGCAGATGAACGGTACGACACTCGCTATGTTAAATTCCGTATTGCGAATTATTAAATTATTTATGCCGCATATCGCGGTGTGCCGCGATCGCCGAACCACAATATCGGGAATCCCTGTTCGCTACTAATGCAATAATTTGGCGTATTTTGCAATCGCGTATTGAATATTGAATAGTTGGTAAATAGTTTATGTTCTCGACGTGGATTTCAGAATACGTGATCCGACGCTCCGCTCGTTGTGAAATTGTGCGACATTCAGATAACACGTGTTGACATGAGTTTGGAGCTAGAATCTTTTAAACGTTTAGTATCAATGTTATTTAATAATACTAATATTACAGTAAATTCAGGACCAACGACGATACACACTCTTATTATTGGCTAATTATTTAGCTTTACTTATTCGTATGCATCTACGTTACGTGCTATCGGTAAAGCGCTTATATGTAGTTTATGTATCTAGCTGTACTAAACAAAGTAAAAATAACTGTATATCCTACCTACATGCACATTCATCATCATCATCATTCATAATTATCAGCCCCTATAGGTCCACTGCTGGTGACAGGCCTCCCTCAATGAACGCCAAGACGACCGTTTTCCTACTACTCGCATCCAACCCGGACCGGCACGGAGATCGTCTTCCCACCTGGTAAACGGTCGAGTAACACCGCCTAAACTTAGAAAACCGCCTAAACGTGGCCTCCACTCCAGAACCTTAATGGCCCATCTGCCATCTGTGCTTCTGAGTGTGTGACCAGCCCATTATCGGATGCTTTAGTACTATGTCTTTTGACTTCGTTACGAATTATGTCGGATAGAGAAACACCCAACATAGCACGTTCAATTACACGTTGAGCTACTGCAGACTTGCGGACCTGGCCTCTTAATTTAGGACTGGTCCAATCCTAAATTGAGAAGCCATGTTTCGACCCCGTAGGTCATCACGGGGAAAACGCATTGGTTGTAGACTTGCGTCTTCAAACTCTGCGGTATAGGTGACGTGAGAATGTGACGAAGCTTCCGGAATGCTACCCAACCCAACTGAATCCTTCCATCGGCTTCCTTCTCGAAGTTATATCTACCTAAATGCAATGGTTGCCCGAGGTAGACGTATTCGTCTACAACTTCGAGAATAGCACCATCGACGTTGACCGGCCTAGGGAGAACGTATCCGTTGAAATAGGCCAAATTCATCCTAAGGCCAATACGTCGGGAGGATTGAGCTGTGCAACATTTTCCTGCAAGCTCTCTAGCGACTCGGCCAACACATCGATTTCGTCGGTGAAACGAAGATGTAAGGGGTACCCGACGTTAATATTTATGCCGAATTCTGTTCATTTTAAAGTCCTTAAAGCTCCAAAGCATTAGTAAATAGTTTCGGGGAAATAACATGCCCCTGTCGCACTCCTCAGCGCAATTGGATTGGCCTCGTTCGAGCTCCCGGAATCAGAATGGACATAAAAGCAATAATACAATAAAACTACTTTTACGAATTTTATCGCGGTTTATTTAATTATTTATATAGCCCGACGTTTCAGAAGCTTTACAACAACCATGGTCACGGGTGGGCTAGATGACAGATGTCCTGATGTATCAAGTTTTTAAAAGTACCCGAACAATTATAATTTTAGTTGTTCCGTTTAACGCAAACATTACTTATTATATCTTGCAGTCTTGGGGTGTTATGTTTACGTTCGTCGGGTCTACGGAAGACTTTTTGTCTTCAGGTCTTAGGTAGACGAAAGGGGGACAGACCCCCCTCTTTTCCCGCAGATGGGAAGAAGCATACCGGAATTTTTGTGGGCATTACCCTAACGTGATTTATTTTTAGACCGAAAGGGGGGAAACGGTCCCCCCTCCCCAGGCTAGTGGGACGGCGCGCGCACGGTGTCGTTTAATTTTACGGGACGTGTATAAGGAGAGTTGAGCTCGTCTTTCGGTTTGGCTTGTCGGAGGAGGCCGGCCTCCCCCCACCCACCGACGGATGGGGTCTATTTGCGCTTCAAAACGGCTAGAAGCCGTGATCATATTTTGTTTTTATTATAAGAGCTCTCTAAAATCGCGTTATTTTATTTCTACATTCATCTAAGCTCACGTCTCACGGATTCGAACCCGGGCTCGTTTCCGTAAGCGGTGTGTGAGTTTGTCATTCTGTCGGTCATATGTCTTATAGCTGTGTAACTATATGTAAGGTTCGACACTCGACCGGTACGAGCGGTGTATATCGTATACAGATTAGGAACTAGATCAACTTTACTTTATATGTGTAGGTACCTATATACAGGTAACAGGACCTGTTGGGTCGTTGGATTCGTTGCTACAGTTTCTTTGCCTAAAGGGAAAGAGACGGCATGGGAGACAAAGTAGCGCCTCGTGTGATTATATGCATATCTATGTCATATACGAGTACACAGTCAGTTAATACTGTAACAAAGGAAAAATATGTTTTTAATTGCAAATTACATTTATTACTTTTACAGTGTCTTAGTTTAATACACAAATATAAAACAATTAAAATATGAGAAGAATATTCAAAGTGGTCTCCAGTCCCTTAAACATTGAGGCCAATTATTAATAGAGGCACGCACCACCTTCTATGGCGAAATACTTCACTGCCAATCGTATGGATTGTTTCAGAGACTCTACATTATAATGGCGTTTAGAGCAAGCTGTACTCTCTAAAATTGACCATAAATCATAATCCATCGGATTAAGTTCGGGACTAGATGAAGGGTAGTCTATAACTCTGATCAAGTCCGGAACGTTCGCTTTAATCAAGATTGGGTGGATCCAGCTTTATGATCTGGATCCTAGTATTACTGAAAGGACCATACTTGGTTTACATTAAAGATTCCTTAGAGCTTTGAGCACCGCTTCTGTAGTTGTTACGATTTTACCACCACCATATTCATCTTTAATTTATCAGAAATGATCAGTGCGTCTCTTATGCGCTGCAAGTCCTAAGTCGTCTCTTAGAACACGCGACATGGTTCAAGGTGCTATCTTATTTTCTTTTACTTTCGGACAGAATTTCTTCGAATTATTTCCCTTCAAAACAATAAATGCTGTGACCAATGCTTTTTTCTTGCGAACGCTACGTGGAAGGCTAGATCTTTCTTGTCACAAGAAGAGGAAATCTCACTGTACATATGAGTAGCCTTATACACAAACATTTGACTTATACCAAATGCTTGGAGAGTTTCAGAAACATATCTACCTTTCAATTTTAATATCGCAAAGTTTATCACACCATTCCATTTTAATATCGCAAAGCATTGGCGCCAAAGTGAGAAATAACAAAGAACAATCGTTAAAAAATTGACTTTCCATTGTTCTGTTCCATGTCAAATGTAATATTTTTATTGTAACCGTATTTATGGCCAGACTAAGTATTTTCAAATCCCGGGTCAAGCCCGGATAGAACACCGGATAAAATGAACTACTACCATAATATCTGCTTTAAATATTAATTAATACACGATTTGAACTAAATATCATTTGAAAACACTACCAATAAATATGTTTTATAAAATCTCTGCCCATTTTGGAGTGTATTATAAAAACTTAGCAAAACACGATAAGTTAAACGCATAGCAATGTTAATCGCGTGTGCGGTACGCTAATGCCAAATATAGCACATTTAAGTGACGATCGGCACTTAAAACTCTGCTTCATCATATATTTCTTTGAAAATCCTTTCCTTCCTCCCTCCTCCTCCTCCTTTCGATGTATTAAAAGTATTTGTTGTTTTTAAATTTTCATTCGTGGTAATTAAGTATTAGGTAATTTCACAATAGGCATTATAATGTTGTGTTTCCAATAGATTCACGAATATTTTTTTTTTATTTTCACTCCATCTCATCTCAACTTTTAAAACGCTGAATCTGATTCTCCTTCTAGTTGGTTTTCGTCCCTTTAGCCCGGGAGCCAGCAACAGATTTGCAAGCCCTGTCTCGTACAATAATAATAAATAAAAATTCAAAGAATTGTATCGTAAAATGTTATAAGAATCAGCTACTGTAGGCAAAATACTATTGTGCTTACATGTGTAGTATGTACGTGCGAGTATCGCAATGGTTAACAGAAGTATTAACGGTTTAAAAAAATCAATTGTTCTATTTATATTCTATACGTACGGGCTGAATCGTTATTGGCCTTCCTTAATATAAGAAAGTTAAGTTCGCGAGCTCTTGTCTTATAATTTAACACTTGAAGACTCTTTCATATTGCCGCCCACCTGTCCACTCTTTGATGTTGAGATACATACAATTTACATACGTGACATGATGAGCGTGCTGTATATAGTAATTATACATTATAATTCGCAGCATCATGGTTCTGCAAAAGAATGCTTCTTCTCTGTCCGTGACTTGGTTATTAATTATATTTACGTTCTAGTAATTAGAAGCAAAGGAAATATTCCATGACCACAAGACGGAAAATATTCCAACTCATTGTATGAAATTATAACTACAGCAGAAATATAATTTGAATCCCATTTTAATTTCTATGCAAAATCAAGAGCTTCCAATTATACTTCTTGTAGCTTTGTAAATGCCTTTCATGAAGTTTGAGCTCGCACGTGTACCTCGTCGTCATGGAGAAGCGCAATATACCAGTCATTTTTTTTTAATTTGGTGACTTTCATTAATGCGTATTAATACATTTCATTAATGCGTAATAGTAGATTATACAATGTGTGAAAAATGATAAGATGTGTACCTACATAGGAAATAGATTTATTTGTAGAATTACGAAGTCTTCCATCTATGTCAGCAATTCTTACACATCTGCTGTCTTCGGATGATATAGCAGTCTTTGTCATCTGCTGTGATATACAAGTCAGTCATAGGCTATGATATACAGGCCTATCGCTGGTCCGTCAGACGGCCTCCTCCATGTTGCCAAGGTTAACATTTTTAGCATTTGAAACGAACGCTTAGAGTTGTCGTACAGGATCCACTTTTCATCGCGGTTAAGAATTCGATTTAAAATTTTCTCGTTACTATGCCGATTAGGTATATCGATAATTCCTATTCCGAGCCGTAAAAATATGCTAATATATCGATTAGGTAGACTTTTTTATAACATAATATCTAAACGAGCATTTGACCCACTTGTACGTAAGTGATCACCAACACCCATAGACATCCGCAACACCAAAGGACTAGCGGATGCGTTACCGGCCTTTTAGACACAATAGAACTGAATGTTACACGAGATTTTGACACCAAGTATTCCGATGGTACCTAAGACTATTAGGAGAGTGTTTTGACGAGAACCGAGAAGAAACGACAAAGGGTATTTTTGCGATAGACGCGCAAACTTGTGCCTTCTTGGAGTTAAATTCGACTACATTTATCAGATTTTATATTTCGAGAAATCACAACGTGGCGGTGGAGTCCATTCGAGTTGGATGCAAAAAAAAACAGCCCCAGAAGATCTGTTTCTCTTTGGCATCATGGGCCAACGACATGTCACGCCTTCGCAGAGATGGTAAGGATGACCAACAAAAGTTTCCTATGACAGCCTTGACGAGAGACCAGAATGCAAGAGTTCCCGAAGGAATACGGAACAGTCGCTCGCCAATTTTACCTACATACTTCGCCTTTGCTTTGGTGATAACATTTTTAGGGACCTGGATGCAAATTGTACTCCTTTTTTAATGCGCTAGTATTTATAAGAGTAGTTGCCGCTATTACCCAGGCCCACTAGTCAGTCGAGCTGTTATTCCGAAAAAAAAACCAGGCCCAATAGCACTCCTGCTTACGTCGAATTGCCGACAGACAGGAACGCAAATCAAGGCTGGTACTTGCCTCCAATTGGTACCGCAGAGAATGAAATAAGGAGTGCCATTCCCTGAAGTACCACGTCAGCATAACAGCGACGGAGTCAGCAATGGCATCAGGATTGTCCAGCGAGAAACAGATTTGCTTCCATCGATAGGATGTAATGAATAGTCGCATCCCGTCCCAATCTGCAGGCCTATAGTGCCAGACACGACGGCAGCTTCCAACATGTGGCCTTGGTTTGCATCTAACTGGCACAGTACTCCGTACCAGGTAATGGTCCGACGATCCTAGAGAGCACCGACGGGAACCAGGTAACTGTCCGGATGAGTGGTCAACAGAAGGCCCAACATCTTCTACATCTGATATTCACGTGGGCGAGGAGACCAGTTGTGTAAGAACATATTCCAAAGCAAAGTTACAAAAAGATCTTCTCGCATGATCGGTGGAGCGTGAGCCAATCAGCATGGTGGGCGTTAAAATCACTAAGAATTATGATTTCTGTGGTTGAAGTACGCTGGAGCATGGAGTCGGTCGCCATTTCGATGTGCTGGATGAGTCTATCAGTTACTTCACTACCGCCATGAGATCTATATAGGCATGAATAGACGCGAGGGTGATCGGCGCTGTCTACGCGAAGCCAGACGATGGAAAGATCTCTTTCTTCGAGATGACTAAGGCGGCGAAAGCAGATATTCTACCCGACGTAGGCGCAGACTCCAGCCTGAGGCATAAGCGAGTGTTCCAATTTAAACCCTGGGTAGGTAAGATCGGAAGTATCAGTCCGAGAAGAAATCTGCGTTTTGGTTGAAAAGAATAGGGGCGATGAACGGCGTCCTAATTAGAAAGTAATCCCCTGATACTACAGAAGTTCACAAACACTGATGTGAGGGTTGACTTTAGCTTTTTGATCCGTTTGTCCTTAGGAAGAAGAGGGACAGCCTAGGCTTCCAGACTCAAGTTCAAAATTTGAGGCTGCAGGTCCAAGGAGGGATTCTCTGGTACCGCGGATACCAGTGCCCTCCTGGGGTAATCTTATTTTTGGCCGTGTTGCAATGTAGTTGGGTCTACTGGAGCTCTCACGAACCATACGAAACGCGACGACAACTTACATTGTCGTCACTTCGCGTTGATGTTAAGTGAGAAATAGGTACTTCCCCGTGCGTACCGGCTTTTTTTCAGTTACACCTCAGTGTTATATAATATGTTTAGACCGCATCCATTCATCCAGCTATCTTTCTTCCTGATTTAATACCAATGCTTCAATGTCATTTTGACACTAACTTAATAGTCAACGTCAAAAGAACAAGCCACAACCAAAATTTGCAACAAGCTCAGACATACATAGCCTTCCATTAGTCTACAATCGCTACCAGCCAAGGCCTCTAGGCTAGTTCTTGAAGTTAAAATTATCAGATTTAAAACCATTAAACTAGTAAATGAACTTGTTTATGCAGGCAATGTTAGGCTAAGGATAATGTTGATTGCGTAGCGTAGTAGAGGACCGACCCCCCCCCCTCTCTCTCTCTCGCCGGTAGATGGGAGCGATATATGCCGATATGAGAGTATATGTAATATAATAGGAAATGAGTGCTCCCTCCTCCCCCGATTCTAATTATCGGGAGCAGCTCATGCGCAGCAGCTAACATGGCATCGGCGGTGACGTGAACTTTTGGCTCATGGAGACGACCATGACCGGGGTTGAACACTATATTATCCTGCATACTTCACTAGTCGCTATAAATATGTACTGTAGCCGAAATACGGCCAGAAACATATTTACCTATTAATTTATATTTGCTGTTGTAGGCCAGGCTCGGGATAATTAGTTATATATAATGTGCTGGCGTCCTTCGTTTCTACTATTGTATTTACCGTTGTAAAGGTAAAGGACCGATGATATAACGAAAGTCTCGTCTGCAATTTATTGTTGCGGTTACTGCATTATTTATTAGATTTCATCAATATCATGTCTCTATAATGGCAACACTAGTATTGCGTGTTTAGTAAATTGCAGATGGAATAGAAATGATTTAATTTGGCCGCTGAGTGGCTCCGAGGGACGACTTACCTGCGGTTTACACAGAGTAAAAAATACAGTATGATACTTCATAATGTTTTCACCTGTATATGGTGGTAACATAAGCTGACGATAATAACAATATTTCTCCTAGTATAAAGGATATTTGCAATAAACTAATAATGTGGAAAGTACATCATAACATTTTTTTCAATTATTACGTCATCCGCCATATATTTATTATTCGCTACGTTGTTTAACACACGTAAAAAGAAACTTAAGAATCTTAAAAAACATAGTACGGATTTTACTTATTCCAAAGTAGCATACCTTCCAATTGAGCAAAATTGCTGTCACAAAGTAATTGTATCATCCAAAGAAACAAAGCGCATGATTGGAGCGCCTTATGAGATATTTTTTTCACATAAATATTCGAATACATATTTTAATCAATACATGCATATTAACAGCTCTTACTTATAAACACAAACATAAAACATGATATTATTTTAGACGGTAAAGCAAAATTAAAAACTAATCGGAGTTAACCTAGCATACTGTTAATTCTACACTATATATCAAACGTGGTACCTCCGTGACTGTTTGTCATCGATGCATTGCGTGACCTGCCGGTGTTGACTTAATGGAGTACTCGTGAACAAATTTAAAACACACCTCGTTATAAATACAAAGGCTTCAACTATCATTTATGAGTAATAGTCTGATTTTACGGAAGCCATAAACACGATTAATTTTGGTTTCACCTCGTAAACAGGGATAAGGGCACTCAATGGTGCTGCAATTACTTTGTTGTATTAATATTTATAGAAATATATTTTGCTGCATCCACATAAATAAAATAACAGATATTTAAATGTTTAACACACCTACTTATATATATTTTTGGTGATCTAATGGAGAGCATGGTCAACCACAGTTGCGAGGGCCAGAGCCACTTCTGGGCCCGGGTCGGACCAAGGTGTTATAGGGATTTTTCATTTTTTTATTGTTATTAATAATTGAAAAATCAATTAAATCAAGAAATTGGCGGATTGGCGGTGTTACACCCCCTTGCCTCAGAGAGCACGTTAACCCGTCAGGTTTGCGCCTAATTTCTCTCCGGTCGTGTCAGATTGCCTTTCCATTGGAATAGGAGTATTAGGGAATAATATACTTTTGCCTGCGCACACACTTGTGCACTTATAGTGCGGTCTTAACATATCATATAACACTGAGGTGCAACTGAAAAAAAGCCGGCACGCACGGGGAAGTACCTATTTCTCACTTAATATCAACGCGAAGTGACGGCAATGTAAGTTGTCGTCGCGTTTCGTATGGTTCGTCAGAGCTCCAGTAGACCCAACTTCATGGCAACACGGCCAATAATAAGATTACCCCAGGAGGGCACTGGTATATACTGGTAGGGCGCGGTGCCAGAGAATCCCTCCCTGGACCTGCAGCCTCAAATTTTGAACTTGAGTCTGGAAGCCTAGGCTGTCCCTCTTTTTGCTAAGGACAAATAAAGTCAACCCTCACATCAGTGTTTTTGAACTTCTGTAGTATCAGGGGATTACTTTCTAATTAGGACGCCGTTCATCGACACTATTCTTTTCAACCAAAACGCAGATTTCTTCTCTGACTGATACATTGTACACTATGTCCTGCGCAGTTGGCTGGTCTCTATACCGATGGCCGACAGCGAAATGCGGCTAGGACGACATTATTATTAGTTATTTCCTGTAATAACAACAAATACATATCTTCACACCAATGCTCTAATGGAGTAGGCAGAGATAATTGTGTGCCTCATATTACGATCCTTCAATGTCTACATTGCATTACTGTGACTTCGGAAGTCATGGTTATAGTTTTAGCACCAAGAACATTTTCTTTACTTTATTGTTAATGCTTTTCGAGACGCCATAATGTATAGATGTATAAAGATATCTACATTATTACGAAGTTAACCCCTAGGCGGAAGGGATGTTGGGGGATGGTAATTGAAAAATAAAAGGCCGTAATAATAGAATTCACAATTCGTATAATTGATTGAAAAATTTTCTTCTCCGTCTGTTTTTGATTTATCCACACAAGATTACACAATACCTATACGGAAAAAAATATCTCTATTATTATTCTCAATATGTCTCATTTTGTGTATTATCTTAAAGTTTTGAGAGAACCAAGTTTTAAAGTCAGAAAGTAGTAACATTGAATAATCCAATTAATACCGAATGAAATTGATAACTTAGTGACCAATATGATAATTGAATTACCAATTTCATAATGCATCTAAAGTAGGTAACTATTTCGTGAGCTCCCTTTCGATAAGAAGCCCAACAATTATACTTAGAGGTAGGTAGCTGCATTGCACCTGATTTGGTTTGGCGCGTTCAGGGATGTACCTCTTACTGACATAATCCCGCATTAAAGTGAAAACTATGCTGTCGCCTTTTGTGTGAGTGAGGAGTAGAGAAGGAATAAGAAAAAACTGCAAAATAAATATGCAGATATTCATAGGTGTCGGTAACCAACTAAAAGCTCCCGACAGCTCTATTCGCTTATATTATACATTTAAAAAAAAATCGGTATGTGATAACTGTTGGCATTACCGATCTTTAAAAACTGCCTGATGTAGGCAACAGACAGAGCTGTAATGAAACCACTCAGATAATCATGTTTTTCTCTTCTCTAAATGCAAATAGGAGATATGGTACAAGTGTCGTACAGATACAATTGTAAGCGTGTGATAACCAAATAAAGTATAACACATTCAGCAAATAACTGAAGGCACTACCAAACATTTGTATGCAGATGTTACGGTAAACCGTAGAATTGTTTCGTGCGACATTTCCGTACAATACATTGGTCGAGGCGGCGCACGGCTAGTTAACGCGGCGAGATGTAAATATGCGCCTGCGCAGAGCCAGGGGTCGCGTAACTCTACCGCATTGTAGTCGCCACATATCCGATCACATTAAACACATTTTTTTTTTTTCAAAAATTTTCATATGCTACAAAATCAGCTGAGAAATGTCTAGTTATAAATAAATGAAGGATTTACATAACATATGCTGCAGGGATTTTTGTCTACTAAATAAAATTGTTAATGGAACGATCAAAAGTTACTGCAACCTTCCTCTTCTTGAAGTTACACTTCTTCTAGCGAGATATGGAAAAATTAGAAAAGTACATTTATTGAAATTTGCATCGCATATGCGCGCACACGAAAAACCTAACCCCTGAAGTTAGATATAGTCATCATTTTTGTAATGCCCTATAATAAAACTCTCAGTGTATATATATATATAGTGTCTGGATTTTTTGTTTTAATTAATATATTTAATTAATCAAAGTATGAGCCATTGTTGATCTTTTCACTAAAAAACCCAGTCGGACGGAAGTCAATAAAATCTGTGAAGGCGATTTGGACTGTCCCATTGGAGTCGAATTTTTTCCCTTGCAAGAAGTTATCCAAATTTCGAAAAAACATGGTAACCAGATGGAGGAAGATCCGAGGTATACGGAGGATGTCTACTGAGGTGACTTCCCAATTGAAGCTCTCCTAATTTGGGAGCCGTCTGTTGCGAAGTGTGGTCTAGCGTTGCCGTAAAGCTGCAGTGGCATGGGACGGTTGACCAGCCTAGATTGTTTAGCCGCTAGCTTTTACATCATGGTTTGCAATTGCTGGCAACAGATATCACCGTAACAATCTGGCCAGATTTGAGAAAACTATAATGATCAATACCGGCACTAGTCCACCAAACGCCTGTAATTTTCTGGGGTTAATTTTCGCTTGGGGCAGGATTTGGCTGGTTGGCCAGGATCCAACCATTGCTCTGAGAGCTCCCGATTATCGTAAAGAATCCATTTTTCATCACAGGTAATGGTACGGTTTAAAATACTACCTTCATTATAGTGCCGGTTTAGTTATGTAATGCAGCAGTCGACGCGCTTTTGCCGTTTTGCTTCAGTCTATTCGTGAGGTACCCTTCAAGCTTTTTAATCTTCCCAATTTTCTTTCAGTGAGTTTATTATAAAACAGGTTTATCATTAACATCGCAGCCTGGAGCTAATTCGGAAGTGGTTTGCGATGGAACCGCTTCCGCAATACCTTCAACTCTTCATTAACAACTTGGGTCTCAGCCCGCACACGGGGCTTGCTCTGCAAGTCAAAATTTCCAGAACGAAAACGTTGGAACCAAAAACGTACTGTGTTCTCTTTTGGAAGACGACGCACTAGTGCCACAGTGGAACTCGTAATCGTAAATAATGCGATATTTTAAGGTTTTCGTTTTGTAAAATTATGGTACGAATTATGGTCGTCGAAGCACAAATACATGAGTGAATAGCTGTACAAATTTGAATTGGGAATTCCTTACCAAAGTGGAGAAATTCATGGTTGAAGTGGCCAGTACGAAAAACGCCAATATATTCACATGTAAGGACCTAATATATACTTTTCCTATTGTTAGTGCCATTTTTTCCACAAACGTAGAATAAGGTAAAACGTTTCCACGATATCCACCCAACACTCGATAAGGATCAACACAGTTGAGTGTGAACAGGGCTCTGGGATAGAAAGAGTTATAATAAGTGAATACGTTGTCAAGATAATAGGTGTTATAAATGTAAAGAAATGCCAACGTATCAATTAATGGTCCCTGTGTATTAGTAAATTATGTTGCATGTAGGGGAGATTAAACGAGCGCACTTACTTTATGTGTGTAGAGAAGATCGTAAAACTAGGAACATGTGCGCGATCCGACTGTTTATTACTACAATTCTGTTGTTTTACTTTTATATTAAGGTGCCGAATGGCCTTAATTATTTACCCTAAAAATAACAGGGCATGTAATTATATTTTATTATATTTAATGTAATATTCTAATACAGAAAGTTCTCAGAATCTACGAAAAGTTATTAAAGTTTGGCTGCTGATTCCCATAGCTGTGTAAACACATGTATACTTAAATTATCTGCAAATTCATATGGGTGGTTAGAAAAAATAATTTTCATTCTTGACATCCATAAATTAATGCTTAAATCGTACTCGGGTTTGGTCACCAGAGTCTGTTATGCCAGATTCTATTTCTACATTGGCATAATATAACAGGACGGTAGATGCTTCGTTTCTGCTAGCTACAGGGCATCAGCAAATACGACCGATGCCACTTTTAAGCCGTTTAAAAATCATCTGGACGTAATAATACATTTCTTGTCTCACACAATATAGGCATAAAATATTCGTTTGACATTTTTAGTCTTACACAATATAGGCATAAAATATTTGTATGACATTTTTGTCTCACACAATATAGGCATAAAATATTTTGTGACATTTTTTTGTCTCACATAATATAGGCATAAAATATTTGTATGACATTTTTTGTCTCACA
Source organism: Eumaeus atala (assembly GCA_017140195.1). Lineage (NCBI taxonomy): Eukaryota > Metazoa > Arthropoda > Insecta > Lepidoptera > Lycaenidae > Eumaeus > Eumaeus atala. The sequence goes on along the minus strand of JAFELO010000248.1, from coordinate 283,063 downwards.
CAATATAGGCATAAAATATTTGTGTGACATTTTTTGTCTCACACAATATAGGCATAAAATATTTGTGTGACATTCTTTGTCTCACACAATATAGGCATAAAATATTTGTATGACAATTGTAACATAACATAAATTATGACCCTGTAGATCACCGGCCGGCATAGTTAGGACAACTATAAAGATATGATATACTGAGCAGCAGAGAAGTGATCATTTTGAACGCCTTTCTTTTCCAATTTCCTACTACTTTCCTACTACTTTCCTCCCCTTGTCCCTTGCGTTAAATAAATAGTTTAATCAAGTTCAGTTTTATTTTTCCTTATGGAAATTGACAACCGATGGCGATACATTACCACAAGTAATGCAAAGAAATGCTCTCCTTTGCCCGCATGAAACCGATATGAAGGAGTAATGTGTGAGAAATACCTGCTCCCTATAGCAGACTATTTTAACAGCAAAGTAACAATGATGCAAACTCTTAAAAGGTAACGTTAAGGTAAATATTTTTTATATACTGGAACGCTTTACAATCTGTAGAAATACTTTATCAAGCAGCAATTCACGATGATGATGGCTGTACAAACAGCGTCTTAAAATATTTGAAAGGAATAACATCTGAGTAGCATGTTAAAACTAAAAACTAGAAACACAAAACTAAAAAGAGATAAACTGTAATAGCAAAGAAACAATCGCATACCTCTCCCGCGATATCCCGACACCTCACCTAATTATAATCAGACGTGACGCAGCCGACTTATAATTTTTTTATCTTTTGCCGCATGGAATGTAAAATAGGTTATTAGATAGCTAGATATCAGATAAACGCATTCGACTGACATAAAAAATGTTTCTAGACTGCTTATTTAAGGTCTAGGTTTAGTAATTTAAATTGTAATTAGAATGCAATACATATGCATTTCTTGGAAACAAATGCACGCTTCACAGTTTAAAATGTGTAATGTAATGACCAGAGTGAAATGAGACGTTATATTTGTGTTAAGTAAATAATCTGTTTATGGGACCATAAGTTACATTGAGAGGCCAGGATCAATATAATAAAATTGATGATCTTTATAAGCTGAATTAACGACACTGTTATTTATACGCCCTGTTCTTTTCGCTATTTTATTTATTTCATATTTTATACACAGATAATAAATAAGGAGGGCGATAAATTTTTAATGAGAAATAAAATCAAACGAAGTGTTGGTCTTTCGCGCAGACAGTTTTTTGTTATCTGTGTTAATGCGTAGAACATTGCTAAAACTATATGTGCGAATGTTTCATGGAATGATTTTAATTTTGTTAATAAGTATAGATTTTTGAAGTTCTTTTGGCGCGTCAGGGAAAAATGATGAGAGTAAGTTTAACGACGCGCGCGCACACTGTTAGGAAAAACCGAAAGCCTGAAGTTAGTTTTTCTCTTATTAGGCCAAAGAAGCATAAATTCTAACGCATGAAATAATATCGTCCTAGCCGAATTTCGCCTACAGAGGTCACATCTATTGAGAGAGCCACCTGTGTTCGACATTTTTATTGTGCACAAGTGTTTGCGCAGACACAAGTGTGAGCACATCTATTCCTTCATTCTCCTATTCCGGTGAGACGGCAATCCGACACGACCGAAATCAGGCGCAGGACCGACGGCTTAACGTGCTCTCCGAGGCACGGAGGTGTAACACCGCCGACTTCCTAACTACGGACAGTTATTAGAATTTGAAGAATCCTAAAAGAACTTTTTGTATGGTCCAACCCGGGATTCGAACCCGGGACCTCACGTCTGTGGCTGAACATGCTTACCACTACTCCTTATTGATATATATCCTCCTACCCCTTGCTCCATTGGAGGGGAGGAAGTAAGGAGGAAAACGCGTCTGCATGACAATAATGCGGATATCTATGAGTGATAGTAGTCATCTATAGGCTCGTTTACCCCGTATACTATAAAAAAAGATTAATTACGAATAAGTTATATACATCGTTTGTCCAACAGTGCTCCGGTTGCCGCTGCGGATTATCGTCCTGCTGCTGCTGCTGCTGCTGCGGCTGCAGATGCGGCTGCCGCTGCTGCTGAACCTCCTGATCCTTCTGCTGCTGCTGCTGCTGCTCCTGATCCCGCTGCTGCGGCTGCTGCTGCTCTCTCCTCCTCGACCTCATGATGATGATAATGGTGGCGACGAATATGGAATGTAAAATGTACCAATGTTTACATTTACGGTTTATTCAATTATTAAACTAGCCCGACGTTCCAACGAGTCCGAGTCAGCTCGTGCCATGATTGCTGTATAGCTACTGACACGTCGGTCTAGTTAAATAATTAAATAAACCGCGATAATATCCGTGAAAATAATTTTATGGTAATCATCATGAGCGGGTACTGCGCTCAAATAGGTCTCTCCCGCATTTTAGGGTTCCGTATAATAAAACAAAACCCCTATGGAATCATGTCACCCGTATGCTTGTGTGTACATTATGTTACAAAAAAAACACATAAGCAACTGATAAATTTTAAACGGGTTTTCCTGTGACGTATCACAGTCACGCCAATGGACAGATGTAGATAAGGAAGCCTACTTTCTCCTGCTATTCATCATGCAATAGTTTTTTTTAATGCCTACGGACTGCCTCGCGTACCATGTCAGCATTGCATTGCATGCATTGGACGGACTAAAATCACACGGTTTTCCGTTTCGGTACTCAACAATCTTTCTAGAAAAGTATGATTTCTGTAGACCTCGGGATACTTTAACCACTAGTTGCCCAGCCACAAGCCAGCACCCAGGCAGATAATTGTGGGTCGCTGTGAGACGTCCCGTGCGTTTTCTCTGAGACTAGAATGTGCTACCCACTACCCCGCCGTCATCTCTGCGCGCATCACTGCCTCGCAGAAGGATATGGCGACACATCCTGCGGTCTCACTCTGGACCATGGTATGATTATATATCAATATATCGTACAACGCTAAAAATAATTTTATAGCGCCACAGCGCTACAAAATTATTCATCGTACACGATATATTCAGAAATCTTTTTTTTTTTTTTTTGCTATTAATCAAAACTTTTTGACAGACTTGAAAAGTTGCGATGCAGTTATTGCTGATCACCTTACATTTTAAAATTCAGTGGCCGCAGCGATATCTCGCTCAGTCCAGCGACGAGGAGTATGAGTGCACGTATTTGATAGTTTCTCAAGGAATAGCATAACATCGACCGATCATTGCGTGAAATATATAAATCTAAGCGTTATCATCTTTGGAAATCGCTGGAAACGGCTGCGGCGGTTGCGCGGGACGTGAAATAAATATCCATTTCCATACTCAAACGCGATCACAAAGCAGCGCAGCCTGTGACGGGCGTCAGCCGGCCGCGCTGACAGCTTCGCTGATCTATAACTCCTTATTATTATTATTATTTGAATGAGATCTATTGATTCGAAAGGTGTGGAACTCGCGATCCGATCAGACGAAGATCATTTTGTTCGACTGGCACGACCGCTTTTGAACTAACTTGACGTTACAATGGCGGGCTGTGACGGCAATGATTTAAAATCTGTTAACAGGACGATTCTCTTTTTAACGATTGGTATACAATTTCCATAAATGGTTTTTCCAGATGATCTCAGTTATTCAAAATGCATTACACATACCAACGAATTCTCTGCCAAATAAAATATAATGAATCATCTTGATATGATTCACAAACCTATGATAAAGGAAATGTGTGTGGGATTTGTTGGGTCTTAACTGAAACCTTCTTAATAACGGGTACTAGTTGATTACTTCTTAATCTCCTGCTTCCTATCTCAAATTATTATCTATTGATTTCCCTCTGCCCTTGCCTTTATCTTATTATTACTTGTTGGTCTCATTGAGGATATCTGTAATAACCATTTGTTCGTTTCGCTTTCGGTCATATTTGGCTTAACCCTCATTTCACTGTTCGTCAAGGAATTATCGAATGTCGAATTAATATCATAGCATTCTACTCTTGACTTCTTGCTGATCATATGTGATCGAATGAGAAAGTACTTTGGCACGTACGGATGCTATATTATAATAAAGTATTAGCTTGTCTGGAATCCGTTTATAACGGCCTCTATGGCCGACATTCTTTCACTAGCACTATTATTTTAATAGCGTTTATCCAATAATTATTTGTGATGTTGGAAACCCTATTTCATTTTACTATACCGACGAGTATGTGGGCCTAAATGGTCCAGAGGAAGTGTCAGGTTGCCAATCATCGGTGATAAAGTAATGACTTCTCTGCAGGAAGCGCAGTTATTCGCACCGAACTCCCTCCGCCCCTTGCCAGTGCCGCCCGCGCATAGGGGCTTTTAATCAACACTTTATTGTTTAATGACCCCTCGTCCGACTCGTAAATTAAAAGGGTGCCTCAATTCCTATTGACGAATGCGTAATATGTGAACGGATTCGACGTCATATTTGATGATAGATAATGGTGATCTACTCGATGCGCATTGTTCTAGCTAAACACTGCTTAATTATTATGATAATAGTACTACTAGTTATAAATATACTAGCAGCCGGTCCCGTTTTCGCAAAGCTATTATAAATATTCATTGATTGAAAATATGGCAAATATTAATTGATTGAAAATATGTCTTTACAGCATGACCATGGTTCACGGGTGGACTGAAATAATTCAATTTGTGACAGACAAACGTATGTCGGGACCCTTTCATACTGATCTATAACGTTTTAGAAAATATTACGAAAGAATACTTTATTTGGGATACATAGCAAACAAATTTTACTAATAAAATATACATTAGTATAGATTACTGAATGGGATGGTAACAGTGTATGGAATAAGTATAACTACTACGATGAGAAAAGTATTAGGACATTTGAAACCAATAAAAAATGAAAACGAAACAATACTGATGCGCATGTGTTCACTTTCTCTGAAGGAATAAATTTTATAATTATCAGCGCCATTGTTTTTGGATTTCACTTTCCATCTTAAACAATCTTCAACATTTGCCTACTACAACGCGGCGGATGGACGCCTCATTATCATTAATTAACGTGTATATTTTACACAACTAATTGCCCTCGTTAGAGCGATATGATGTTATACAAGTAAATTGCAAATATGAGTGCAGATTAGAGTTAAGTGGAGTGCGATGGGGTCGTGAGCCGTCGCGTGCGAGCCTCGCGTAAATGCCTGCTGCTTTGTTATTAAAAACCAATGGAGTTTTCACACCTCTATGAGATTGTGCACTTATCTGAAGCCTTTTTTCAAAGCCTTTTTTATTCTATTGTCCAGGCATAAGCGTATTATGATTATAGGAAAATTAACGTTCCTGATATAGTGAATTACAGTACTAAACGGGTTCTTATTTAATAGATTGATTTTAATGACTTGTGGGGATTTCTTTTCTCAGTCATCATCAATCTGTCTCAATATATGGACATTTAAAGGACAGCAAGAATCAGCAACATCTCCGAAAAATCTTTCTACTCGACCGGGCCAACAAACGAAAATTATCGTCTCACCTTGGAAAATGTTGTTTGTTAATATTCTTTGTCTGCTTATAAACACATTTGAACTCATTTATGAAGAAGAAATGCATTTGGATTTATAATCTGTAATTTTTTCATACGTTTGTGTCTTCACATTTTGGCTTCACATTGTACAATATTCTGCGATGTTTAAATGGAAATGGGGTGATAAAGGGAACAGAATCGCTGTGATTACATTACACGAAGTAGGTATGAAGCCAAATGCAATTTTGAAAACTCTCCATACACTTGGTTTGTGTACCAGGCTATTAATAGGCACAATGAGACTTTCCTTTTTTTGTGATAGAGAAAGATCTGACAGTTCACGTAATGTTCGTACGAAAAAGGTGGTCAAAGCAGTAAAGGAAAGAATTCGAACAAATCCTGTCCGACAGCAGAAGATTTTGTCTTGTGAAATGAAGATAGAATAAAATACATGGTTCTAGACAATGTCGCGTATTTTAAGAGACGCCTTAGGACTCGCAGCCTATAAGAGACGCACTGGTCATCTCTTAACTGATAAATTAAAGGTGGTTAGTTAGTCAAAATTGAAACAACTACTGAAGCGGTACGCAAAGGGCGGTCACAGAATTTTTTTTTTTGTTTACGGGTTTATTTTTGTACAACTGCTCAAGGCTCTAAGGAAGCTTCCCAATCAGTCGACAGAATGCAACATGGGCATTATCCGACTTTAATGATGACTTGGTGGTGTTTGCTATGCTCCTGCATACATGTGACGGTCCATATTTTTGTGAAAAGGTACCAAAAAATTGGCACAAATGTATCAAGATACCATTCTCAAGTCAAACCCCTTAATAACTTTTATATTTTAATTGTTTTATATTTGTGTATTAAACTAACACACTGCAAAAGCAATAAATTTCGATACGTACTTTATAAGACATATATCAAAATATACGTTATTTAGTTTTTAATCACTATTTATACCCCGGTAAGTTTCAAGTACGAACATTCATTAATATACATAGTACTTTTTGTAATGTATTTTACTTATACTTACTAAATATTTCACAAATGAATATATAATGTACATACATATTTTTCAATTCATTTTTTAACATGTAAATATTTATCGATTTTCAATCAACTATATATAACTATAATTGTAGAGCAAGAGGAGCGCTAAACAGTTTTGTTATTTTGGGCTCCGCCTGAGAATGAGATATTTTCCAAAATAAAAAGAAACTCTAGAGTTACTCAGGCTCTGTTATATGATCAGTCCAGCCGGTGTGTCCATCCGTGTGTATAAATCATAATTATTTTGTCGACCCAATTGTAAATGTAAGAACGGCATATTGTTTCAAAGTTCATTGTGATATCTAAAATTTGATTCAATTACTATTTTATATATTTTATCAATAAAAATAAATTATAACCAATGGCGACTCTATATTTCTTACAAAGCGTATTATAGGCATTTGATCCCTGACTTTTAATGCTTCACCCCCGGCATTAAAATTATGTGTATATTTGTATCACGCTAGCGATTGTAGGGCCTCAACTACAACACCAGGCACGGGTAACGAATACTGCGCGCCAAGGTCTTCACTGCTACTTATTACACTTACTAAATATTTAACTCTAAATTATGAAATTTTGATTTAGATTTTGATGGACATATTGTTATTTTATTACAAAACATATGATCCTCGATGACGTGATAAATACATTATTTCATATTATATATGCTAATTTACTAACCATTATATAAACCTTTATTTGAACGTGTGTTTATCTCGTTAATCAACCTTTGTTGAATACTGTTTATAATTTTTTTATAATTTCAATAAGTGCCAAAATTGATCATTTTACTTTTCTATACATATCAGAGAAAAATGTAGCGAAGCTCTTTCCCTGTTTAAAATTTCCGCACGCGCTGCTTATTGTATTCCATAAAAATATCAATAAGCCCCTGGCGCTAATTACACGGAACTTGATATCATTCATTAGCAGATCCCGAATTATTACGCCGAGCAAAATTCTTAATTATATATCTTAAGTTTCTAAGTAAAATATAGCCCAAAGCGCCGTCAAGGCAAGCAAATAATATGTTTGTAAACAGCTAATTGTACCGTTATACATAATTATACTTTTTGATAAAAACCCGTTGTTTAAGATAAAGGCTTGATTGTTTAATTTGGGGTGAATTTTAAAACACTCGATAATTGTGATTGCCTGTTTTTATCATAAAAGTAATAAAAAAAACTCCGTGCAACCCTAACGTTGTAACAGCTATTATAATTACACACTTCATAAAGCCCAAGTCAAGTTCAGGTAACGCGTTAAAAGAGGAGCTGATCGCCCTACTAATTACATGGGTAATTATGGTGTTAAGTTTCAAGTTATTAATTTAATAAATGGGGGAGCTCGTGTGAGGCGTCAGGTGCGTTTGTCTTATTCATTTTACGTACGTTTCCACGTGTGTCTGTGTTATATTTGCTTAGGCTATATTTTTAAATATCACTTCTCTAAATTATTTTTTTATCAACTAGTAATTTTAGTCAGAGGTTGTGTCATGTTTCATTGCAACCAAGTTTGACCGGTACGGCCGGGAAGGTCGGAATATCTCTCTCATATGATAGCGCTAAAGTGTCAGGTGTGCTGTCGTGTTTCGTGCGTGTGATTTGTGAGTGTGAGCGTTTTGTGAGTTTCCAGTGGTCCATTGGTGGGAAGAAAGAACGGAGCGCCATACATCGCTTAATATATTATATACGTATTAATAATGCTAAAAAGAGTAATTACACCGTTCTTACTTGGTACGAGTATTTTACAAACTGAAGTTAAGTTTGGTAGCGCTTGCATTCAAATTCGCTTATAAATTTCTTTTTCTTGTTCTGAACATTTCATAAGAATGTAATATGTAGGTAGAAAATGTAATATGTAGGTAGAAAATGTAATATGTAGGTAGAAAATCCTCTTTGACTGCAGTATTGTCATGATCATCAATAAATTCATGAGCCTGAAGAAACAGGTTAAAACTGAAGTGATGGCACATATTTATTAGAATAAAATCGCTTCGTTACAAGTACTATTTTGGCACTAAAAGAACAGATTGAGAGTAATTTTGCCTAAAAACTATGAAGAGACGATTTGGTAAAGGTAACCGCTCTTCGTACATAGGTACCTGTAAAATTTCTTGTATCAACTATAACTATTCTGAAGTCCGATCCTTACGTAAATAAAACACGAGCAGTTATGAGAACGTATTTAGAGGATACTTTGATGCAATGTGTTTGAATTTTTTTGTAAGGAATAAGCAAGACTTCTTGAATGCTCTGTTTTTCTAATTCATCCCCAAAGCCAGCGAGTAATTAAGGTAAAAGGTCTTAAGCATGAATGTTATGACGGTGTTTATTAAAAGTATTTCCGAGTAAATATCACGATCCATTCACGCCGCCTCTTTCGGATTCTGAATGCTCACCACACAATAAAATTTAAGCCGAAAAGATCTTTTATGAATTTTCAGACGAATTTCTTTTGAATCTGAACATAAGTTTATGAGTGCTATTAGATTTAGTATAATTAACGTAGGCAGGGAATCTACGTTTAACTTAATATGCAATTCATTGTGTCATGCTACATTGTAACCAAGCTGGGCCGGAACGGCCGGGGAGGTAGGTAAATGTCGCTCACATGACACCGCTGTAAAGTGACAGCTATGCTTTTCATTTTGTGGGGTATGTGAGAAGGCGGCGGCCCAATGGAAGGGAGGAGGAAAATGGGCAATCCAACTGCATGACAATAATGTGGATGTCTTTCGATGTCAATATTCATCACAGGCCTTCGGAGTGATTTCATACGGCGTTATATAAAAACATTGCAGTTCATTTCATACAAACTCCTTGCATACAAACATACATTTGAGGACTTATCCTAAAATGTTAGTGAGTCATATTTTATAAATATGACATGCTCCGACCACCCTTTGGTACGGAAACCTCGTTCAGTGGGCTCGACTTACACTTGGCCGATTTTTTATAAATATAAATAACTGTAAGTAAATAATTTGAGTTTATTTAGGCCTGCTCTTTTAGAGCTAATTGCTAATTCATTAGGTACACATATATTGTTTCCACGTAGTTATTTTTATTATGACGAAACGTCGTCAAGATACTTTGCGAAAGGTCACAAGGTGTATTCTGTACCATCCTGTTTTGTTATTCAATTTACGTTAAGTAATTACTCGTATAAGTTAAAGCTTTTCAACTAGACACGCGTTACTTTTTAATTAAATTAAACGGTCGCTACAACCTGTAACTAGAACCGTTCATCTTTACGGTATGTTCCAAAGTCAACTGAGAGTATTACAAGATGTGACGTTTCACATTTTTAGACAGATATAATGGCTACTATTTGCGACAGATAGTAAAGTCAATGATAATAACAGTTCAATTACCTATCAAAAACATTTTCGTATCGGAATGGGTCCAAACCGACTCTCCCGCAGATGGGAGAGACCTGCGGGAGAGTCGGTTTGGCACCCATTTTTGATCCTTAACCTAGCCTCATCACCCGACATGCACTCATAGCAATCTGATGAAGCTGTATTGGGCTTCTCTTCCCTTCCACAACATAAGTTCACGTCGGAAAAAAATAACTTATTCCAGTATATATACTTATAAGTATCATAGAATGGTGCAATTTATGAAATCCAAATGTACCTAGAATATCACATCTCTGTTAATACCACCACATGTGCGTAAAATTTAATCAATCCCTCCATGTATTAATATACGAAATATGTTGATAGGCCTGTTGTAATTTCGTGGAATGAGGTAAAGCTGCTGCAAATGCCTCTCACCACGAAGGCGGCAGTAATCACAGTATAAATAAGCGAGTATTTGTAGAATTTTTAGAATTTTTGTCAACGTGAAGTTTCACACACAGTAGCGGCAGTGCAATTCGGAACACAACCTTAATACGAGCCTTAAAATTTGACATAACGATAATTCGAGGGGAAGAAGTCGAATTTAATAGCGAGTTAAATGATACGTGCCCTGATTGGAAAATGTATGGTTATTCAGGTCGAGGCCCCCTTCCAACCAGCCGCATGGTTGATTTGAAATGAATGGTAATAATGGCCGAGAATCCCGCTCGCATCGTTTTGTATGATTATTCCAGATTAATTATTTGTCGGAATTTTGTTGGCTAATTTTTCGGAACGGGATTTTTCCGCTTTGACTGACGTTTTAATTTCAACTCGTCATCTGGCGATTTGAATATATGATATGTGTTTTGTACTACCAAGATTGACTTTTGGCAGTCGATATTGTGTTAAGTAGCAAACTTGTTAACTAGACAACTAGTGGATGGGATCACTAGTTCACTAGGCAACCTATTGTACTGCAAGTTTTATACCTCGATTTATACCCATCCTAGTGAGTGGTCCATCTATGGACTAAGAAATTCTGCCAGCGATGGTTATTAAAATTAACTTTTTAGAAATAGGAATTCAACGGGACAAAAATCATGGCAATCAGTCCAGTAGATCTTAATAATAAAGTTTAAAGTGGAACTAGAACCATACATTCAGTATTTAACTACACTCTTTAAAATTAGACATATATTTACATTCATAGTATCAACCTTTCGAAGGAAACAGCTGTCAAAACTCAAAACCCTTATCCCCAGGCGAGGTAAATATTAAACAAAATTCCGTCACCAGAGACAAACAGCCACATGATCGATTGACAACAACTTACCATATCTCAATGGTTATAAAACGTCGATAGTGGGGTTTTCCTATTGAATCACGTCACGGAGCTCCCGAGGGTCGGCTGCTGATGCGAATATCAAATGGCTGCAACCCTCAGGCTCTATAACACTCATCCATTAGACGAGAGGGAAAGGCGATACCCCTGTCCATCATGCGCGTTTTCCTGACCTGTCAAAACTTATGAAGGAGTTAGGTTTTTATAATGCTCCACTTCTTTGAATATATACCTACAAATTGGGCAAGTGATTTTTTTTCTAGCATAAGGGGGCAAACGAGAATTCGGAGTTTTCTGATTACTACTGACACCCATGGACATTGGCATGATTATTACGCAGATTCGTTGTCTCATCCCTCGACTCATCTCCCCTAATGGGCCACTGACTACTCACAAACCACACGGAATGCGACAGCGACGCTGTCACTACGCCGGTATGTGAGAGAGAGGTACTTCACCGGTCGTGCCGGCCCAATTCCGTTGCATAGGAGGATGTAGTATCATGCACCATGCATGGCACTACCACCTCCTATGCAGCACGGCACTACCTCTTCCTAAAGAATTTTTGTTGTTTCCTTACTAAGTGTTGTATATTGACGACTATTATATATATATACTAAGGAGAAATTCTCACACTTAAGGAGTCTTAAAACGTGAAAATATTTTAATTTAATGCTCACATTCATATAGAATTGAAGTAAGTAAGTATCACCGTAAATTATAATATCGGGAATATTCAAGATTAGTAAAAAAACGATTCAATCGTTTTTTACTAATCCCAACAACGTCAGTATTATAATCCCATTTAGTTATACATTTATATATTCTAAGCACATTTCAATACACTTTTATTACCATCAATTCTGCTATGGTACCTAAATCTCATTTCCAGCGGAACGTTGAAGAGGTTAGTTTTGTTTGGCAAATAATTGGCGTCCGTAGTGGACTCTCCCAAGGGAGCCGAGCTGGCACATTCTGACGACTGAACTAAGTAGAAAGATAGAACAGAATTAAGCGGGCCAATTATCCCGTATTGGATTTATTGGTAATCTGTGCACGAATGGGCGCGAGGGTGCGAACCAACTTTTGATGATGCCTCCATCGGCTTTATGAACAAAGTTGTTGCAATTTTTATGTAGGTGGATTTATTGTTTGGCTCACTGTTGCTTCTCCCTCAAACCTGTTTAGACAGATAAAAGAAATCCAGAGTAATTGATTACAAAAGAAAGTCTTTCATCAGACCAATACTCGGATTAGATGCCATTTCATAAGTATCATTTATTCCGAGTAACGTTTCGTTTGATTCTTTATCTTTCGTTTGATATTTACTTGCGAATTTCATTTCTTATAATTAAGGTTTTCATTTGTTCTATTGACCGATAAATATTGTTTATCTTCCTCAACTAAAATATTTCCTTTACTTATCTCATGTACAATACACACACATCCATGGGTTTCACAATTGGAATGCCGATAGGTGAAATGGTAACAATCTTGTCGTTAGTTCATCATTTGCGTCCTTGCTGCGTCATACTGCTGCACAGGGCGTTGTCTAGTCCGACTGCTGCAGTTATGGTTTTTATATATTTTTATTTTATATGGAAAATAACGCTTTCAAAATTTCTTTAAAATAATCTTACATAGACAATCTCACATGCTCAATGTCAATTAGTAGTGTAGGTTTTTCATTCGTTTAAAATTTGGGAACTTTGAGATATAGAACGAGCATCATCACTGACCGAACTCATCAGAGCTTGCAAACTTTTCCATTTTTTTTAAAGTCGTATGTAAATTTTTTAGGTAGGAAATTCGTCATCTTTCACTTTTTAGTTGGAAAAATTCGACTGTCTATCGCCTCCCGTCCTAACTTAGACTTCTAAAGTAAATATGTAGACAAACTGCCTACACTAAAATATGAAAAATATCAAAGTTCTTATATATTAAAAATCTCATAAAAATCTCCATTTTCACAAGAACAAATACAAACATTACATAAAAATTTAATCCCCGTTGTGAATTAAGTACAAATACATTCAATTGGAAAGAACAAACGTTAACGAGATGAAAGCATAAATATCGCCCTATATCCATAAATATTTTAGAGAAACGAAGGGTCAATCTTTAATAAATATCGACAAGCGGAGTTTTATTGCGTCCATCCCCAGTACGATTGACCTATTTTTGTATCTTAGCCTGCCATATGCGAGGGTCATCGCGAGATTTATAGCTCCTGCCCCTGGTGACAAAGAGCCAGAACTATGAATACCGACGTATGTTTCACTACACAATATTCCTCTTTATATCTACAATCTGCCAATCTTTTATCCACTTCGATTCGACATTTTCAACATTTCATTTGTTTTTGAAAGATACTTCTTTAAAAGGAAACAAAATATACAAAAAGATGTAAAAAATTGAAGATCTTAAAGAAAAGAAAGCCTACTTCTATCTCAAAAGCCTTCAACGTGCATGTCCAACCTTGAATTATGATAGACGCATCCGCATATATAGCGGCTGTTAACTATCTGCTCGTTTGTCCCTTATCCTTTAAAAAATAAAAGGAAGAGAGGAGCTTTACTTTAATTTATAGCTGACCACCTGGTTTCGCTCCAAAAATATTGTTTTTTCAATTGCCATTTACATAATTGAGATTTATCTAGTCTTGTCAATTGAGGATTCATCCCTGTATGCAACAGCAGACAATGGTTAATGATGATGATTGGAAAGAACTAGTTAGCGATACATTTTATAAAATGAAGATTTTGTTCACCGACGGAAAAATAAAATTGACGACAGCAAGAAAAATACTTTTAAAAAACTCAATAAAAAGCTCTATTCCACTAGAATAGTTTTGTCCCAACTGTCATTTAGGACAAGAGAAATTGATAGATCGACGTGAAAGCATATTTGTGTTCCAGCGTCTGATAAAAAAATCTTAGTCATACGTCATAGCTGTCAATCAAGGCACAGCCCCAAGGGGGAAGCCTAAAAAGTTATTTCGTACTTATGTTACGCAGAGTATGGGCAAAATTATGTTGTCAGCAGATGAAAAGAGTAATACAACGTTTTATCATTTATCTGTATTAATATAAACGCCATCCGTGTAGGCAAGTGGCCCGACTTCAATACCGCTCATAGAAAAAAAGTCTATCCACATTTTACATACATTTTTCTATAACATTCTAGAATCTATTAGAAACCGGATTATAAATGAATTTTAGAGCATGAGCGGAAAAACGGACTTTCGAATCGTTCTTAGTACTAACGACGTCTGTAGACATCATTACAGTTTTCAGATATCCCGTAGAAATCATAACAGCATTTTTATATGACCATTGGATGAACCATATACTGGAATATGGACCACCGGAAACTCGCAAACAGCTAGAACATGATTGCGTAGCTCTCAATTTACTGTGACATGCGCTATAGCATAGCTGTCACGTTACGGTGGCATCATGTGAGCGAATGGTACCTCTCCGGACATGTCACCTCAATTCTGCTGCAACGCAGCTTGGCACTACCTCACAATAATTAATCGGAAGTAAACTTATGATTATACTATAGCGTATAGGCATCTTATATGAACTCTGCCTCATGTGAAATGTTGTGTTATTCAGGATCAGTACAAAATGAATATTTCACGAGGAGTAAGTAGTTATTTCCCTAATGTGTCTATTAAGCATAACATATAGATAATTATATCCAAAAATCTCCATAAATATTCCACCCACGATCCATACCACCGCAAGATACATTTCATGAAAATCCTGACACGATTTGTCCATACTTTCGCACAATACACCAATTACTATAAGTACTACGTCCTTTTGGTAGTTAGGGTAGACAGGTGGATGCGTACATTTTACACCTTTTTTTTTAATTTAGGTAAAGCCTAAGGGGGCAAACTAGTAGGGACCTTATAGCATTTGGGTACAAACGAACCGTCGGAACCATTTCGTGACTACCGAAGCCCATTAACATCCGCATGTGCAGATGTGTTGCCTTCCTTCAGACCATCCCTCCAATTGCCCCATTGGAGGGTTGCGAAGCTGTCACTTTGCGGTGGTATAATGTAAGTAAGAGACATGCCTATTAACATCTGCATAACAGAGGCCATGTAGATGCGCTACCCACCTGTGTCCTATTTTCCTTATGGGCCTGCCGAACGAAACGAGGTGGCATGAGGAAATAATTTAGAAAATCCACACCAACGCACTCGGAAACGCTTGCTGTCTCTCTCTTGCCGGAAGGTGAGGTAGTGATAGTGCCGTCCCGCTTGCGCCCCAGCCCTCTCGTATTCTCCCCCCTCTTGGACTCAGGAAATGGCTGGCTCAGCGACGCCCGAGGACGCCCGGACGCCGGGAGCCGCCTCCGTTTCGGCTGCTGACGGACGTCGAACCTTGCCTTCTCCAGCGGATCGGTCGACGCGACTCGATATCGCAGCTTCGCCGCCGCTCTGGAGAGCCCTCGGAAGGTACCCCCTACTAGGTGTGACCCTACTCCCCACCCCCCATCCCTGCCTACCACTGTCCGCAACCCCAGCGAGTCCCAACCGCCGCGCAGACTATCGGAGTACCCTCTGATAGTTGTGGAGTTTCTGCCAGACTGGCAGAGGCACTTCCACACCCTGCGTGACGTGCTGGGACACACACCCAACGCCCGGCCCTTTGGGAGGGGCATAAGGGTCCAGGCACAGTCGACTGAGGAGTTCCGGGCAGTCCAGGCCCTACTGACGGCCTTGACTAAGGAGAACCCGGCGGTGCAGTGGCATTGTTACTCCCCACCCTCAGACCTCCCTACCAAGGTGGGTATTGGAGGTCTGCCAGTGGGGACAGACACCGAATGCATCACCGAGGAGCTCAGGGGCCTGGGCTTCCCAGTGCGCTTCGTGCGACATATACCGGCGAGAGGCGGGAGAACCGGCTGCCTGTACCACGCGCAGCTGGGCCGCCTGAACAGCGAGGAGCTCACACGCCTCTGCGAGGTGAGAGAACTCCCCTGCATGTCCGGAGTGGTCGTGGAGGGGTGGAAGGACAGACAGGGACCGTCACAGTGTCACCGTTGTCAGCTCTTCGGACACTCCTCAACGAACTGCCACCGGGAGATTAGGTGCGTCCGCTGCGGTGGGGTCCATGCAGTCGGGGACTGCCCGCTGCCGAAAGGAGCCACCCCGACCTGCGCCAACTACAAGGGCCCTCATACGGCCAATGACCGGAGGTGTTCATTAGGGAGGCCAGAGCCTGAGGCATGGCCATCCATCCACCCATCCCACCCAAGCCCGCTGTGCATGGAGACCAGTTTACACAGGTCCCCCACGGCCAACACCGCGCCGCTCCTGCGCCCGCGGCTCCGTTGCGGATGGAGGGACAGGTCGAGTACGGCCCAGGCTCATCCCTTGCCGCCCCGGCCAACGACCCCAAACCCAGGCAGGTGAAGACGACCAAGCCCAAGAGGAGGCGCACTCGTAAGAGGAAGCCCCAAGCTGTGGCCATCCAAAGCTGCCACCCTCTGCAACAAGAGACCACCGCGACCGCAGTGCGCCGAGCACCCTCACAGGCTTGGGACTCGGAACACGCACGCTGACCATCACGCGCACCGACTCACCCCACACTACAGACACCAATTCCCACACCACGGACATCAGTCCGACCGGAACCGAGGCGCTCGGTAGGGGAGTAGCGTCAGCGCGACGAGCCCAGGGTCCACGTTGACGATCTCAGGGAGCTAATCTGAGAGATCGTCAGGGAGGAGCTGAAGGCGGTCGTGAAAGACGAACTGTCCAGGGTGCTCAGGGACCCGCGCATCTGGGCGCAAATCACACACGCACGGAGCCAACCAACGGGGAGCCAGTGATGGATCGTGACGGGCTCAGGGTCGCTTACTGGAACTCCGGAGGTATAGGAGGCAAGAGCAACAGTCTTCGGCTGCTCGCTTAGCAGTATGACTTACATGTCATCCTGCTGGGCGAGACTTGGCTGAGGCCGACGCGGAGACTCCGGCTACCGAATTACATTGCGTATCGGAGTGACGAGGTGTCGCCGAGATTGAGGCCGTACAGAGGTACGGCTGTGCTCGTTCGGCGGGACGTCGTCCATGACGAATTGAGACAGGGCCCCTTCACCGACTTGGGCTCGACTGGTGTAGTCGTTCACATGGCGGGGGAGGAGCTCAGGATCTACGCGGTGTACAGACATCCCGGGAACAGTCTTGACCTAGGTGATGTCCACAACGGGAACGGCGGCCAGGTGTTGTTGGTCGGCGACCTGAACGCCAAGCGTCCAGCTTGGGTTCGGCCGTCACAAACAACGCTGGCTTCAGGCTGCAGGAGGATTCGGAAGAGCGCGGCTACACGGTGCAAAGACCACCGTGTCCTACACACGTGCCTACGGATCCCACCCTACACCAGAACCTCAAGGCCACGGTCAACATCGAGGTCCTGTACGACCTCGACACTCAACACCTACCCATCCTCGTCACACTTGATTCTGGAGCAATCCTTAGGGAAGGAGCGCGGACCAGAGAGAGGATCGACTGGGCCGTCTATCAGGATAGCCTAGTCGACTTCACCATCGCCGGGCAACTGTACACTCCGGACGAGGTGGAGGCCGCCGCTCGACTCTTCACGGAAAAAATCCGGGAGGCGCGACCGTTGTACCGGAGATAGCGCGCCGGCGGGGTGAGCTCCCCGACTGGCCGAGGCACTATCTGCGAAGGTGAGGGAGTGTCGTGGAGCAGGCTGGGAGAGTACAGTCTTCCATGCCAGCGAAAACGACACCAGCCTGCACGCCTTAAACAGACGCCTCACGAGGCCAAAGACCATCATCACTCCACTTCTAGACACCACAGGCGCGAAAAACTATGGAGCGCAGGCTCGCGCCGAGGTGCTCGCATCACATCTACACACGCAGTTTTCACCACACCCAGCGGCGCCCTCGTTCGCAGAGCATCGCGAACAGGTGGAGTGCCACATTCGAGAGCTCCTCCAGAGCCCGACTCCGCCATTCAGCGGGAAGGATTTCATTTCCCTCTCTGAGCTGCGGAAAGTTGCACTTCGCCTCTCGAGGCACAAAGCTCCAGGCCCCGATGACATTCCCCCCACAGCGCTGGTGACGATGCCTAGGCGAGCAGCCGTGGCTATCACTCAGATCGCAAATGGCATTGTCCGGACGGCCCACTTTTCGGAGACCTGGACAGAGGGGAGGGTCATCGTTCTGCCGAAGTCGGGCAAGCCCCGAAGCCTGCCTGGAAGCAACCGGCCGATAACGCTGCTGTCCCACATCGCCAAGTTGTTCGAGAAGCTTCTGCTTCGGAGACTGAAGCTGTACATTCTCATGAGGGTCGAACAGTCCGACTTTCGGAGCGGCCACTCGACCACGTTGCAGCTGACGCGGGTGATCCACCACTTGTCTGTAGAGATGAACAAGGGGAGACACTCTGTCGCAGTCTTTCTCGATATGGAGAAGGCCTTCGTCAGGGTGTGGCACCCCGGACTCTTGTACAAGTTGGTGGACGCCGGCGTCCCGCTGACGTTTGTGAGGCTAGTGGCGTCATTCCTGGAAGGTAGGACCTTCCGGGTAGCGGTGGAGCGGAGGCACTCCTCGGTGAAGGCCATACGTGCCGGAGTGGCACAGGGCAGTTGCCTATCCCCTTGCCTGTACGCGGCCTACACCAACGACATCCCCACACTCAAGGAGAGGGTGAGGCGGATGTCATGCTCGCGCTGTTCGCCGACAACAGCGCATACGCAACCTCCTCCCGAAAGCCGGAGCTCACAAATGGGCGCATGCAGCGCATCCTGGACCTGTTGCCGGAGTGGCTCGACAGGTGGCGCATGTCCGTCAACATGGATAAGACGACGGCGCTACATGTCCGCAAGAGGCGCTCCATGCCGGGGCGGTTGAAGTTCAGAGGCCAGGATGTGTCTTGGGAATCTCCAGTCATGTATCTCGGATGCAGTATCGACCGCGCGCTGCGGATGGTCTCGCAGGTAGACCGAGCGGTCAACCAGGCGAGAACAGCCCGCGCTCTGCTGTGGCCGATACTAGCGTCCGGACTTCCTACACGGACGAAACTGGGGATTTACAAGACATATATCCGACCACGCCTCACTTACGCCGCCCCCGCATGGTACGCGCTAACCTCCCAGGCCCAGCGGAAACGCCTGCAAGCCCAGCAAAATATATCCCTAGGGGTCATCACGGGTGCCGGTCGCTACGTCTGCAATGATGCGATCGCGCGTGACTTGCGGATGGAGTCGCTGGATGAGTTTGTGGTTCGAGTGTCGAGCGCTATGTTCAATAGGGCAGACAATGGACCGCATGCTCATCTACGCGACCTGTCCCCGCTGCACGCGCCACCACCTGACGGGAGACCGTATCCGCGTGAACTCCCCCCTGTGATCCACCAAGCGGACTAGGGACAGCGTGTCCTGCGATCCGGACGAGGATCACACATGCGCACGCATGACACACCCAATCGCTACTCACCACAGTCACAACACACCACACAACACACAGGCCTACATTTCACTGAGCCAATAAATAAGCCACGATGGCAAACCCGCAAATTATCGCGGCTCCGTTACCGAGGGGATAGTCGTCCCCTTGCGACCAGGGTTGGGGGGAAGTGTGTGGAGATGACCAGCAATGGAATTTAGAAAGAGGTAGTGCCACGCTGCATAGGAGGAGTTACATCCTACTATGAAACAGAATTGTGCCGGCACGACCGGGGAAGTACCTCTCGCTCACTTGTTACCGGCGTGAAGTGAAAACGTCTGTCGCGTTTCGTGCGGTTTGTGAGCAGTCGGTGACCCATTAGAGAGGATGATAGAAGAGGAACGCATTTCCGCAACACTTATGCGAATGTAGTGTGCGTCGGTAGTCATCAAAAGAATCCGATTGCACATTTGTCCCTTACGCTATAAGAAAAATGTATTATTTAAATTCCTCATTCATTCAGAAAAATGTGACCGATAACTGAGCATTATTTATTTATTTAAGATGCGCATCTTTAATTGACTTTATAACTGTTAAATTAGTATTAAATAAATAAATAATGCTTAGTTGACAGTTATATAGTCAAATAAAGTTATACAATAGACAAGTCATCGGTACAGAAATGTTAACAATAGTTGATCTCGTAATATAGGTATTTTACAGGATTCTTTATTATTTATAGGCTATTTTGTTCTAAATTGTGTGCCTTATAGTCCCATGTATAGTTTTAATAGTTGAAGTAGCTACTGGTGTGTACTGTTGATAATGTATAGCAGTGTATGCAACTTCATTATACTCAACAAATGTCTTTTGTTCTACTCTAATAAAGAGGAACTTGCGATAGAGCTATGTAGTAATGTTCTAGATGGGCAGGATGTTAATTCTGCCTTGTCATTAAGTTACAATTAGTCACGTCTATTTTAAATATATATGATTAATAATGATCATAGTAGTGTTCTAACAATCAAATTACAATATATCCCAATAACATAAAGGTGAGGAGTTTGTTTGTTTGTTTGAGCGCGCTAATCTCAGGAAATGCTGGCTCAAATTGAAAAAATATCTTTGTGTTAAATAACCATATAATAGGCGATAGAGTTTTCCTCAATATATATTGAGGGAAACTCTATCCTACGGAATGAAGATCGGAGTTACGCCGGTGAAACCGCGAGATGATGTTATAAATAGATATATATATTGGCGCGTTGAAACAAAAAACTCTTCAGCTTTATAGATGTCCGGATTTAAACAAAATACAATAATGCGAGTCATTATTATTTATGTAAAACGGATTAATTAATATTTCAAAAATACTATCATCAATTTTTATAAGCTAAGACCTCACCTCGACACTTCCTATCTCATGTGATGATTCTTGTTCTGATGTCTTTATGGTTGTGTCACTATCTTCTTTGCCTTTCCACCACGGAGGAAGAGATGTCGTTGGGGCTCCAGATTGCCAATTATTTTCAGTATTTGACCTTTGTGTCGTATACCTTGCCTTGATTTCATTTCTATAACAGGTGCATTTGCAATTTTCGTCGGTGTACGCTGTGTCGAAATTTAAATCTAGACATTTTTGTATGCACAAAAATGCTTTGTCAAAATCCATACATTTTTTTGTATTTTGGAACCCATACCGTAATAGTCCTTTGTCAGTTGATAACGCTAAAAAAAGTATTTTACAAGTAAATAATATTAGATAACACTTTATTTAAAAATTGCATAAATATACTAATACAATATATTTACTATACGAATACTTATCTAAATAACGCTACCCCAGAAGTGGCTCATGTTGGCAGATACGTTTGATACAATTTTACGTTGGAATTTTATAAATCTACAATGCGAGTGATAATTTTATGTTCAAATGGCATACACGTGAAAAATATACATACTATAATGTACGGTCATCTGGGGCGAGCACTTCGCTCGTTTCATGCCACCTATAGATAGATCTTTCTCACTCTGTGATTGACATTGTCAGATCGACCTAGCAAATACTAGGCGTCCGCTTCCACAGTAAAAAAAGTTCTCTTTAAAATAAAATATGTTACGCTTACTCAAACTTTTGTGGTTATTGGCCATCGTAGATGTAAAAATTCAAGTCTTATGGTACCAGTGGATTTAGTGTCTAACATAAAATTGAGCCCATTGACTCATTGGAATTGAAAATGTGCTCGTGACTAGTCAATAGTCGATAGAAAATGTTATGTAATCTACCCCCACATAATTCAGGTTGGCTTAATTATTTCTGTTGTTTACAGGTTTTTGAATAGTTGGACCTTATTAAGAAATCTGGACGTTCAATGGATCTCTATTCTTTTAACAAATATTTCTATCGAAATCGTTGGTCACGATTGACCAATTCGTATTTTCACGGTTCATTTCCGGTGTGGTTTTGTACGCATACGGGTAAAATACATTCATTCCAGAAACGAAAACTTACGACAAGTTTTACAACTGGTAGTCAATTCTATATCAAGATGGCGCCCTTTAATAAATGTTATTAATGTTTATGACTAAGCCATTGGCAGTGTTGTTTATCGTGGAAATTTTAAATAATTATTGAGCTTAAATCTAGATGAATTCATGGATTAAAAGTGTCCTATGTGGTTTATTTCGGTTTATTGACTAGTTCAAAACCAGTCCTAAACTTAATACAATTTTCTTCTTTTCTTAACTTGTCACCTTTACTTTAATAAGTCACATGTTTTTCTGTTGGTATAAACCTATACGTCTTCTTATCCAGTGGCACTCACAACAACTTACACCGGAAGATGTCGTGAGTCACACTGTAACGCACACAGGCGATTTATAAACTCACAAATACTTAACATTACTTGCCCTATTATAGTAGTGTTGTAAGGTGACTTGAAGTGAAAAGGAAATCAGGAAGAAATCCTCTGTTTCTGAAGTCGTGGTAACTTTTTTCGGGCCGGACAAAAGGTTACATAGGGAATGATATATACGATGTTCAATAGTAGTATGCGGTATGGAATCTTCATATAGGAGAGCTCGTAAAACGTTATGGTTTGTCCCTGCAGTCAAATATACGTTGTACAGTACGGTATAATATATAATATAGTGGACATGATTAAAATTGTCGTCAATTCTGAATATAAACTTCGATCTATAATAAGATCTGTGGTGTAACTGTGCGGGTGTCGCCCGTTAAGACCGTTAGTCGCGTGGGGTCCTGGGTTCGATCGCCAGGTCGGGCAACTTTTATTAAATGTTTTTCAGATTATTCTGAGCACGCATTACATTGTCCGGGATTAGAATGTGCCCGAAGTGGCCATAGTCTTGCCACCTATCACATCATGGGCCTCAGTACCTTGGCTAATCTTGGGTGCTCTAGTATATCTACTGGACTTACGAGTTGTGGATGTAGTAGTACACGTCTGCCTACCTCTTCGGGAATAACATGTGTGAAGGTACTTTATCTATAATAAGATTGAAGGATACGAATGATTTTTTTATATTCAAAATCGATCAATTACAAAAAATGGATATTTTAACTTTGTAAAAATTGTATTCAATCAAATACTATCCAATCAATAAATTTGAATAACGATACTTAGTAATAATTAAGCAATATATTGAAGTTGAATAAGTAAAACTTACATGCAAGTTTTAGGGAATATATTGGTATAAATGCGACTATTATTTTTATTAGCAAACAAAGTAAGATTCTCGGTACAGCCATAACCTCGAGCACATAAACACTTGTGTTATGTAGTTTTATAATTTCAACGCCTAAGTTGTTATCAATAACAAATATCGTTTTATTGCTCAGCAGCGATAACACCGAGTACGTTTCATGCGTTGATTGATTAAAGATCAGAAAACATATTTGATTAGTTTCAAAGAAGAAAAACTAATGTTGCCAAGACCTTGACATGTAAGCTCATTATATCTGTTAAAGATGTGTCATTAATGTATAAACGACGAGACGAAGAGAAATCATGTTTATGGAATTTGCTTTAAAAATGAGCAATGACTTAAATTCCTACTGAGTATAAGGCCATAAAAAAAAGTTATAAAAGCATACCAAGATATTTCAAAAAATAAGTTATTACATATTATTAAACGGTATTTCTTGCTAGAAAGTTTACGCCTTCTATGATCCGTTTCCATCTATAATAAGTAAAACTTACACACATGCTTTAGGGAATGTAGTGGTATAAATGTGACTATTATTTTTATTTTATAGGAACGGGATCTTATAAATCGTAATATTTAATGTTACTTAACATTAAATATTATTATTTAGACAAAAACTACAATTTATTTTACATCAATTATTATCAAACGTTATTAAGCAGGAGCTTGAGTATGAGCGTCAGCAGTAGAATTAACAGGAGCGTCAGTAGTAGCATTAGCAGGAGCGTCAGTGTCGTTTGTAGGCGGTTTATCTGGTCCATGATTGGGGGGCAGCGTAGTTACATCAGGTTTAGTTTGGGCAGTATTTGTTGAAGATATGCCTGCTGCAGTAGTGTAACCATCTGACGTGGTCACTTCAGGATTCTCTGTAGTAGTATCAATATTGTCAATGGAACTCGATTCAGTAATAATAGTAGCATCTGTGGTTACATTCCTTAAGAAGTATGGCGTGGATAACGTACCGGCCACGTGCCATAGAAAGGGGCTGTGTGTTTTCGGCATAGTTTCAGTCGTTCCATTCGTCCGCCATTTGAAAAATGGTAACAAAGTGCTGGTTTTCATTTCGTGACATGAACATTTGCATAGCCTGTCCAGCCGATGCACTTGGTAGCCGATACTCTTACATGCGGACATACATTTGAAAACTTTCTCGTATTGCCGACACGGGCCGTTAAAACTGTAGCCAAAATGTTTTCTAAATTCTTCATATTCTTCAACTGAAAAACAAAAACTCTTATTGGGGAACGCGCGCAACATTTAGACATACTCTCATAGGTCGAAATATGTTCTGCTGTGTGTCTTGCATCACTTTCCCTGGATTTAACACCTAATACGAAAAACGATCGCAACAGCCGTGATCTGATATTATGTGTATGAGTTGGAAGCTGGATCTCTCACGAAGAGAGCTAGTTAAATCACGTAGCAAATCCCATGCTCATATTGCAGTATGGCAGTTAATAAACGGGCTTGTCCCACCACACGTTTCCACCGCTGCTACTCCTGTACGAGAATAGACAGCGGCAACTAGTGACCCTTTTATATTATCGCAGGGAGAGAAGGAACCCGAGGTAGAAGCTAAAAAGCTGTCCTGGGGCCCGCAA
This sequence comes from Eumaeus atala, assembly GCA_017140195.1. Taxonomy (NCBI): domain Eukaryota; kingdom Metazoa; phylum Arthropoda; class Insecta; order Lepidoptera; family Lycaenidae; genus Eumaeus; species Eumaeus atala. Next base: position 258,035 of record JAFELO010000248.1, on the reverse strand, counting down.
CGTAGTTAATCAGAAGAAAATAAGTGGAGTAGGAAGTAATTCCAGTTTCCCTCCGTAGTCAAAGCGGGTGACAGTACAAGGTTGCGATGACTTGCAAAAACCAAGAAAAGGAGAGGGCGGCCAGGTGAAGCCCAGCCGCGATGCACCACAAATTGGTTAACGAATCCAGAACAATATAAGAAAATTATTTATTACTAGCATAAATCTGTAGAAACTGCGTTTTCAGCGGCTTGTCCGTAGCCGGACGCCCACTAGAATGGAGAAGGAAAGGAGGCAAATCATTTGCATTTACATTACGACTGTCTCGATATCTATGAGCATCAGTAGTCATAAAAAAGTTCCGATTATTCGTTTGTCCTCTGATATTATAAAAGAAATTTGCTCAACTTGTGCTACAGAACCCTACTACCAAATAAACTGGAATCGTGGTGGACTAAGAAAAGCACCTGCTATCTACATAATAGACAAGGAAACATGCAAACAATCGTTAAACAAATTTATAGAAGGGAAAAAATAATACGAACTTTCAGTAAGAGCGGAGGCCATGACTTGAACGAATATTATTCCTAATAAACTTTTCATTTTACGCATAGGCACGAGTCTCGCAAAATATAATTTATGATGTCCAATGATCACTATATAATTAACAATTAAATTTCACATTTACCATGCCTATTAATAAACATAATTGTAAACTAAGATCGTTACTTTAAAATGGTTCTTACCATAATTTAATTAACTATGTCTGTATTTTGTATTGTTTTATGATATCTTCAAATTATAATTTAAGCAGTGTAAGTATATAATAATAAAAATAACATAATATAAGTACATTATATTATATTAATATGCCACTTAAACCTGACATAATAAAGATAACAAATCACCGAACTCCACTAGTCCGTGCGCATGAATCCGGAGAGAGTACGGAGTACGGACACTGTCACAATAAAAACACACCTATTCCATATTATAGTTTTCTAGTAGGTACTATTAGTTTCGAGCTAATCCGCGGACGGAGAGATAAACTTGGTGAAACTGTAGGGGTTCCTTGTTGACTACGGAGCCCTGAAAGCGTGAACTATACTACTACACTATACGTAATACCTATACCACTACACTATACGTAATTTCAAAAGTACGTAACTCGCTATGAGTTTGGACCCTGCAAGAGAAATTTACGTATAGTGTAGTGGTTAGTAAATAGTAATTCTCCTAATTTTGCACCTTCTGACAATTTTACACCTTGTTGCTCTTATTTTTCGTTCGCAGTTGACAGACACCCATTGACATAACCATATCACCACATCACCAAATAGGACGCCGACTACTCACAAATCGTACGTATGTAAGACAGCTATCATTTTAAAAGAATCATCCACAACCGTGTAATTGGTCTTGTCGTTTCACGAGGAGGGACTACAATGAAGAAACGTGCAGCTGATGTTATGCGCATACGAGAGTCGCCACAGGAATTCATTTACAGCTTAAGATCAGCTAAGAAGGTATAAGTTACTTCTCATTAGAAAGCTTCATGCGTAAAGCCACATGCTATCACCTACACCAACAGAAACATACTTTTTAAATGTTAAGTTGCTTTTTATATTAATTACTAGCTGAAGCCAGCGGTTTCGCTCGCTTGAAATTTGGAAGAAATCATTAAAAAACTAAGTAAGTAGTAAGTAAATAATTTGAATACAAAATTTAGGGGTCGATTACTCTACAGTCAAGCATGATATCTTTTGAAGGGGTGACAGGCTAAAATCGTTTAGGTGCCGTCGTTGGCCCTGTGTACCCGTGATGTGTAGGGTGGCACAAGATTGTGTGTGCTGTGTACCCACGATGTCAGTACTGCCTTTGGCCAGGTGCTTAGGAACTTTTAAGCATCAGGATATCTCATTGGCTAGTTAGCGCTGAGGGAACTGCCGCCATCTCCACAGAGAAGTTGTCTCGTACCACAGAACAATGCCAGCAACTTTAGGACAATATCCCGACCTTGTCGTTTTTTGTGTACGAAAACGTATCCTACCTCCTGCTCTTCAGTCCCTTCTTCTTGGAGGAGGGGTACAAAAAGCAGCTCGTCGGTTCAATTAGTTTGGTCCAAGAATTATGTTCATCTTGGTGTAGTGACACACGACAAGGCTTGAATCATGGTGGGGTGACTACTGTAACCCAGGAGAAGGTACATAATTACTTAAAGTAGTCTAGTGACTCTTATTATGACACAAGAGAAGGTACATAATTACTTAAAGTAGTCTAGTGACTCTTATTATGACACAAGAGAAGGTACATAATTACCTAAAGTAGTCTAGTGACTCTTATTATGACACAAGAGAAGCCGCAGATGAAACGTTAGTATAATTTATAAATAATTTTAAAGTTAAAAAACGTCGTCTCTGATTGTAAAATCAAACTTTTATTTATTCTAAAATCAAAGCGAACGACGTTTCTGCCAAAATAAAAATAATAAAATCGCTGAATTAGGTTTTTTTTAAATATAATTGCATGCTAACAGCTCAATGTTTATTCATGCCGCGCATTCCCTTCTGTAACTTTCTTATAGAGTATAGCATTGTACGGTGACCTTCGCTATCTAACTGCTAATTAATAAATCAGGAATGTGATAATGGCGGTGCACATTGGAGGCGGCCTGCGGTTCCGAGAAACATCCTCTCTATGCCCACCCAAATGATGATTTCATTAGCTGTATGATTTTGATTGATGCATCAGAAGAAATTCGCTGGTAGCCGAATTCTTTTCATAACAAACATATCTCCTTTGTTTATTACTTGGAACTAATTAATCTACGGCGCCATGGTTTTTCTGTTCGCCCATTCGCGAATAGATCTTATCTTTTCATATTTATCAATATCATTGCAGCCTGAGTTTATCCGTCTTGTCGTTTAGATCAAGGAACTCCAGCACTGTATTGACAAAGTCCTATTATGACGATGATATTTTTTTATAATATATGGGGGAAAACGAGCAGTCGGGAGGTTTTTGGTGACTACCGATGCCTATAGGTATAGCTATAGATATATATCTACAAAATGATTATGTCGACGCGTTCATTCTTTCCTCCCTCCCCGGTATAGGCCCCCGGAAACTCACATTTCGTATGTTACACAATAACTGCCATTTTACGGCAATATCATGTGAGCAATCCCGGTAATTCTAGCCAAATTTAATGCAATTCAGCAAGGCTCCAACTCTTACGAAACTGTTGGATGATGATGAGAAATTAACATTTTAGTTGAAGATGGATACTTAGGTACCGCTAAAACGATAAACCCTCGAGGAAGTGGCAATAGGTAGATACTTAATTACTTAGTGGGTTATATTTAGATTTTTTTTTTTCAATTTTGGCTATGAATATGATAAAAAATATTTTAAGATTGAAAACAAAAACGGTAAATTGTAAAGGCCATAAAAACGACTTGCACCTGTCACCTTTATCAGGTACAGTAGCTGGCAGGACCCTCGGTTTACGCCGAGTAAGGCACAAATTGCGATATTAAGCACGAACCGTGATGAAAAAACACTTGCTGAATATAAATTAGACAGAAGCACCATAATCAATATAAACGATGCTAGAGAAGATTAGAAAAATCCCGTTAGAAAACAAATTTCACAGGAGCGAAGGCGGCAGGTTGACATTTATTTAAAAACGTGTTTCGAGGTTAAACAAATATATACGACTGCCCCTGAAGCTTTCGACCGCCACGGGAACACAGGAGGTGTGTTCCCATATAATACTCCAAGAAAATACAACAATATATGTGCCGAGGTTTCTAACTTATAAAACATCATGACAGAAGACTTCAGACTTATTTTTGCGTTTAGTCGTATTATTGCCTCTTTGTCAACTTTTTTGCGGTTTGGGATTCCGTAGCTAGATGGAACAAAGATTTATAATTTCGCCATGTCCATCTGTCTGTGCGTGCCTGATATATCTGTTTACTCAAAGATTTTAGATAGATATTGCATGGTTAAAATTTGGTATAACCGCTAAAGTGGTTAGGTATGCGTTCGTATTTGAGGAACATATGAATGAAGCTTACATGTAACTAATCGTTAAAAGTAAACAAGATGGAACAGCCATAATGTTATAGTTCTTGCGATATATATGGGATAATTATGTCAGTGGGTATAATATATAGTATGCTGAAGGTATGCAAAAATTATACTAGAAATTTTTCAATACAATTTTACTAAAATAATATATATTCCAGACCAACGTAATGTGTTTGTAAAAAGTAAATCACTTAATTTTTATCCCATACGTAATGTTTTATGCATTGAATATAATTTTAAGCTATATACAAATTAGTTATCCAGTGAATATAAATACTTAATACTAATCTTTTAAGTCATGGCCACAATAGTCTTTACTCTCAACGCGGCAATGTTTGAAAAAATCGAGTAAAATTCAAAGACGAGATTGAATTTGATTACGATACATTAATTTCACTTAGGGTATTCGTCTTCTCTCGATTAAATGAGAACAAATTCATTTAATTTGCTTATAAATTTATATTTACTTTATACTTGTCTTATGCTTTAGTATTAATATAATAATAATAATAATCTGTGAACTTATCGCACCACGTTAGCCTAGCCCCGTGCTAACTATCTTAATTAATATACATCCAGGGCCCAGACGGGATTTCTACGAAATTACTTTTGACGATTTTGTCCCTCGGAAGTTAAATCAGGACAAGAAAATTAGGTGGAATTTCGAGAAACGTGGGCGAAGCCACGGGGCGATGCTAGTTAAAAATATGATCTCTTTAAAATATTTCTTACATAACCCGCGAATATAAATTCAATTTAGTTCTCTCTTGATCTGTTGATAAGAGATTTCATAGTGATCTGCTACGGGAAAGGCGAGAATGTAGGCTTAGAAGTTAAGGCGGAATTGCTGAAAAAAAATCTAATTCAATATAGTATATATCAATAATAATAAGATTTTATCAATATGAATGCGAAATTACTATAGCTATACCGCATGCGGAAATCTTAATTAAGACGATCTGGCCCAATTCAGTTTCAATGCAGCGCAGCACCATCTGTTATGAAATATAAAAAAAGTGTAACGTATAAACTCTATCATCAGGGCGAAGCAATGGTTTGAACAGATGACATCGCTTTGGGGAATCCTAATAACTACCGAGGAGAAGAGACCGCACAGGGTGGAGACAGCTGTCGGCATATGCTACCAGCACGGTACGGAGCAGACACGACCTTCAGCAATTAAAAACACGATCATGAAGAAGAAAATATGTTTCTAGACATGTGGATAAGTAGCATATATCATAAAAAGTATACGTTCGACGTTCTGGCGGCCATTCTTCCACAAGATTTTCAATCGACAGCAAAATGTTCGCTCGCCGATTGTACACGTAATGGAAAATAATTTGGAGAAAAATAGCAAAAGCTGCTACCATCGACGACGACAACAATCAGACGATCCACGAGAACCACTCCGCCAGGAGTGTATGACTGAAATGTTGCTTAAAATGATGAAAAAAAGGTATCCTATTTATGTATTTCCTCGGGATGCATGTATTTTATGTTGCCCGTGTCTCGTTTCCCGCTTCCCGCACTTGATACCATTTATATGTAATTTGTAATAAAATCTAATCATAGTTAACGGCTGCTACAGCACAATACAAACAATGCTTCTGATTAACGTCTTTCGAAATGACTTGAAATAACAGATATAACGCATTTTATGTATGTTATGTTTAGATAAAGATTCTTTGTGTGGGGTGTTTTATAGTTTTCTGTTCAACCGATTTGTATACGTATGAAAATAGATTATGGCCAGTTTTTCCCGTTATTAGTAGCCATAAATCATTGTACATCCGTGGTTTTTGATTCTCGAATAAGATCTAAGATATCGATGAGGCGTATCTACCTCATCGATATCTTAGATCTTATTCGAGAATCAAAAACCACGGACATACATACCCACGTCACCTTCATGGATATGGATTATATTATTATTTCATAAATACAAACCACTATCGTACATCAAGACTTGCAACATGTAGAGTGTCTGCAATGCAGCCTAATCGGGACATGACGACCGGAAGTGTGAGTTTCCGAAGGTCCATTGGAGGTGGGCAGGGAAAAAGGGCAAAAAGTATGCATAAGAATTATACGGAACTATACGGAGACGACCGGCTGGCTCAGCTGGTAACGTGGCGGTTAGTGCGCGTGTTACGCCAGAGGTCGCGGGTTTTAATCCCGCCTAGGTCATGGATGTTTATATATGTATTTCTATAGTAAAAATCTTAAATATATAAATTTTATTAAATTTACGGAAGCATTAAATATATTTCCGTTGTCTGGTACCTGTAACACAAGTCCGTACGGTATTTAACACAGGACTGGGCTAACGTGTGTGATAAGTCCACAGATATTATTATTATTATTATTATATATGGTCGTTTGTAGTCAACTAAAGACTTCGACTTCTTCTACTTCGTTAGCCCCATTTATATAGCAATAAAAGAGAAAAAAGCTTTTTATTATACGAAGAACTTTAGATAATTAATTTATATCTATATTTTATTAATGTTCGCTGCAAAATAAGGACACAATGGAAGTTGTTTATGACAGTCGAGTCGCAAAAGCAATCTAACACATACATTCTAAATAACCTTCCATCGCAGGTAAGTTGAATATGGAACATTTATCACTATGACAAGCTGACTGCTTCTATTTATCCAGCCTCCCCCTCCCCGGACCTACCAATCCAAGTTAATGCCTTGAATTCAAATCTTCCGTATCGCATTAATCCGACCGAGGGTCGTGCCGTAATAAATTCCGTATTATACGCACGACACGCGTATTAAAATAAACATATAAACATGTTACACCCCTGCGATGTACAGCTGGAGGCGCTTTTCACACTTGTGTTATCATCGTCAGTCAGTATTTACTAGCGACTAAGAAGCCTTCTATTGGCGATCGGCTGGCTCAGTTGATAACGTGGCGGTTAGACCGTGTGTTAGATCGATGTTTATATATTTATTATATGTATTCCTATAATGAAAATATTAAATACGTACATTGTCTTATTTTATATTTATAAAAAATATTAAATATATTTTCGTTGTTTAGTGACTGTAACACACGTCCTTACGGTACTCAGCACAGGGCTATGCTAACATGGTGTGGTAAGTCCACAGATATTATCATTTATTATTATTACTTCAAGCTGTCGTTGAACTGGACTGGGACCGGGAATGGAGGGACCTGTCGATCGTAGAATGTTAGTGCGACAGCCTACTGTGACGCGGTGTAATGTGCTACTTGGAAGTCCATTCCGAAAGGAAACCTCGCTCATCACGTATTCACCGCTTACGCCCCTTTTAATTCAAAAGCAAATATTTATGACATAGTTCAAGATTGCAAGCTGAGTTCATCTCTAAGTAATTGTTATATGTTTAATTTATTCTTTATGTGTCTGTATTTTCATGAGCTATTATTGCGATTAATTGTGGTTGAAACTATTGCTATTAAATAAATAGATATAAATAATAATAATATTACGTGTTGTTGTTGCTGTGTTGTGTTGTGTTGTGGTAATTTTTAGTTATTCATTTTCCATTTTAATCATAGAAGTTGTTACAAAATCAATGTTTATTGCATTGGGAAATAATGAGCTATTTACAATTGGTTGACGCAAATATCCCGTCTCGGTGTACTCTAATGTAGCGAGATGGCATTTTATTATAACAATAGGTAAGTAACTCCCTACGGGGCGCGGAGAGCACTGCACAGAGGAGGGTGCCAGCGAACGCTGTACAAGTGTATAATTTACATGACACATTGTCAATAAGTGCACTCGGTGCCACTTGCAACATCCGTAATTATCATGTTCTAACATTTATTGTAACTACGATATGATAGAATTACTAACACTTGCATCGAAAACATTTCCACTTGTGTTTCTGGGCTCGTTCTAATCGTGTTCGACGTGTGATGAAGGTGTGTTTGCTTGTCTTTTTGATAAAGATATAACAGTACCAATTGAGTGGAAACAACAGGTTTCAAGCGCAGAGGAAAACATTTGCATACAAATTTTTTGTACCCCTTCGTATAGATATATAATATATATATATCTATCTAACTGTCCTAAATTATCCGCACAAGTTTGAACATATAAAAATCTTTGCTATGACGAAGTATGCTAAAATACTATATACTATATGTAATTGCAATAGTAACACCGGCAGCATTACGTCTTTCCGAAAAAAAAACTACTTTCTTAATTTCCACGTGAATCGTTCGTAATACTTCGTAAACATTCATAAATCTGAATAACTATAAGTATGTACAAGATATATATGTGTATGTAAACATACGTTTCATCTTTCATATTCCTCTACATTTACTTTGCTCCTATCCAATTATATATCACACTCAAAAGAGCTAAGAATGAAATGAAAGCTTTTATCCATATGTCGGGAGAGTACTTACAGCGGCTTATTGTCACCCCCGCTGGAGAATTTGATAAAGCGTGTGCGAATATTAACAAAAGGAATATCTTGTTAAATTGATACTGTACAAATACAAATGAAAATCAACCCAAACAACGCCTATTATAACGTGTTGAAAGCGATAATGCGTTGAAGGAATGCTGCGACTTGCGCCATTCTTATGCAACAGGCGTGAAATTGTCTCCGTTGGAAAATGTATAATTCAAAGGGGAAGATTAAAATATTATCCATGTTAAGTAAATATTCAAATGAATATTTTCCGTGTTAGACAACAATAGGCGCGAAGGGGAGGCGTAACTTAATAGATAGCTATCTACAAAACGATCATTCGCTTAGACGTCTCTGTTGTCATAAATTATAAGCTGTATGGAGGCTTTTGCGAGATTAAATGATATTTAGTAACTCGAAGCGCCGTAAAATGTAATTAGTTCTCTCGTTGTTATATATTTATAAACTTGTAGGCCATGAGGCACTCGTAACATATAAAATTTGAAGACTGTATTTTTTTCTGTCGTTACTATTATATTACACCTACATGATGAGCATGTTCAGCCACAGGTGTGACGTCCTAGATTCAAATCCCGGAGCGATTAGTATTGCTAAATTTCTTCTTCCTAATACGTAAATAACATGTATACTTAAGAAATTGTTATTAGTATAGCTAAATTTCTACTTCCTAATACATAGATAACATGTATACTTAAGAAATTGTTATTAGTGTAACTAAATTTCTACTTCCTAATACATAGATAACATGTATACTTAAGAAATTGTTATTAGTATTACAAAATTTCTTCTTCTCAACATATAAATAACATGTATATATGTACAACCGAAATGACGTGTCAAATTGCCGTCCCATGGGAATAGGACAATCGACAAAGGCCCTCATTGCACTAGTGCAGCTCAAACGGCTACTGTATGTCCTTCCCATATCGCTGAACTCAACAGAGATGGCCACTGTAGCCTGAATTCGGCTAGGAAGACATTATTATTATACATTACATACAGGGTTCTTCTTTACTGCAAATCCAAACACGAAAAAGTTTTATATGTAAGGCAAACGATAAGGTTCTATACCTGTCGATGTCAAACTATGGCTGTTTCCTTATAGTGGACGGAACTATATATATAAAAGCGAAAAGTCACTCACTCATTCACTGAAACGCTCACTTACGACGTCAGAAACGGTAATTGCTAGGATCTACAAATTTTGGAGAGGCTGTAGGTAGGTTAAGTACCCTAAGCTCTAGACGGGATTTTGCAACTTCTGTTGTTTTTGTCACAGTTAATGTCACGCTGCATTTCAGCGGAATTGATCCGGCACGACCGGGGAGGTACTTGATACCGCCGTAAATTAACATCTACGGTGTCGCGTTTCCTACGGTTTGTGAGTAGCCAGTGACCCATTGGGGAGGAGGTGAAAAGGAGGACAAGGCATCGGCATAGTAATTAAGCTGATGTTCATGGGCGTCGGCAGTCGTTGAAATACTCCAATTACGCGTTTGTCTCTCTATACTATAAAAAAGCGAGTCTTCTGGAACCTAACCGCAAATCACTTCATCTTGGAGTTTGGGGTCAAGTTTCTGAGTAACTCATTGGCCTATTATCATCTAGTTACTATATCTATCTACACCCCTCTCATCGTCATCGAAACATCATCACTTTTTCTTGGTCTCATTCAATGAACGCCAAGACGACCGATTCCCTGCTATTCCATCCTGGACTGGCTATTGTTATTGAATAGTAAATAAACTAATATAAAATGTATCCACATTAAACACTTACACCCATGATCAATATCAAATATACATTCAAAGTGTAATTAATATTTTAAAATGAATAGCGCCACTTAATAGATCAACTTGTGCGCAAGACTTCGCGCCCAACCGGCTTTGTTGTGTCAAATTATATCATAATTCTATTGTGAAAACTGTTAACTGTCTCCTCGGCGCCCTCCGGATAAAAAATAACTTGAACGGGGTCGTGCCCTCCTCTGTTTAATAACATAATAGCACAATTCCCTCGCCGCATGATTCAATTTGGATTTCCTCCAGCCTCCCCCGAGCAGTCTAAAAAATGACAACTTCATTATATTCTTCGCACCCGGGGGCGACTTGTTTGTCGCGAGGATTATAGTCATTAATTTTATAAAATATTAAGACCCATCACGCCCATATTGAACACTTGCTCGCTTAAGCTTTTCAATTTTATAACACGTCATTGTTTACTGAGATTTGCCACTTTGAACTATGAATATTTAAAATTTTCATACTACATCATTTTTGAAATTGCCATATCTATTTTGTGTAGGTGTGTGTATATATTTAAAATTGTTTGATAAATTTTAATCAAAAATACATACGGTTTTCTGTATTTTGGACATATATTTACTTTAATTTTATTATAAGTGCAAAATTGATTACTAAGACGGGAAAATTTATAATGATCATATTGTGAGAAGGAAAAACTGTTTATTACTCGCTTCCGGTAGTAATAATAAACGAAATACTCGTGTCGCCACTGAATTACTCAACACCACACCATCACGGAGCCCGAACTTTACTTTCACTTCAATCTGAAAGGTAAAAGAATCCGTTAAGGATATAGCAAAACTAATAGCATATAATTTGCATGTGTATATTCGTCGCTTTATATATGGTAAAAAGCGATGTCTTGAATAAAATGGCCTTCGTCCAAGACTTCATATGACGCTGGCTCAGTTTGTAACGTGCGGTTAGTCCGCGTGTTACGCCAGAGGTCGCGGGTTTTATATATGTGTTATATGTATTTCTATAACAAAATATAACATTTCTTAAATCTATAAAAATATTAAATATATTTCCATTGTCTAGTACCTGTAACACCAGACCTTACGACACTTATCACCGGGTTAGGCTGACGTGGTGTGATAAGTCCACAGATATTATTCTTATTATTATCATAGATTTAATGCAATCAAAAATCTTAAGGATTAATCCCTTACATCAGACATATGTGGCATACGAGTGACTTACTTCCAATCCAATACGACGAAACTAAAAACGCTGTACAGTAACAGTATTGCATGGACGGCTTCTTCCGGACCTTTGTCTGTGCTGAATAAAAACTTCATCTCACTCCCCGAGGAATTTAATTTGGAGTAATGGAAGTGTTATATTGACTTAACAGGCCAGAAGCTCCCCCAGCAGTTACAGTTATTAAAATGGAGAAATTTATTATTAGCATTGCGCTGTTCCACTATTTACATTTTAATTTTATTTGTTCTGTGATTTCATTAGTCACAATCTGGTGCGTTAATATAATAAATTGTCACATAAAATCATACAATAGGAAGAAATACATTTCATTTGTACGGGTAATGTATGAATTGTTTATGACCTTGCTCGTAATATAGTCGATGTCATGGACAGCTCGTGTCCGTCCAGTTCTGTGTATTCCCAAGTACCGCGGATGATCTAGATACTCGTCTTATTAACCTGATCTTCTGCAATGCAATCGATTCAAAGCAATACTGGTATTGGGCAAAGGAATCATTTAATTAGTATTTAATGCCGGTACTTAACTAATGCTTTGGCTTATCCTTGATTTTGACCTTTAAATCTATTATTTACGCGTGGTTTTCTTTATAAGGTAGAGGCCAAATGAGAAAGCAGACCATTTTGACGAGTACCGATACCCATAGACATCCGCATTATTGTTGTCATATACATGCGTTGCCCTCCTTTCCTCTTACACGATATGGTTTATCTATTTTGTGTAAATTTTATTTCCAGATTTGACTTATCTATTTCATCTGTCATGTTATCTATGTCACTCACTTTATTGAGTCTAGCATTAAACATTACTGTCATTGACGATTCTGAGTTATATTTCATCCAATACCTACTTAAAGTATCTGTATGGGGCTGGTATTTAGTCAAATAGAGTATCTACTCAATTCCAATTAAATTAATCCCCATTACAATTTATTAATATAAATAAATAAATGAATTTGATTAACAAATTCGAGAAAGTGATTAAAAAGTGAAGAAGGGGGACATTTGAAATGATTATAACAAGGAATATGACACGCACTTGCTGAGCCGAGTACATCATTTGTACTCCTTTTGTCGCCGAAATTATATTTACAGAAGTGAGCAGACAATTTCACGCTCTCTTCCCGCGCCCCTACCACGTGGACTCTAATCAAGGGGATGAAAAATTTATATGGACATAGAGTTTCACCATTAATGCACTGTTACTATTTATCTGCTTAAAAATTTTATCTTGGAGGGGTAAAGATAATATATAACGTAGTATATAAACATTACGCTAATGTCATACTCTAGTTATATGTCTAGTTATGTAGCTTGAGGTTTTTCATAAGCAGGCCAAGAATTGACCAAAAATTATGTATTATTAATAATACATACATTTGTTAGTCCCGTTGATTAAAAGAGAAAAGTCACAATTAATTTGTCAATATACCGATTTATTGATCTTATATTCATTTGTAAAATAATAATTCATATACGGTAGGTCCAGCACTAGTGTTGGCAAAGCTTCTTTTTTCGAAGTGAAAAAGAAGAGTGAGATATTTAACATGACATTTTCAATCAAATCCCTTTTTAATGCAAACACTTTGCTTTACAAAAATGCCTGTAAATCGATCCCTTCACATATTACTTTTAAGATTATTTTTCTTCAAGGCACGAACCGTGCCCTTCCTTATATAGAGCTTTTGCGAATTGCGCGTCTAAAACGCGGTTTGGCTTATCCACTGACCATTATTAAGTAATAAGTGATACGTGTATTTGGTTTCTATGAATAAATCGATTTGAGTACTTACTTACTATTATATTTCGTTATCTTTGCTCTATTTTTCGAATTAAAACTTCCCACACGCGCTTGACTTGAGGAGTAAGTTGGTGAATACGTGACGAGAGCGTTACGAAAACTAGGCCAACGGATGTTGAGAAGAAGACAATTTAGTGAAGATAGAAAAAGAGAGAGCTACGCATCCTATTTTACTGCAGGGGCAAGACAGAGAGTGGTGTGAGCGCACGTTTTCTTTCCATTTTTCTCTCAGTTTGCATAGGATAATTAAAAAAGTTTTACTTCGGTCATGTGTACTAAGTCACACTCGTTTTTCGTAGCTTTTACCATTACATTAAGGTGTAATCTAATCGACGGTTTATCCACGTTAGTACGTCCAATCCCGATCAATAGAAGGGTGAGCACAGATGAGCGTGAAAGATTGTCCACATGTTCGGCAGGACGCCCCAGCGGGTGATCGGCCGCGATCGCTCCCGTCTTACCAGCACCCGGCTTATCTCTCTAACGCATCAAATTAATAATCTGCCGCCTGTCCTCTCCGCTGAATTATCTAATATGTCACTTGTTAGCTACTCACCATAAATCTTTGTCACATTATGGGAATATTGCAAACTTTTAACCCCAAGTCAAGTCGAGTATGACGTAGATTGTATAAATAGTGAAGTGTAGCACAATAATACTTGAATCAGTGTGAAATATTCTATATATTATATAATTACATCAATCTTATTAACTAAATACATCGAGTCCCTTTAATATTTTACAACCATGATATTTCGGATACGTGTAGGTATCTTATATCCATTGATCTATAAAGATTATGATATTTTTGTTAATATGGCTGAAGCAATCTCAATAAAATCAGTTAATACAATGTTTAAATTCGGTACAGTTTAAGTAATACGGGAAACGAATATTGTAATAGAAAGTAGGCTTTATTTCTTTTTATTTGCATGAAGTCCCGTCATTGCCACTCCGCTTATGTGAGTGTTGTGCTTAAAAAAAATTATAATATTAGTTTGTGATTCAAACCTTCGTCAAACGTCTGAACCAATTAGGACAGATATAACAAAACCACCAATTATTATATTCCAATAAATAAGCCGTTCCAGTCGCGTATAAATTAAGCCACAAGTATATTTATTCATCATAATGCCCTTATAAGTGATAAAGCTTTCTGTATAGATTGTGTATTATGGGAGCTATTCTACATACCTAGCACTACATTTATTTTATATCAACGACATCATATCACAAGATGGATGCGTTTTACAGAATAACAATACGATTTAGTATAATATAATCACCAGAATAAATTGCAAATAAATCTTCCTAATGCAAATGCGTCGAAATGGCTACGTTTGACTAATATTGCCGATTCATGTTAATATAATGTGCGATTCAAACATTTTAATGTTAACTTTAGATTTATTGGACCGATACAGCTTCGGCATCGTGAGCGTCGCGTGGCTTTTTCCTGAATTTGACAAGCAAATAAATTACGAGTTGGATGCTTCAAGTAACGGTCGGGGCGGTGTAAGTCATGTGTGGACAAGATCGCGCCGCGCCGGAAGCGGCGACAGGCGACCGTAGGAAGCGAGGCGTAGCGCCGGACGAAAGCGTTTCCTATATTCCCATTGCCTTCAATTATCCCGACGGGGCGCGCAAATATTGCAACATTTTTGTATATGTCATGAGCAATGAAAGTTTTCTTTCATTGCTCATTGTGTATTTGTTATAAATGAGCTGTGAATATTTACTTACAGTCAGAAAAGCTATTACTTTTATAGTAACGACTATTCTGCATTTCATGTTTTTATTTTAACGAAATAAATACTCATAAGTATATAGATACTGCTTTGTTAGCTTTGTTACTTAATGCTCATTAGCAGACCTGAAAATCTTTGTCTTCTCCCACTAGCGGACTGAAACATCATAATCTGTAGTTATATGCTTAACATCATAGCTATAATTCTAACTTCCAAAGGATCTAACTATATAGTGTGATGATAGAATTATTTAAATAAACGTGTTGTTATTTAAATTATCAAAGAAACGTATTTATCGAATTATCTGATATTCACTTTCAAGTTGATAAAACAATGTTTGTTGAAAACCACAAGTTGCTCGAACACATTTGATTCAAGGATAAATAAAAAGCTTGTTAAAACATATTGCAGGCTGATATTTTGTCATTAAAGTATTAAATTAATCAAATATCAAATTTTGTGATAATCTGATAGAGATCAGCACAAAGTCGAAAAGCGACGAGCATTAACCGCAGGACCAGGAAACACAATTCATTTCTGAGGTTAATAGCGCGCCCTTTGCGTGTTTACGAAATTAATTTGTTTTCGAGTTGATTATGTACAGGGTTGCTAGTAGCAATCGAAGAAAGAACCGTGTTGCGCTATGATCTTTACCATTCCTATCGAACTCCTACACATCTTAATTTACCAATTCCTCTAGAGTGGCTGCTATGTAATTCACGGTTACCAAAAGATTGAGAATATTAATAGGATAAAAAAAGTAGGATTGTGGACAGGTGTAGCAGAGCCAACAAATAATATTCTGAATATATTTTTTTACTT
>JAFELO010000248.1:206571-242057 GCA_017140195.1 Eumaeus atala | reverse complement strand
CATATATAGTACAATATAAAATATTCTGTATGGGCTTCCCTGGTTATTTGAGGGCGCAGTGCGCTGAGTACGGACCTGTGCTTCATAAACGACTTCGGCAATGAGTTCGGTTAACTGCCGACGACGTAAGGAGACGGATTTGGCGCCAACTACTTCTATATTCATATGTTTTATTATTGCTTCAATAATTATTAATTCATATATATTCTCATCATTTTATTGCTAGAATAATTTTCATGTTACATGTATTTAATCGGATCACTAGAGGCTTCTAGGGGCTAGCGATACACATCAATTTTGCATCAGTGGACAATACATGCTGGTACAGTATCGTACTTTACTTCATTGTCGGTCTATCCAAACTCACATAAACAATGCAATATCCATTCATTGGACTAGCAAACTAACTAGCTATAAAAAATTATTACTGTCGATTTTTTTATGAAACACTCGTACGTTTGTGGTCAGTAAGAAAAAATGTCAAATGTCATTCCATTTATTTAAAAATCACAAGAAATACATGCGGGTTATATAATCATAACTTTCCAGATGTTTCTGGCAAAAAAACGCACTTTGATACAATCCACCGAGAACTTCTTCCATTATCGAGCACATAAATTTGAAATCAAAGCCATAACTTTCAAAGACAGATTTAAATTCGTCGATCTTGGGATTTTTGGCCGCCTTTTTCAAAATCGTCATAAACTCTGGCGAATCTATTACTGCAACAAATTTTGCGATTTCTGGGTCAGTTGCTAATTTAGTTTCAAACAGCTCCTTCATCTCATCCAAGGGCAAAGCTCCAACCATGTCAACTATGAAACCGGCCATACCCTTTTTGGGTAAATCACGATGTCTAAATCCAGGCTTGTTGTATGGTGGCAATTCTAAAACTGAATTAATGAAGTCTAGAATATTTTTCATGTCATATCCTTTTTCAGCTAAAAACAGGTAAGCCTGAAATAAAATATGCCGCTATTAATATGCTCTTCAGTAAAGAAAAAATTATAAGATATCTTCTGTCACACAAACAAAACCCTTATTTACAGTACGAGTATGTATTGGAGATGACTATCATCTCATCTTACAGAGCAAAAGTATTTCCACTAAACTCCGCTAATCCTATTAGTGCTGTTAATTAATGGTACGGAACCCATTGTGCGCTAATCCGACTCGCAGTTCTTTTTCATTTTTCCTTTTGCTTTCTATTATTATAAATGCAAAAGATTGTATATAATTATGTTGTTTAGTCTTTCATAAAAAACTACAAATGGAATTATATATTATTACATATAGACACGCACACACACACAACCCTATATACTTCAATCTGGAATAATAAAACATAATTTTAATGCTCATCCCGGATAAAATAAATGGTTTTAGATTGTAGGTAGGTAAAATCGTGGGTCACAGGTAGTTTCACAAAATTCTTATAGGTATGTATGTCAATTCCTAAAAGAATAAAACTCGGTTTATGCTAAGTAGGCATACCAGCCGCATAATTAAGTATTGTATGTGTGACGAAGAGAAATCAATTTGTGGCGGTCTTCAAATAAATCGCATAATTACAAGGAAAATTGAATAGTAGAAAATTCAATTCCTTTCTGTCTGCAGCGATTGGCAACGCACATGTACTCTACAGATATAAGAAAATTCCGTTAAACTAGATGCCAGATGTGGACTAATATTATGAGAGGCGTATGCCCAGCAGTGGACCGGTAAGGGAAAATAATAATGATGATGATGGATTTCATAAATAATTATGTTTTCTTAAAGTGAAGGAAACTATAATTACCTCTTTAAACTCTTCAATAGATTCCAGTTGCCATATAATTTCTTTGAATTCTGGCCCCAAAACGAAACCAAGGAATTTCATAACTTCTGGATCGTTTATGTACTGCACTGCAACACCCATGACCCTTTCCACATCTACGAGGCTTAGGAAATCCATCAAATGGATGGTCCAATGTTGGGCTTTGACATCTTTCACCGCTGGCTCCAGCAAAACGGGTGAATTTGTTTCAGGGAACCTTAACACCGTGCCGTGACAGGACACGGCTAAAAGCGAAAATATTAGTAATTTGACCATTTTGTCGTTACGTCTGCATGTGTCTACTAATATGAGTGGACCTGTCCTTTTATAGATCGATCACAATGTTGAGAAACATGTGTTGTGCAACTAACATTTTAGATATCATTCAATTTTAAGTCCTGCTGATAATCATTGGCCTACAAATATCAAATTATATCTGTTGATAATCTCATTATATTATAACCCTCAGAAATAATTTCATCATATCATAATCATCATAATGAGTCCTTGTGAAAATGTCTACAGAAATTAATTGCTGTTCAATGAAAGTCAATGAGACCGATATACTCGCGTCCGATCCACATCGACAATAATTTCATAGACATCATATAACTAGAATATTGTTAGATGTCGTAGATCTTACGTCATTATCAGATCTACAATGTCCGTACATATAATATATATATAAATATATAGGTATGTTGCCTGCTAATGTCTCCTATGGGCCATGGAAAACACACAAACCGCAGGAAACGGGACGGCGTGGTCCACATGTAAGCAGTAGGTACCTCCCCGATCATTCTGTACAATGCAGCTCAGCATTGGCTCTTACCAATCTCTAAGCTGGGGATTCTCATAAACTCGAATCGTTTATCTTGAAACACAAATTCCACAGACAACTCTAGGGTATAACTAGAAATGTGACATTGATTGCCTAAAGGTTAGACGGCGATGTTTAGCTCGATGCAGGGCAAATTGTGCAATAAGTGCAATGAGCAGAACTGACGTGTGTCGGTCCGTCTGTCTGTCAATAGCCGTGGGCTAGCATTTTATTGGAAGAAGACTGGAACCAGTCGTATGCGTGTTACTAAATGTACGGACTAGAAACTTTATCAATAAATTATATCACATTCCATGTGGACGGGGCTCGGAAAGGTATCCACCATCAATTAGGTGTGAGCTTAGACGACTTTTTGGTGCAGTGGTGACTTAAGCGGGTACGCGGATTGTATTACGCCAGAGGTCGCGTGTTCGAATCCCACCTAAGTCATGGAACTAAATATTGCATAAAATTTATAGGAAAAATCATAAATATATAAAATTTCTTAAATTTATAGAAAATATTTAACACACTAAGTCTGGCCATAAAGAATGTTACAATTAGAAATAAGAAAATATTACATTTGAATTGAGAATCTGTCATTTTTATACATTTGTTCATTGTGCTTTCTCATTTTGGCGCCAATACATTGTACAATATTTGGTACATGAGAATGGAGTGGGTAATAAAAAGAACAGAATCGCTGTGATTGCAATACACAAAGTAGGTAAAGTAAGTAGGTATTACACAAATGTTTGTGTACCGGGCTATCAATAGGTACAATGAGACTCTCTGGTTGTGACGAAGAAAGATCTGGCCGACCGCGTAGCGTGTTTGTACGAAAAAGGCGGTCAAACATTAAGGGTAGTAATTCGAAGAATAACATCTAGAATCATGTCACGTACTTTAAAGAGATGACTTAGGACTTGCAGCCCGTAAAAGGTGCACTGGTAATGTCTTAACTGATAAATTAAGTACGCAAAGGAAGGTCAAAGAAAAATTCTGTTTACGGACAATTTTTACAATTGAGTAACATATCAATAAACAAAATAACCATATTTATGCTCAAAATTCTAGGGAAGCTTCATAATTTGTCGACAGAGTGCAACGCAAGCATTATCCGACATCAGTGATGGTTTGGTGGGGTGTTAGCTATGAAGTAGCGACTGAGCCATATTTTTGTAAAAAGGTACCATTACATCAGCACCAGTGTATCAAGATACCATCCTTGACAAGGAAGTCAAGTCCCTTAATAACACCATGTTCAACAATCAAATGTGGCCCTTCCAGCAAGGCTCAAGACCCAGATCATGAAGTTGGATCCACCCAATCTTGGATAAAACGAACGTTCCGGACTTGAGCAGAACTGAACACTACCCTTCATCTAGTCCCGACCGTGATCCGCTGGATTGTGAGTTATGGTAATCTTTAGAGAATACACCTTGATCTAAACACCATCATAATTTGGAGTCCCTAAAGCAATCCTTACGATTCCCAGTGAATAATTTCCCCATGAAGAGAGTACGTGCTCGAATGGAGACCACTTCGAATAAGCTCCTTATATTTTTGATTATTTTATATTTGTATATAAAAGTAACACACTGTAAAAGTAATAAATGTTATGTGCAATTGAAACAATTTTTTTCTTGATACAATACAAATGGCATGACTAAGTAATTCCGTTGCGTAGTACCCACCCAACACAAGTCCTTATGTTACTTATCACGGGGCTAGTGATAAGTCCACAGATTATTAATATTATAAGAGGGGAAGGGGTCTACAGAGCAACACAAATCATAAGCAGCAACAGTAGTCCATCAGGAGGTTCCGAATGCTCGATTACACACTTATTGTGTTAAAGTAATATAAAAATATATATTATTCGAATGATGCTATAAAGCTGTAACACCTGGTGTCAGTAGCACAACAAAAGAAGAATGCTTATTTTCTCTAACTTTAAAAAATAATATAATAATGTCTTTAAAAAAAACTGCTCGGCACGCGATTGATACTTTCCCCTTAAGATGGTACATGACCATGAAACGAAAGGTGCGGAAGAGAGGTAAGTGACGTAAGCACCATAAAGCGTTACGATAGTGCCACTTCGAGCGGTTACTATTTCACGCATAATTCCTGATTTTACACACGCACCTTAAATAGTTTCATAATGCATTCATAGATAAATAATATAACAGACTCTATCTATATATGATATTGATTTTTACAAATAAAAGGTTTTCAATTTCCATAATCGCAGTGTACCTCACGATGCGAATGACACTGGAGGAATCCACTAAGCACTGTCATTATTGTTTTATTTGCGAAATTGCTGCACCGCTTAGAGCCAGCTCTATTCGCACAGCACTACGCCATTGGCGGGTTCTTAACATGGTTCCACTGAACAAATTGCCTATTTAATACTCTGTACAATTGCCTGTTCTTACCGTTTCTACATATCAAAACTGATTTTACATTTATTCAGTTCGCATAACATTATTTTGGTGTCATTATATTTGATGCACTTATCAAAGATATTAAATTTCAGTTAAGATGTATAGCTATTTTTTTTTTCGGGACCTGAATATTGTGGAACTTGAAGAGACTCTGACCTCGCGGGCAGTTCGCGCGCGGTAGTTGAAATGACCTCGGCGCAGACGTGGTCCTTTAACTCATGGAGAAGATCATGACCGGGATGGAACTAATATAATGACTGTATAAGTGTGTTCGTTTGTTACTTAGTGTCGGAAAAACTGACATATAAGCACAGATATACAAAAATACATGCAAGCTAAACTTTTCGCATTAGTATTGCTTCGATGGAATTCAAATTGTCATCATAAACCCATCCGAGGAAATGTATATGACAAACATTACTTGCTTAATCAACTTGCTTTCAGAAAAGAAGTGGAACTATTGCCTGTATTAACTTAAATCGGAATCGTACAGTATAAAAGCTATGTACCTACCTACCTGTGTTATTTTCAAATATATGTACTTCTTCTATGTGGTTGGAAATATATATCATAATATGACAAATATTACTTACTTAATAATATAAACTTGCTTTCAGAATGGGTAGAGATATTGTCTGTATTAAGTTAAATGAGAATCCTACAAGATAGATACGTATGCACGTACCTACCTGTGTCATTTTAAAATATATTTATTTCTTCCATGTGGTTTCCCTGTGCATTATAAAACCTTTCAATATTCATGATATCAAATTATTAATGTCCTAAGCATTAGAGGCTAGAAAAAAGGCTGTTTTTTCCGACGGTCATCGAGTTCAAAATATTCCATACAGCTATATGACCATTAATTAGCATTTGTGCGATCATATTTATTAACTAACCTCACAGACCAATAAATCCTGTTATGTCCCTGTCATATGTTTTATAAACGTCTCTCGTACCTCACGTTTCATACATAGTATATCATATCGCAACACCATAACCAGCGCATTACTGGTCCCGTTCATATTAATGGGAAACCGTTTTTTTTCCTAACATTATAGTGAGTGCGGGCAAAAAATATGTATATCCACGAAATAATTATCATAATATGAAAAGACTTGTCATTTCCATATCGAAGCTGTGCGGACAACTACCGGTGTGCGGAGGCTGCTCTGGAGATACATTCTAAGCGCCATATAAAGTGAGCTACATCGTTGGAACTTTGTTTTGGAATGGTTTTATGATTGTGAACGGTTAATTATAAAATTGTACTCCACACTGGGAACATGACTAGTCACTGAGCTATCTTGCGTCGTCATGCGTTGTATTTTTGATTTCATACTTAAATTAAGTCAATTTTATTTTCTAAGCTATTTCTCAGTTGATAATCAAATAAACATCTCCGTGGTGCATAGCAGCTGGGTTTCAACTCGCTGCCGTCTCTTTTTTGACTGTTTACTCTTTCAACTTTCGTTGGGGAGGGATACTGAAAATACTTCCTACTATTTAATATCAATGGGTCACAAGTGATGGCCGTTGTCCAACCTGAAGACATAGGAGTAAGCGCGGTAGAAAGATGTGGTGGGTCACGCCAGATTTTGAAAATAAAGCTACATCTTCTCCTAAATTTCGTCAATCATTTCTCATTCTTGTTATGAAAAGTTTTATTTATCAGCTGCTGCTCCGGTGGTGGATTGTGAAAAGCACTCGTCCATTCAAATAGAAAGAAATGCACTTCCTCTCTAATAAAAATTAGGTTAAATCGGATTGATTTGATTTCAAGTTCTTTGAGAAACTGAAAGTCATCATTTTTGCTATTGGTTTGCCAGCTGGTCCCTACCAAGAGAGATGTAACGGGTAGAAATGTTAACCCCACCGTTAGCTAAGGTACCGCTAAAATACGTATGACGATAATTAAATAACTTTGATCAGTACAACAGTGTATTTGGTCAATCAATCTATAACAAATTTCTTGCTAAGTAGAAGTGTAAATTTATTAAATTCCTTTGCATTACAACGTTGCATTACTAAAACTTTGATTACACCTGTCTAATGAATCCAACCACGAATAATATATAAATATAATTGACCGTCGTGACTATCTGCACAGAGTTGCAAACGAGTCTAGAATTGTTTAAGCAAACTATCTTTTGCAACGATTTAAATTCCATTACACTACAAATAAAAAGCCCTTTCAAACTTTATGTAGGTCCTTGCGGTCGTTCCGATAATTTCTTTGGTACTATAAAACCAATCTAGATACATTTAATTGTGATTCATTATTGTTACATTGGTCCTAACTCGCCGAAGCATCTTAACAGTTATATAAACAGGGTTTTCTTTAGTTCGCTATTATATTGAGTTAATGCTAACTATATAGAAATAAATATTTTAAATGTACTACAAGATACTTCATACTGAACTTTAAAACATCCGTGATTGTATTAAACGTATTTTTTTGCAAAATCAACCTTACGCGCATGATTTTAAGTCTACTTGCACTTGACCGGATGGCGCAATAGTGCGTGTTGCGCCAGAGGTCGCAGGTTCGAATCCCGCTCAATGTTCATCTATGTATTATATTAATTTCTTAAATATAATAAAGTATGTATATACGATTTCTTTATATTAAATTAATGAAAAATATTAAACGTATTGCCGTTGTCCTAGTGCCTGTAATATACGTGCTTACGGTACATAGCATGTCTTGTTAATTCAGTAATCTCTATGGGTATCTGTTATTCATTTCTGTACCAAGTAACTATAATATTCGGGGTATATATATATGGAGGCTACAGCTGCCACAGTGTCTCCCGCAGTGGTCTTTAGTAGGTCGTGGCACCTCGTGACGGTCTCTATACACGGTTTCTTGCTTCGGCATCAGCCTTTAATCATCTAATCCTGAACATGAGTCCCTTTTGATTCACTAATATTGACGATAAAATATTAAGCACTGATTCTATTGCTGGAGATCGTCACCAAGTTTAATAAATTTATAAAACAAATTTATAAAAAAAATTTTTGATTCGCGCTTGCAGTACTTTTAACAAATACTATAATCGGATAAATATTTTTAATACCAAATTTGTTAATTTAAAAAAAAAATCACAAAATAACCTTTTGAATTATATTAATATAAATGAAAAGAATTAAATTGTGTTAAGCATCTAATATATTGTTAGGAATATGTTTTTAAGGTTCATAGAAATGAAAAAAATGTGTGAGATTGCTATGCCTGTGGCAGCTCGTGCAGTTTGTGATAAACGGTGGCTCAATGAACGGATGTTATTGCACATTGATAGTCACTAATCCACTCCGATGACTCGTTCTTATCCCTATGTTTAAAAAAACCACTTTCAACACACCTTTTATAAAGTAGCTATTAAATTGCTCTTTAATCGAACAGTTTTCCATGACACAGTAGGTAAACTTGAGTGTTCCTTAAAATCTTGTTTGATGTTTAAAGATGACAATAATTCGTTTAATCCCGCCTGAGTTTAAGGACCTTTTTAAGTGACACTATATTTTTATTCAATGAAAGAGCCTTGTGAATGGAATGAACCCTTAAAATGGGGTTTACCATTAATTTTTATGTCACGATAGCAGAAGGTGGTGAGACTAAAGCGGTGCACGCGCCGCGCAACCCAATAAGTTGGGAGCGAATTCAAATTGCCCACAGCCTTGTCTCCACACCGCCCCATCGCTCGTATCAAATGTTGTTTTATAGCTAATTCCCAAATTCGGTTATGGCCTATAAACGATCCACTGGAATAATTTAAATGCGAATCCGACGTATAATGTTCGTACTCCACTTGAAATAAGCAAATTTGTATGTGAAATGCGTTTTGGAGCTGAATTTCTATCGCCGTTTATTGCTTACGAAAATTTACTAAAAATGGAAAGTTCTATTTTATTACACGTGAAATTGTATTGGAATGTTTTAGGTGTTGTTTGGCGGAACTTTAGAAATATTCTAATATAAACTACTTTCATTGTTTATTACTTTCACTTTTCACAAAGATGATAGATGTAAATAAACGATAAGAAAAATATTTTGATTATAGATAGCTATTCATCGAAACTCGGTAGATATTTCCGTACTTGATTACAAAGTATCACACATCTTTCCATGCATAGGGCGTACGGCAGAGATAAAAAAACAGAAGATTTAGTAAGTTTTCGTTGAATCAACAGATAAGCAAGATTGGCTGTTGATCACATGTCCCAGGGTCACTACAGGTGCTATGGCATTTGCGGGGCTCGTGTGTAGAAACAAAACGAACTGTATACTTAAAAGTTGCCCTGTCTCATAAATCATATATGAATATGTTTCTATTGTATCTACTGTCGGTACAGAAAATGGTTTAATATTGCCAGCCAAATGTTGTTTGTTAATTTATGAAAAAGTACAAAAGGCTCCAACTATTCCATTGCCCTCTTATATTAAAAAAACATGAGTAAACTTCTCTTATGCCTTAAACAACATGGTAAACACATTACCCTTTTACCGTTACAGTTAGAAACACTTAAATATAATAAACGGTGTCTGCTAAAGGTTTTCTCTTGTTCCAGGCTAATTTCCAGACGGACATTTCCTTTCATTCAATATGAGCGATTGTTTATTGGCGGGCCTCGTTCTGAGACAATTGAACCAAATTACTTACCAACGGCACAAGTGTCAGTCAACCGCGATTATACCGCCTTTGTACCATCACTGAGACGCGCCATTGTTTCGCTAATTTTAAATTTAGAATACCTACAGATAAGAAAAACATTCTTTACGATACTGCCAGCGATTCTTTGCGAGCAGTTGGGAGTTTTGGAGTTTTTGGTGACTATCAACGTACATAGACATCCACATAACTAGCGATGCTATGCTCATCATTACCCAATCCGTCTTACCGGGTTACCACTCTCTGCGCTGCGTAGTCACAATGGCTCTCACTGTACATATGAGGGATGGGATGGGACAGAAACTCTAAAGTATCCTTACATAACGATAAAATATTAAAATATCTTCTGTTGAACTCCTACAGGTAAATGTACAACGAACTAAAGATTTAATATTATATTTGTGTATATTGTGATAAATGTTTTTCATTTAATGTAGACACGCGTTGTGCTGTAGGCGTGTCCATGGATGGTCATCTAATAAAAAAAATCTTATATCTTAATTAGCCAGGTTTTAATTATTTACAAGTCCATATA
Source organism: Eumaeus atala (assembly GCA_017140195.1). NCBI lineage: Eukaryota > Metazoa > Arthropoda > Insecta > Lepidoptera > Lycaenidae > Eumaeus > Eumaeus atala. Next base: position 231,760 of record JAFELO010000248.1, on the reverse strand, counting down.
ATAATTGTGTAGATAGAAAATATAAAGTGTCGCAACATACTACATTGTCAAAAAACAATTATTGGTAAACAATGGGATTTTTATACTTATCAGATAAAGGCAGCCATTTCGCAACCGAATTCTATTTGCCGGATTATGTTCACGATATCCGCTCGATATCGATCGGTACAACGTGCTCCTAATGGTCGAAATTTAATCACGACAAACCGAATGGCACCCGTTTATGAAGGCGAATGACTAAACAGCTTTTTAATACGATTCACACGTTATAGATAGTTAAGTTTTTGTATCGACACATTTCACGGTGTGATGTATTCAAGTCTTATTATATGAAATGCGATGCCACATACCAAATACTGATGGGGTCTATTATTGTTGATCTACGGATCAATATTCAATCATCACAGCGCTTCGACATGGGCTGCGCGTGTTCATAAAAAAGATATTATTAATACAAAATACTCTATTAGTTGTACTTATGTGCTATCACGACATTGTAACTGGACTCCAGTTACAAACCGTTTCGATTATAATGACTGCAATACATCTCGACATTACTATCTGGCTTGGAATGTAGCTAAGAATTTTTACCATTTTTCATAAAATAACATTGTGGACCTCTTAATTGTTAAGCGCCTTTGGAAAATCTTAGGCAAAACGATAAAAAAAGAATGCAAGTCGCCAGTGCGCTCATGAGATCGAATGAGTGCAAAGTGCATACAAAATCGTGATGTGGTCTTTTAATCGGTTTCACGTTCGTTCTCGCGCTAGCTTTTGTACTCGAATTTCTCCAGGACCGCCAATCTGTGGGAGTACCGTCTTCAATGTCGAGTGAAAATGCGCCGTAATGCGCTATTATACGAGCCACGTCGACCGGTACACGGGAGAGCATAAAGTCGCCTTGCAGCCAATACTGGCGTAATAAGATAAAGAGGCGGACGCATTTTGTTTTGTAGCGAGCTCACTCCAATTTACGCGGCGCTGTGGCCATTAGCATAGGTCCGGGGCTAGCGAGCGTGATGTGCGCGATTCGCCGACGCTCGGCGTGACGCCTGCGCCCGCGCACCTGCCTGCGCCTGCGCCTGTGCCGGTGTAATTGCGTCCCCCGAGTCGCGACACATTTGTTTACTATTGTAAGCCGTGAAGATTCCATCGTACGTCGACACCGACTCCTCCAAATTAGCGCGCTAAAAGCCCCCACTTTGTCTTTTTTTACGATGCAATTTCAACCGTGCAATCAGAGGCAATTCTCTCGTGTGAACAGATTGAAGGGTCGAATGCAAGTGTTGAAAACTTCCTGGCGAAATTTCTGGAACGTATAAACAACATTGTGTGAATAGTTCGTTTAACATAACGATTGTGGTCTCGCCAGTTATCATACTGTGCGTTCTCGTACACATATCGAGAGCGATTAGTATCTACCTCTGACTTATATAGTCGACTAAGACTATGGTCTTTAAAGACCTTAGTCATTACATAAAAAATATACTTTTAATAAATAACAGTCTTTAAAAAATACATTTCAGGACCACTTGTTAAGTAGCGGTAGATAGATACACAAAAATACTATTTATTAAATATATAATTGAACTGAAATATTTCAAAAATATTCAAAACTGTTCTTGCTAAGTTAAGTGCATGAGCTGGAATAGACTTGTTCAAAGCTGATATTTTCTTATTTAAATACAATAATTGTGATAGTTGAGTAAGTATGATAACTTTTTTTTAATGATATTTATTATAATTAAAATTAGTTATAAAGTACACGCATCCCTGGCGCGAGAGCGGCGGCGCACGCGCGCACGCCGGCTATCACTAGAATGTGCTCCTCGGTGATTTTCCTACTATAGATAAGGTAGTCGCGATAAAAACGGACGCCGGAGAAAAACGCGCTGCATAAAAATATTGTATCCCTGCCTATAAGTCACGGCCATTTCTGACAATCATACGGAGCGGGCAGCGAGCGCCGCTCGGCGCGCATATTTTACCATACACAGACTCCGCTAACGAATGCAGTGAGGTTTTAATGTCACTAATGTGATTCTAGCAAACGTACATTAATGTATTGCGATCGCTCTGTCTGCGAACATTCTGCGTTGCAGCGGAATTGGGCCAGCACGACCGAGGAGGTACCTCACGATCTCAGATACTGGCGTCAAATGACATCTTCGGTGTCGCGTCTCGTACGGTTTACAAGTTGCCAGTGGCACATTGGGGGGGGGAGGGGTAAGACGTCGGTAGTGTTAAAAAGGCTCCGATTGTTCGTTCGCCCCCCTATACTTACTTAATCAAAAGTTACCAAAATCACAGATTAATAAATAGTAACAGTTACTACATAGCTGAAACTAACCACATCAAAACTATACCGTTGGAGCCATCATATAAGCGTTCATCACTTATGAAGGTGATAGACCATATGTTCACTTGGCGAGGGAAGTCTTTGGGGACTGCGACGGAACCACATATGCACAATAGACCACACGTCATCTGAACTCATATAATAAAGCTGAAGAGTTTGTTTGTTTGAACGTGGTAATCATTGAAACTACAGGTCGGATTTGACACATTCATTTAGTGTATGAAGAGGTACTGCCATGCTGTACTGTAGCGGAATTGGGCCGGCACGACCGGGGAGGTACCTCTAGCTCATATGATACCGCCGTAAAGTGACAGCTTCGGTGTCGCGTTTCGTGGGGCTTATGAGTAGCTGGTGGAACATTTGGGGGCGGGATGAACGCAGGGTAACGCATCGGCATAGTAAATATGTGGATGTTCATGAGCGTCGATAGTCGTCGTCGGTTCTGATTGTCCGTCTGCCCTCCCAAATTATAAAAAAATTGATCCCAACATATTCTCTAATAATAAAAATTTTAGTATATTTTAGATATTTACGATGCACATCCATCTCCCTATCACCAGCCTACATCTACCTTAATAACAATTTTACATACGACTCACAGTTATTATTTATTTTCTTTTAATATTTATCTACTTTTTATTATTATTAAAGTATTTAACATATATAACCCACTACAAATAAAATCTAACATTAATTTGGTGAATATTGTAGAAAGAAATAAGAATTCAACTCTACCAACTTTCCCACCAATTGGCAAAGAATATTCAATGTGTAAGTTTTAAAGCATGTTAAAGACCAAAAAACCTCCAGTAAAACTTATACGTATAATTTTTTAATATTGAAAACGCACGGGATGTATTAGCACGTACACTTTCAATTAAATATAGCCATTTTGAACTTGACGATCGATCTAAAAAGGCCAGACGGAATGCCACTGTAGATGTGCTATAGATGTTGGGTGTCGCTGCGAACATAAATAAAACCGCTCCGCATTATTTCATGTTCGTCTCCGAGTTCATGTGACATGAATAATTTTAATCTATGCCTACCATGAATTATAAGAAGTATAAATTTCCTGTTGTCGCCGTTATAAGCCATCCCGTTCTCGGCCAGATGGTGGGCAAGAAACGTAGCAAAAAGCTGTATTCCAATGTACTTCCAAAGCAGGATGTGATCATTAGATCCATTCCATAATCGATACATCCTGGATAGGTAGGTGATGAAGCGTGCCCGCTCGGTGTTGTAGCATTTAGATGCGAGCCAACTTGTTCATTCATCGTTACTACTACTTTTATCAACTAAAATCTTAAAATCTCTACTGCTTGCGTAAATTATTGTTATATTTTTATGCACAAATAACAGCAACATAGTTTCGGTCTGTTCTTGCTTCAAATACAAAAAATATTCAAATAACGCAAGATTTTTGGTTTCAATTTTTATTTGTAGTTGAAATCATAGAACTAGGCATCAGATTTGCGGTTAGTCTATTTTGCAAACTGAATTATAAATAATACTATTCTTATAGGTCGGCAATCTAATGTTACTGATCCGGGTGCACTTTACATGCTTCAACAGACCAGCTCTGATGTGAGCTACGCAATTGAACAATCTCCAACACACTTTAGTCTGATCCAGGAATCGCACCGACGATCAACGAGATAATTACGAAAATAACAAATAATGCAAAATGTAGTTGTGTCTTTAAGGGATTTGTCTAACCACTTGTTCTTAACACTATTGATCCCAGCGACGCAGGTGCAACAGCGCCAGCCACAACACGCTGCGTTATGATCTTAGGGAACCCGAGGAGAATATGTCGGCCTCCACACGCGACTGGTAATAAATACACTAAACTCCGCTTTTAAATAACGAACTTGACTTTCATCTGAAATAAAAGGAGTGCAAGTATAAAGCGATGCTTTAAGCTTCACACGATTATTATGCTATTCATATTTTGATTGTTAATGATCATGATGATGATTCCTTATCGGTCCACTGCTGGACATGGGCCTCTTTCAATGAACGCCAAGGCGACAGATCTCCTGCTACTCGCATCCATTACGGACTGTCGAGATCGTTTTTCCTGTTGAACGGTCGACCAACACTTCGTTTTCCTAATCGCGGCCTTCACCCCAGAACCTTACTGGCCCATCTGGTCTTCTGAGTCTGTGACCAGCCCATTATCGCTTCAGCGAGCTTATTCTTCGCGTAACATCGGAAACTTTAGTTCTCTGCATTATGACTTCGTTTAGAATTCTATCGGACAAAGAAACACCCAACATAGCACGTTCAACAGAGGTTCAATCAAGGTATCAAAATATGCACGTTCATATCTTAATATCTTGCTTCAAATTGTTCTTAAGCGGTAAATTCAAAAAATAAATACTAAATTTGTCCACCATGGTTCGTAAGATCATTAACATTCTATGGAACTATTTGTAGTCTGGTTATAACCCGCTATCAATACAATTCAAACGATACTCACGAAAAGCGTCATAAAACGTATAAAACATATAATTTTAAATAATAATTAGGTAAAACGTAAGAGTGGCGTGAGAACGCGTAGGGTGGCCCTCTGTGGTCGGCATACAAATTGAAATAGTGAAATCGGCCGATCGGCCTGCCGGCCGTGAGCTCACGGGCCACAACTCTCACGGAAGCGTTTACCCTAAGACAATGGCCTGTAAGACATGCATCTATTACCCTTTTTAAAGTTAAAACTGACTAATGCCCTTTGAATGGCGGAAAGTAAATGAAATGGTCTGATTGTAACGAGCAGTCTATAATTTAAAAAGTAATTGTTTACCGTAATGGCTATTCCGTTTTAGTGTACTGAAGTGCAACGGGTATTGAGCTAGCTTAAACACGCTGTCTTTTTGTTTCTTGAAATGTTATTTTAAATGGGATCTATTTTAGTCTGCAATATTTTGCGATGATAAAATTGAGTGGGATGATAAAGCGAACAGAATCTGTATGATTGCATTACACAAAGTAGTTATGGAGCCAAACGCATTTTTAAATCTCTCCATACCCTCGGTATAAGTCGAATATTTGTGGGCTATTAACAGGTACGATGAGACTTCCTCCGATTGTGACAGAGAAAGTGCTTGCCATCCGCGTAGTGTTCTTACGAAAAAAGTGGTCCAAGCAGTAAGGGAAAGAATTCGAAGAAATCCTGTCCAAAAGTAAAACATCTTATCTCGGGAAGCACCTAAATCCATGACGCGTATTTTAAGAGATGACTTAGGACCTGCAGCCTATAAGAGAGGTAATGGTTATTTCTTAACTAATAATTTAAATATGAATAAGGTGGTGAAATCGAAACAACTACTGAAGCGGTAAGCAAGGAGAGGTCACAGAAAAAATTGTTTACGCATGACATTTTTTTACAATACAGCAACACTTTAACAAAAAAAATGTCCGCATTTATACTCAATGCTTTAAGAAATCTTCCCAATTAGACTTCAGTGATGATTTGATGGAGTGTTAGCTATGGAGGAGTGACTGAGCCATATTTTTGTGGAAAGGTATCAAAACATCGGCACAAGTGTATCAGATACCATTCTTGTGAAGGTAGTTAAGCCCCTTAATAACACGATAACTAAGTATGGCTGGAAGGACCCAGCAAGACTCGGGACCCGGTCATAAAGCTCGATCCAGCCAATCTGGGTTAAAACGAACGTTCCTGGCTTCATCAGAGCTGAAGACTACCCTTCATAAAGTACCGAACTTAATCCGCTGAATTATGATTTATGGTCAGTTTTAGCGAGAACAGCTTGCTCTAGACGCCCAGACATTTGGACTCCCTAAAACGATACATACGATTGGCAGTGAAGAATTTCCCCATAGAAAGATGGCGTGCTTCTATTGTTAACTGGCCTCAACATTTAAGTAGCTGTATTGCAGCCTGCATATTTTTAATTGTTGTAAATTTGTGTATTAAACTAACACACTAAAAGTAATAAATGTTATTTGCAATAAATTTTTTTTCTTGGTACAATATTTGTGGCAAGACTAGGTATATAGCGAATGTGCTAGTAAACAATTTAGAAACAATTTTTATTTCCAAATCGAATGAACCCTCTCACATATTTTTAAAAGTTTTATCAATAACTAGCAATTTTTATTATTCTTGCTAATTTCGGGCCATTTTTGAGAAATTCCGTAGGCCTAATCACTACATTAGGCCTAATAAGTTTCTGATCTGGGACAGCAGGGCCTCTTCCCGGCCTTCATATGTGTAAACGTCGGTAGACCGTACCTCGATTGCCTTCACAGCGCGTGCGTGAAAAATGTAACCTCAGCCTACATCCCTTTCCCCTTTGCGTGAATAATAAATCATATTGCACAAACAAATAATCACATACATTTGAAGTATCATTTGATATACTGCCAGAAGTAAGTGCAGCCGCATTGCAAGTTAGTGCTGGGGTGTTCGGCGCAAACAAATGACGTACAGCGAAATGTACTCGCGGACCCTTCGCCTAAGCCCTATGCAAAATAAAACACTCGATTGACATCTCTTTGAAATTTATTAAAAATTCAACCGGCTTTTACTTGGCGAGAGGAGGGTTAACGGCTAAAGTGAAAGGATTACCGTACATTTAAAATGTTATGCCTCTTGAAATGCCGTTTTGTCGGTTTTCACTCGGCCCGTCATTTTCGCAATTATTTCTACTATAGTCGGTGACAAAATGTGTATCTTCTCGGAAAACTAAACTTCCTATAGAACTACCGTAATGTGGAACGATATTATGGTAATGAGTGATACTAAATTAGTTCTTTATAAACTAAAAAATGCCTCCTGCTGACCGTAGACCGTAGACCTAGTGTGCTGAAACTGATTATAATCCAGATATCTAGATGAGTATACTGTTTATTTCTCTTCATAAAGAACAAGAAGCAATTAATAATGTTTCGTTTTAGTTATCAAGGAATATTGGTGTCGATCTTGAAATGAGTAAATAAAAAATAAGTAGCTACAATATATTTTTATAGTCGTGTCTGACCCTTTTCATCATCGTCACCATCATCATTATCAGCCCCTATCGGTCTACTGCTGGACACAGATTACAATTGCAATGAACGCCAAGACGACCTGCGCCTTTTACCACAAATTAATATATAAATATAACATTAACCAAATATTATTAATCCAAAATAATATCTTTTGAGTTGGCATCTTAGTGTCCGTTGAATGATCTCTACGATTTTTATCAAAGACTCGTCTGATATAAGAATAAAAATTACAAAATGCTAACCCCAATAGGCTTGAAGATGTGTTGTTATAATAATTAAAAAAAAAATGAAAATCTTTCATAAAATGGCTGGCTATCAGTTTGTGATGATTAGGTGGCGATGTGTTGCCCGGCAACCCAGCGGGTGAGGGTGGCGTGGTGGTCAGCGTGGGGTCGGGTGTCCGGGCGTCAGTCGTTCCTCATACTCGGCGTGCGAGCCACCCCTTCCGACCCTGATAATTATTCTCCTCCTTGAAGGGGTATTTAACATAACTTTATTGTTATTAACGTAACAAAGTTCATATAGTACCAGGAGTTCAGCAACAGGAAAGGTTTAACGGAGAAGTAATTATTCTAAACAATGCTTGTATTTCGAGCAGCATCGTAATTATGAAGGGGTATTGGAATCATCGTGATCAGTATGAGATGGTGCTATGCATTGTAGCGAAATTGAGCCAGCACGACTTGGGAGGTGCCTCTCGCTCACATGATACGTAGAACGCATCGGAACGGTGGGCATCGCATCAGCATAGTATGTTCGCGGGCGGCGGTGCTCGTAAAGAGCCCCGGATTTCTTGTCTGAATTACACTTATAATATTGTATTCATTTAATATACATTCAATAACATTTTGTTGTAATAAATTATTAAATATGTTTTAAATTTGTAGGATATTGTCAAGTTTTCATAAGTCTCAGTTAAGTCGATAGATATCTGGTTCATTTGGTTGAATAAACAGTAATATGTTAAAATAACAATCTTATTGATTATATTGCGCAATGTGTCAAGTATTTGTGAGAAATAACTCATTATTAATATTAAATTCACACTGAAGTGGTAATGGGTTGTTCACACACTCAGAAGAACAAGGTTCTGGAGTGGAGGCCGTGTTTAGGAAAACGAAACGTTGGTCGACCGTGCACCAGGTGGGAAGATAATCTCCGTGCATTAGCTGGTCCGGGATGGATGCGAGTAGCAGGAGATCGGTCGTCTTGCCGTTCATTGAGAGAGGCCTGTGTCCAGCAGTGGGTAAGGGTTGATAATGATGTTAATGAACTCATAATCTACGAGAACACACTGCACTGTATAAGGATTAATATAACATACAATGTTACACAGACAATAATCTAAACAAACCCTGATTACTGTCGACAATAACAATAAAAATAGGAATAACATATAAAGAGAAAAAATAATGATAAACGGTTATGGCAGCAGCGTAGGTCACAAAATAATGATAAACTGTTATGGCAGCAGCGTAGGTCACAAAATAATGATAAACTGTTATGGCAGCAGCGTAGGTCACAAAATAATGATAAACTGTAATGGCAGCAGCGTAGGTCACAAAATAATGATAAACTGTTATGGCAGCAGCGTAGGTCACAAAACAGCTTATCCTCGGCTTCAGTTACAGTGTATGTGAGTTGTATTGGTTTTTTCTGTATTACTTTTATGACTTCACATACCTGGATTGAATTATTTAGAGTTTTGTCGTAGATAAATTTAATAATTGACAATGCTATGATATACTTTTTAAATAATGTCCGCACAACAACTGTTCCCTTTTTAAAAACATTTAACAAATGAAACGTTGCTTCCCAATCTCTAGGCAATTAAGATTAAACTCATTTTTGCTTTAAATGAACGAATTAAGTACACAGATCTCGATCAGACTCCGTCCACCCGATTTTGTTTAAGAACGAAATGGGGAAGGTTTATTTGGTGGTCAGGAGTATTTTAAATTAGTAGCTAATTGCCAGTATAAAGAATCGAAGGAATAAAAGCTAGTTAATACCTTCTGAGCTTCTGGGCTTCATTTTTCTTTATTGGAAACTAATTATTTAACAGTTCGAATAATTAAGTTACATAGCACGTTATTATCTTGTATAAAAAACCAGCTTGTCTCTAAGTCAGTTCACAGGCAATATATTTATCTGTGAGCGCATCGCTCTCACTCGCTCGCAGGCTCCGCACATTTGTGAACTCACGGAACATTTGTGCGACCGTAGTAACGTTACTAAGATATACCACGCCGAGATCTCTTTAAAACGTAAAACATGAAATGCATCCTATCATACACCAACGCCCATGAACATCCACATAATCACTATGTCAATACGTATCCCTCCTTTCCACCCCCAATGAGCTATCGACTGTTATATAGGATGCCTCTTCTAAGATCACTACAAAATTGATGATTTATATTTTATAAATATCATTGAAAATGCGAAAAATATTAATTTTATTTTAATAAGACACATTGACAACACAATGATACAGCATATAATAAGGAGCGACGCTTCTATTATTTTAATGAGATATATCTTGTATTTACAACATAATTTATGAATATTTGTGCCATAAGATACAACTGCTATCAATAACATATCGAACTATCGAGAGTGCATTCAACTCGGTGGCGTTACTATTATTAAACACAATTCGATTTGAAGCCGAACCCTCCTCGGCGTTTGCGAGATTGACATTTATTTTTCGTGTTTCATTGTTGATGGCGTCGTATTACACGCACTCCGTCCATTGTCGATTAGCCTCCTTTTTTTTGACACGGACAAATGGATTTACGCGCCTTCGCTGGTCCTGGCTGGGGTCCAGTGGTGTGTGGGCCCCGCGGCCCATTATAGTGCCGAATACCCGTAAAAACTGCCGTGAATGCCATCAGCGCCTTTGGTGAGGTGCCCCGAAACAACATATCATCAGTGCACCTCGATGGGTAGTCAGTCTCTTAAGGGACCGACGCCTCATGTACAGCGGGGTTGCCCGGCACCACAAAAAACACCACCAACTTTGCGATAGTGCAATGAGGTTGAGGTACCCATCCTCGCCCCTTTCCCAGTGCGCAAATGCGCCTCCTCCAATTCTACTTTTGTCCCCTTTTCTTATAAGAGAGGTACAAAGGGCGTACCTCCGCCTGCTTTTTAGGCCCCTCTTCTGATAAGAGGGGTGCAAAGAGTATCATCCCCTCGATTATTCAATTAGCTTCGCCTAACTTCACCCAGGCTACTGAGCCCCACCGCCACGAAAGGGCTGGAACCGCGGTCGAGATTGTCGATTAGCCTGACGTAACATTGTGCTAGCGAAAGTAAAATAATTATAATCAGAAATATAAACGATACTTAATATCGGTGTTAATAATTACCTACGACCATGTTTCATTTATTACCTCAAAATAGGTAAGACGAACTTGTTTCTAATATTCAAATAAACATTCGACGCCGAGTAGTAACAGCGCTTTAGGCACGTAGCGCGGTCATGTGTGGAACTACTTTAAATTATCAGACTCATACTTGCAGCGACATCTTTTATCGAATAGGGTCCTACACATAAACGACAAGATTGAATTATTACTATACTTTTATTGTAGTGTACTTTATATTGCATTTTGCAATATAACAAGCAGTAATACACCTACTGTTTTTAGTACAACGTATATATTTATAGATCCTAAATTGCCTATGTAATTTTAAGAATAATTAGACAATTGTACAACGTACAGTGGCAACATTTTGTTACTTATAATAAAAATGTGTTCAAGACAGTTATATGGAATAGCAACTAATTATAGGGTTGGAAAAAAGTCATTATTTACCATAAAATTATCTCCACAAAATGAGCATAAACAAAACTGGTGCAATGAATTCTTAAATGTAACGTAATGCTTATTTAGCTTTTATTTTTAGTTTAAATTGTTCGGCTATAATTTTCTTAGAAGTTTTCCTAGTTAGATTCAAATGAACTTCTTTTGACGTAAGTGTCCCAGCGTCGAGAAAGTTAAATATTCAAAAACCTCTTTTGTTATGCGTGTTGCTAAACGGACCGAATGTCCATTGCATGCAATATAATATATAAGTTATGCCGTTTATGATATGGCGAATTCATTATAAAGTAACACTAATAGTTTACTGTATCTTAGGTGGACCGGATCTGTCACTAACAGAGCACAAACACACGCAGTTGTGCAGTTGAACAGCAGTGTGCCGAATCATAATATCCGTTCTATTATTCACAATTAGGTTATAAAAAAAATTATATATGGGTATCATTTTACACGTTTTCCACCGTCCACGTAGAAAATATTTGTCATTTAAATTAAAATTCATTTAAAAGTCATTGTTCCTTCACAATTTTCGTTAATGAACTCCCAGGGTTTCGTATCGTTAATAAACGAAACAGTGAGTTTCCTCTTACAGCTCTTTGTGAGAATCTGGATGGCCCATTGGAAGAAGGAGTGAAGGAGCGCCACTCCCGACTGCGTGCTAATCACCTCAGTAATAGGTAATATCATGCTACATTGTAGCCGAATTGGGCTGGTAGCTCTCGCTCACGTGATGCTGCCGTAAAGTGACAGCTATGTTGTCACGTTTTTTGTGCAGCCGGTGGCTCATTGAGGGGATGGTCATGACGGATCAACTTGAATTGTTGTCCCCATTATCTTGGGTGTCGGTTTTACTTATCAGATTTCGCCCGCTCGTTTGCAAACGCAATTACACAAAATATAGAAAAGTGCGTGTAATACCATTACTTAGGGTTGGTAGTATTGAGGGTGCGTTATTACATACGAGTTATTCGCTCCCCATCACGGAGGCTCGATTAAAGCCGTAAATACTTTGAGATTAATTATCTCGTAAACAGTAGCTGTGACGCCTCGCCAATCGTTCACCTACGCCCGCGCCGCGGCGCCACCGCCGCGCCGTGCGCGCGATACAAATTCAACTTTTCCAATTAAATTTCGTGAGGCATTAATAATTATTTCGGTACATCAATTTGTTTCGTCGAGTATCCACCTCCTGGAGGATGAGTATACAAGGGATTACGTTCTGTGAGAAATGTTTCTATATATACTGTCGTTGTACTCGTGTGTCACTGTAAGATACAAAACCTACTAAAGTAAGGTTGATTAAAATATCAAACTCGAATTATTACATTATAATGTAATGATTCGAGTATGTTATTTCGAAGGTATAATTTGGAGCGTTAAGCTGAAAGGCAGCTTTCAGTGCTTGTTTCTAGTTCTAGGTTCAATTTTGCGAATTGTTTTTCGCAGTATCAAGCGACCTTAGCTACTATAACAACCTACATGATTGGATTATTCTGTATTTAAATAAATCAATAACCGTCAAATTGAAAGTGTTGGTTCCGATGTTACGTATTATTTTGGTAATCTTGTTAGCCATTTTGTACTAGTGCGGGAACTACTGTTAAATTATTTGTTATTCCTGTGCTGCTGCATACACACCGTTATAAACTAACTGTGAAACTTACCTATATGAGGGCTTATTTAAAATGCTGAAGTATAAATTTAGTAAAAATAATTATTTCATTTGCTGATTGTGCCTTTACATTTTTTTATTATTTATCATTCATTACATTTATCTACAGTCACCTCTCCAACTGGACTAGGTCGGAGACAATTGAACGGAGGTCGTCTTCCTCAGTAGTCACGTGTTCAGTGTAAATGTTTCTAGTATTTAGTAGTACGGTATTTGTAATACAATAAACTTTTTTACATATAACAACAAATAGATATTCCTAATCATATTTACAGGCACATGGGTGGCATTTAACATTTGTTCAATAAATACTCCCACACCGGTATCTTAAGATTTATCTCCGAAAACAACACGAAATGCGTTCCGAAGATTTCTAACTTCGGGATTAATTAAATTAAACTCGCTAGTGAAATATTTGTATATAAATCTGTAAAACTGAATACCGTTAAGTTATAACGTGATTACAGAGAGTAGTTCAGAAACATCTAAGAGATTAGAGTGGTAGGAGGCGACTGTGGCGCCACCTGTACATAGCTTCCGTTGAGCCGGAGCGAGGCGCGAGGCAGGCAGGCGGCGCGAGTCGCGGGGCACTCAGCAGAGCTGTGAAATTAATTTTCTTCGTCTTTATGTAATTCAATTATAAGCATTTCAGTATTGCGCTCGGGGAATTTGTGCTCGAGAGAAGTTAAATAGAAACGTTTGATATTATCAAATACACTTCAGAAATGATTGCGTACTGTCGCCTACAGAAATATATTAATTTCATTAACAAATCCCCTTTCCAAGTAACGTTTATTTTCGGGATAGATATTTTTCCGCTATCTCGCGAGTGTTTCGACAGTAATAAACTTTTAAAACGGTATAAAAGCTGTAAGCGCGCATAGCTTATAGAGATGTCGTGATAACGTTCCATCTACAAAATTAAAACTACTATGTATGGAGTGCATCTAACAGATGCTACTAGCGCTCCAGCAATTTTGCTCTTAAACCGTTCACGCTCCAGCGACGAGAGGCGACATCAAACATACGCGCGCTCGCAAACCTTTTGCCAGCTTATCTTCCATTCACTATCTTCGCAAAATATCTACAACCGAGCCCATTGTACGATGTTTATTAAATTTCATTTTACGTTTATCCAACAACACTTTTGTCGGCTACTTTTTATACCGCTTGGGACATTTTACGCGTGGATTAGCTGGTGACGTTTCTTTTCTAAAGCGATGTCTTTTTGTGTGCTTGCTCTATGGTACTATGGCATTGCGCGTATTATGTCATAACAGACGAGCACTCGACGCATTCGTCTGCGAACTTTTTGTCGCGCTATTTTGTTCCAAATTGAATTCTGTGTTGGCAATGTCATCGTCGAAAACGAAAAAAAAACAGGTTTTTTGTCTGGAAATTTTAATAAGAGTCCCAGAATTTGCACAAAGGCTTAGAAATGCTCATACCGATTAGATGAGTATGGTTTAATACATCCCTAATGTATATTTACTTATAACTTAGTACCTGAAGGCTAATAATAATTAAGTTGTGTTATTTTAAATTTACTAGAAGTTAACCATATAGTTCACGAAGACACACTTTTTGGGGTATAACCTAGTGACTAACCGGATCAAGTTGAAAACAAAGAAGGATACATACTTAGTTATATAAGGTAATTTATTTCAAACGTATTGTGTGATTGATGTTACCTCTTAATTTGTCATACTCGTGTTTCGACGTCGCATAGCTTAAAACCAGAAATATAACATTTTTAATGCAGACCTTTAGATTATCAAAATTCCATTGAGATCATCCCATGTTATTAAAATGCACAAAGATATACGTGATAGGTGTTATGTTTTAGATTACGAATTGTCAATTCAAACTGTTACAGGCATTGTTATGCTAATCTTTACTGAGTAAATTGCATTTGTAAAAATAATATTCATCATAAATATTCAAAGTCAGGTCAAATAATGTAGTGTTTCTGTAAGGATGTTAAGCATATCCTTGAATCGCAAAAAAAAAACAAGTTCGCAAGTCCGATTTTAGCGTCCACTTGGAATGATAATGTGAAATTATTATAGTAGTCTACGATAGACACATTATTTCTTCTCCATTTGTACGGCTTAGTTATTAATTAAACGAAATGTTTTGATTATACAAAATCATTTCACAGTTTTTTTTTTCTTCAAAAGCATACAATGTTATTTAAGCAGATCAGAAGCCGCAGGGGTTTGTCGGGAATGCTCAGCTAGTAGAGTATCGATATATGTGCCTGCACATGTGTAATCTAAATCGGTTGAGTAATTTTTACGTGATAGAACAACGAACATACAAACAACCTTTCGTATTTATAATATCAGTAACATGAAAAACTAAAACTAAAACTTAAAATAAGAATTTAACACAGACACGTAATTTGAACGAGAAACTGTAATATTAATAATAAATATAATTTATTCGTATGTTTATAAGCGTAGTCAGTTATCAAAATGGTCCAAATTCTCATTAACCCCATTACATTATAAATAACCAAATTGGTATTTTCTTTATTTAATTTATATATTACTTCCTGTTAATGTTATATATGCGAAGTTTGTCACTGGATGGATCTTTATGAGAATTGGCTATGTTGTAGCTTATGTACCAGAATAACACATAAACTATACAAACAGTAACTTTTGCACGTGGTTTTTTGTGAAGTCCACGTTGACGAAGTCATGAGCAAAAGCTAGTAAAACTTAAATAGATCGGACATCAATACTTTGTGACAAATAATTGAATTGAATTACTTGCAAATTATTTTTTACCGTTTAATCCTGTAAAATAAAAATAGTAAGTATCAAATTTTATTTTATGACAAAATAAAATTAAAAACAAAACTATAAATGAAATTAAGAAATGTGGAAATAATACTAAATTATTAATTATAAGCAAAGAAAAGAGCAAGTTAATTTAGAAAGAACATCAATTTACTATCATATCAATTTGGTTTTAAGGTCTTCTAAATACAAAGTTATGCTTACCAACGGATGCAGGGTGAGGGAGAAAGTTTAAACCTTCACTAGACAGATATTAAGATTTTTATCGAAAACTTCTGGAAGGACGAAGAGTCATGGTAAATGAAGGAGAGGT
Organism: Eumaeus atala; assembly: GCA_017140195.1. Taxonomy (NCBI): domain Eukaryota; kingdom Metazoa; phylum Arthropoda; class Insecta; order Lepidoptera; family Lycaenidae; genus Eumaeus; species Eumaeus atala. The sequence continues at coordinate 215,757 of JAFELO010000248.1, read as the reverse complement.
GCTACTACAATAGTCCCTTTAGAATTTAGGTTGAATAATAAACCACCATTTTATCCGTGTCAGTATGATAAGCAAAAACCTACAGCTTTGTTAGCATTACCGTGATAAAGAGATTGATAGAATATTACGCCGATGTGGTATCCATCTCCAGCATTGCAATGTTACGATAAAACTACTTTTACGGATTCTATCGCGGTTTATTTAATTATTTAACTAGCCTGACGTTTCAGAATCTTTACAGCAACCATGGTCACGGGTGGACTGTTACTGGATCGGACACAAATTAGCATTCATTTGTATTTAGGAGCATTAGAACAACCATCAATCTGTCAGCATATTTAACGATCATAGAATTCGGAACCTGTCGCAGCTCCAGACATGACCGCTACGGACTTTCATATGACCACTTAGTATTTATGTGCTCTTAAAAGATAACATCATAATAAATATGGGTACAGCGCATCCAAACACGCACAGAATATCAAAGTGAAAGCACATATGTGGGACGAATAATAACATGCATAACGTTATGATAAGAACATGTATGGTCGAAACACGTATAAATTGTATAAAGCAATAAAATATTTTATTTGACTGTTTTAAATAGTCGTAAATTAAAATTAGATTATTTATTATGTTATTTAATATATTTCATCGTAACCTGTTATTTGGTAGTCCGGTCCTGATAACTGAGCAAAGACCGAAGTATGAGCAATTGTGCCTGTGGCAGACAAACCGTTTTCTGTATATCTGTGTGCGAATGTCTACTGCTGTTTCCTTGAGCTATTATCCTTCGCAGAATGTTTGTACCTAAGTTCTCTGACGTATTATAATATCATTAGTACTATGTGATATCATCAGGCGGCAAACAAATATTGAACACAGCAGGTTCGCAAACTTATCGAGGTTCGACAGCATGCTCGCTTAATCTGGCAATTACAGCCACCGCGGCGAGAATCAGCTCTCAAGCTCACTCATGATGATTGGGGAGTATTGTTAAATCAGGCATTCTTGAAGTATGCTGCCCAGTCTAACTAAAGCAAGCTGTCCAAAATAGTTTAGCATACTGAGAGGTATACAGTATACAGTGGATGCTTATAAATTTTGATTGAAAGATTATTATCCCAAACACATGAAACCCACAAAGCTGGCTCAGATTAAGTAGTTGGGCCCTTTATCGTTGCCAAAAGCAATAAGACTTACAACTGTGCCCCGCACGAAAACAATCCTGTATCTCGGCGTCTTCGCTAATGGCGTAAGTTCGACAGTCGAAGTTAGTTGAAGTGTTATACAGTAGCAATAAATATAAATCCACAAATAATACGTTGGGCCTTACGTGGGAAACTGCTGGGCACAAAATTGAATTTGCATGAAGTCTTAAGTCGACACGGATTGAGACCCGGAAATCGCCGGGCCCGCTCCGTCGGCCATTACAGGTCCCACAATTGTTCAACGATTAAGCGATTGAACTCGATGAGCCATTTTGTGCCCCTGGCTGGCGCGATACCTAATTTTATCAGCATCCGTATTCTTACTAGATTATACTATAAGTGGGCAATATCAATCCTAAATTTACAGATAATTTGCGATCGTTTACGAGAACATTGGCTTTGAGTGTTATAAGTAAACAGCTCATTTATGCTTTCTTTTTGAGACCATTGTTATTAGATTGGCCTACGTAGTACGTGTTCAATGGTCATGAAACGATTGGAGTATCTCCAAGTGTGCAACATCTTACTACTTTTCTAATGCAAATTTGATTAAGTACTGATTATATCTCGCACAATGGTGAATAAAATAACCTTACATATTAAATAAAATTAAAAACAAATAACAATGTTATAAAGTATTATTCCAGTTTAATTTGTCTTGAAGTTATGACGCCATTTAAAACAATTACAAGGGTACCGCATTTATTAGAAGAGAACTTAGATTATTGTATTATATTGTATGATATATTTAAAATATAAAAGTAACAATGAGCTTAAAAGTAGATACGACAGAACAAACTATCTGGTATTCCTATACAGCTCATTGTAATTTATATCAGGCAGGGCGCTAGCTATATGAGCGGGTTACAAAATATTATAATATTAATTTATATTACCTATTCCGTGCGTATAATACAAAGTACGTAGTGTGATAACACGCGTGGCCGCTGGTGTAACAGTACAATGCATCTGTTGAGTTTACTCCTTAACAAACGACTTGTGGCCCGCGGTACGAAAAAAATATGCGGAGTATGATCATGCGACAACAGCGATCGATAACAAGTGCCACCAGCGTAACGCTTCACCACGCTTACCTCCCTTGCGCACCTTTCACGTCATAATAACTCCTTCGTGTTACTCCAGGCATGTTTCGGTGCTGACACACAGTATTCGGTTATGGCAGAGGAGGCAAATTAATAGATCATCATAAGATTTTAAGTGAATATCGACGCACATAGAAAGGTTAGCGCAATACGCAGATGTTGGTGTCCCTTACCGAATCGAATTCCTGGATAACATAACCTAACAGTCACTTCATGTCCGTGTTGCGATAGTGATGTCCCCTTACTTCTCGGTCGCGTTGGCTATATGATTAAATATCAGCAAGACTGTAAATAATTTTCGTTTCTTCCCTTTTGCCACTACGGAGTGTGAGAGTTGGTGTTTTTGTAAACACTTTTGCCTAAAAAGGCCAAATCCGTATATTACACAGAGTTAACACAAGACACAAGTTTTTCTGTTCATTTTTTACCTTTTTTTGGTTAGCCGGCCCCTCTAGCAGCGCCCCTCGGTATTAACTGCAGAACATTGCAAAATTCCATATTCTTGACTTTTCCCCGTTAAAGAAACACCTTAGGGGGTTGGATATCTAAAAACCCTTTTTTAGTGCTCAAACGTAAGGAACATCTGTACAAATATAAAGATTGTTAAATATGTTTAAGTAATATAATATCTATTTTATTTACGATTTTCATTATAGAAATACATATTATACGTAAGTATACGTATTAGTAAGAGGTATTGCCATGCTGCATTGCAGCTAAATTGGGTCGGCACAACAGGGAAGGTACATCTCGCTCACATGACACCGCCGTAAAGGGACAGCTATGCTAGCGCGTTTCGTGTGGCTTACAAGTAGCGGGTGGTCTATTAGTGGAGAGGAGTAAAGGAGGGCAACGTTTTTACATAACAACAATAACACTTTACGACCACTGACGCCGGCAGTCAAATGAACAACTGAGTCTACATAATTATAAATAACTTGAATTTAACCTGGTAGCTATGAGTAACTAGAATTGAGTGTGTAATAGACTAATAAACTGAAAAGTACGGTCAAATAGCCTGTAGATATATATAGAATTTTACATAAAAGAAACAACTGATTCGTTTCACTCAATAAATATTATCTGCCTTTATATGACACAGTGATTTCCTTACATATGTTCTTAATTTTAGAGCTAGCTAGCTAGCGAGGTTGCCACCTAACCGTCAGGTGTATTCTAGCTAGAACAGGTGATTAATCAGTGATTGTGCAATACCAGAAACAATTTAGCATAGTGATCTAAATGTAGCTCATGTGTGTGGCACGCTTATTGCAATCTTGCACGGAGGCGCCACTAATCCTCCGCCAGAGGGCCAGTGCCGTATGAAAGGACGTTCCTTATCCCTTGATCCCGTTATTTACCAGACATTAAACAGATAACAAGTCCTCGCCCCGATACAGTTGGAGGAGATTAAGGCCTTGCCGGTCGTAATCCGAACTTCGATTAATTTACCAATACTTGGTTCGTAAGCTCGAGCTCTATAATTGAGAATATTTCTGGTGTATTATCATTGGCGACCGGCGGGCGCAGAAGTAACATAGCTAGGATAATCGAGCATGTACCGTCAGAGGTCGCTGGTTCGTATCCCTACACCTTTATTTATATATTATATTTATTTCCATAATAAAAGTCTTCAATTTGTACAATTTCCTAAATTTGTAAGAAAAAAATATATTTCCCTTGTCTAGTGTTACGGGGACACAAGTCCTTACGGTACTTAATATAGGACTGGACACAGACATTATTGTTATGATGAGCCAACACTGAGGTGAACGTGTTAAAGTTTGTATGTTTGGTACTATTTCATGTAAAAATTACTTAACTTGGGCAAGACTTCGCACAGATTTAATACAATTTGGAATAACATAAATATACACTTTAACCCGAAAAAAATGAATAGTACTATTCTTGTCTGTAATAGTGTATTTACTATCATATCCCGTGTTGCGTGTCTTTAAATAAGCATATAGCTTTAAGGTATACTGAAAGTGCTTTTAGTAGGCTTGTGCCAACTACCCTTATTATCGTACGTGTCGCTTCTTGATATTGGTTGTCTGGAAGAGACCGCTTGTAGCGGTAGGACCGCCCTTTTCATATTTTCTAGTTTTTAGTTCACTGTATTTTATGGAACAAAATAAAGCATTTTTTATTTATATTATTTATTTATTTAATAGTTCCCTTGGCATATATTTTACGCGGGGCACAGCTATTGTTGTAATATATTGTTAATATACTACAGGTAGCGACATGCATAGTGCTTGGCACTACATACACAGGAGTGCCACGGAATTGGGCCAGCACGACCGCGGAAGACCTCTTGCTTACTTGGTACGTGACGACGTGCGGTCTGTGAATAGCCTGTGACCCATTAGAAGGGGAAAAAGGAGGGCAACGCATCGGCATAATAATTATGTGGATGCCCCCTATTCTATAAAAATATGACAATACTTTATAGAAGACTTATGTATCGTTATAGCACTTAAATGATTTTGAGCGTAAGCCAGAAGGCAATTTGGTACGGACTAGCTAGTGCATGACGCGTCCCATACAGTTGCCTTTTTACTTCTTTATGAAATTTTACTTCTATCATGATTTGTCTATTACTGTAAGTTTGCGTTTTTTCATGTTTTCTACAGAAATGACTACCGAATTTACAATTTAGTCTTTAAGCATAATAAAGGTATCCAATCCACAAGTAATAAGTTAATTAGTTGTATTTGATTAAAATGTCTGTACGTAATAAGAGCTATAGCACCCCAATATCGTTGATGTTTAACTTGTTATCTAAACATAATTTTAAACGACAACGCACCACATCTGTCAGCCGCACAAAGATACATCTCGATTACAGGCAGCGTCGACGCGCGGCGCTCCTCCGCTGCGTGTTGAGCAAACACAGGCGCCCGTGCGTGAAACAACACCCACAGATATCACTGCGATCCAATAAATCTGCTATGAAATTGATTTAGAAAAGGGTAACGCTGTTGTTTGAGTGTCATTTTCTGTTGAAAAACGTGGTATGACATTCTGTTCACTTTTAAGAATGGTATGCGTATGTCACGTGACTTGAAGTTAACGTTTTGTGTAAACATTCCTTTTTTGTCGACACGGGTCCAGGGGTATGTGGGGCTGGGAATACCCACAAAAAACACCGCGAGTGCTATGAGTGCCCCTTTTGGTGCGGCGGTCCAAAACTACAATTCATCAGAGCACCTCGACGGCTGTCAGTCCCCTGAGGACCAACGCCTAGTCCACAGAAGGCTGCCCCACACCAAAGGCAACCATACCAACTTTGAGACAGTGCAATGGTGCCAGGTTCCCATCCTTGCCCCTTGCCCCGTGCGAACAAGCACTTCTTCCTGTTGTTCTATTCTTGTAAATCTTGCCTTCTTATAAGAGGGGCTCAAAGAGAGCCTCCTCCTCGTCTTTAGTCTCCTTCACTTATAGCCCCACCACCACGACAAAGCTTGAGCCATGGTGCGTGGCGTAACCTCCTTTTGGGAAAGTAGTCAAAGTGTGCTGGGATCAGCAGGGATCCTTCCCTAGGGAATACAGGGGACCCCGGCAGAGGTTTAGGAGTCGGAGCACCATTTGGTTTTCAGTCGGTTCAAGTCCGGCATAACCATCTCCGTAAAAGCCCGACTGACGCTCCCGGGGGTTTCCACACGTAAAGAACTAGAAAATAAGGGCCAAACATCTCATAGGAACTTCCTTGTGATGTTCAATGGTACCGTAATATAAATGTAAAATCCGCATTGTTTTCTAGTATTTTTAATAGAGGGCAAACGAGAAATTGGACTCTTTTGACGACTACCGACGCCCATAGACATTCATATTATTATCACGCAGACGCTATGAATGTTTTCGGCAAAAAATTAAAATTATATTCTACCTAATAATAATTTATATCTGTGCAAAATTTCAGACAAGTCCGTTCATTTGCGTGAAAGGATACCGATCTTTTACATTTATAATATTAGTGTCATTTTAATGATATCATTTTCTTGTGCAAATCCTTTATCAAATTGCTCAAAACAATACGCCGTATAGTAAATACTATTATACGCCGATAAGACTAGTGTAAGTTGGAATGTAAATCAAGAATTTATAGCACATAGGACCACAAACTCACTCATCGTACGTCAATAAAATTAGTCAGAACCAACATTTGGAGGAAACTGATAGAAACTTTTGGATTAACCCGTCAGTGCGGACGGGGCACTAAAATATGTATGGAACATAGCATAATGTTATTCCGTTTGAATATAAAGTCAGTAGTATCTAATTAGATGCGAGCAGATAAACAACAACTGTAGCCAATATTTGTGTTTAACATCTTAAATCAGATTCACAGTAACAAGCGGACAGGTATGTTTGTCCGTTGATAAAATTTAGTTTGTCTCGATCAAATTCAACTCATGTATCTGGAGGAGCAACGGTACGCGATAGTGAACGCTTTCGAAACGTCAAATAAGTACATAATGAGATCAATTTTAAGTATGTGCTAAAAACCAAGGCAGGTGTTAGATGAACCATATTTTTCGTATGTTTTCATTACACATTTTGGGTTTTTTTCATCATCATTATCAGCCCTTGTCAGTCCACTGCTGGACATAGGCCTCTCTCAATGAACGCCAAGACGACCGACCTCCTGCTACTCTCATCCATCCCGGACCGGCTAATGCACGGAGATCGTCTTCCCACCTGGTGAACGGTTGACCAACACTTCGTTTTCCTAAACGCGGCCTCCACTCCAGAACCTTACTGGCCCATCTGCCACCTGTTCTTCTGAGTGTGTGACCATCCCATTGCCACTTCAGCGAGCTTATTCGTCGCGTGATAGCGAATACTTTAGTTCTCTGCCTTATGGCTTCGTTTCGAATTCTGTTGGACAGACAAACACCCAACATAGCACGTTCAATAGCCCGTTGAGCTACCGCAAACTTGCGGACCAGTCCTAAATTAAGAAGCCATGTTTCGGCCCCATAGGTCATTATGCGGAGAACGCGTTGGTTGAAGACTTTCGTCTTCAAGCTCTGCGGTATAGGCGACGTGAGAATGTGACGAGGCTTCCGGAATGCTGCACAACCCAACTGAATCCTTCTATCGGCTTCCTTCTCAAAGTTATATCTACCTAACTGCAATAGTTGCCCGAGGTAGACGTATTTGTCCATGACTTCGAGAATATCACCATCAACATTGACCGGCGTAGAGAAAACGTGTTCGTTACACATGACCTTTGTCTTGTCGAAGTTCATCCTAAGGCCAATACGTATTTTTAGACTTCAACAAATTTAATTCCAAGTTTGTGTAAAACCAGTAGAAGCCACGGATGAAACTAAGTAAGACTAGTCGGATAGCCTAAGCAAACACATAATAAGCTATTTTTACAAATTCTCTCAAGTCGGTTCAGAAGACTATGTAAGTGCATGTAATTTTAATATACCTAATAAAGTATTTCTATTCCATTCTATTCGAAACTAACATTCATAGATGCGTTAGACGTGACGTTTTCAATTACACTACCTCTTAATAAGATCCTCCGCCTCCGTAGTAAATTATTAATTTATAACTTCTTAACCTCTTAATGATAAACTGAGAGGCAAAGTCTCAATCTGCAAACACAAATATAAAGCTAATTAAAAAGTTTTTAACTAAATTATGAGAGGGGTTGCGCTGATGGACCTCGTACCAAGTTCGTAGCCAAGATTTATCGAGAGTGTGTGATATCGCCCGCCTTAGCGCGAGGTTCCCCTCGTCGCCGAATAAAGTATACACAAGCGACGTAACGTAACATGATAAAGTTTCGTGGTACCAAAACAAATGTTTACCCAAAACAGTTGCGGTGACAAACATTGGCCTCACACTCGGAGAATTCCAAATGTAGATTACATATTCATAACAGGCGCCATAGATCTGCTCATTTCGGAAATCCCAACTGAGACCGTTGGTAATACCCGCGCCTCTTCGGAATATAATTATGATTATAACTGACATGTTAATCAGGGAAAACCGTGGAAAACGTGAAAGTCATGTTAATTATTACTGTCGATATTGTATATCATAATGTTAATAAAAAAAATATTACAGTGTATTCCTTCGAATGCTCATTGCCGGCGGAAGTGCTCATGCGACGAAATGATAGGCGCAGCTTGAGGGTCGGCTAACTGCCAACTCAAGAGGTCCGAGGTGAAAGTCCAAAACCTGCCGCCTTGGCTTTGGTCGGGGGACGATGAATCGGGAAAGCGTCGCCTACTATAGAAGACCCGAGTTATCGGTGTGCAGTGTGTTCCTGCGCATATCAACGTTGTTTTGGGTCTGAACCTCCTGAAATGAGCTCCCGAGGGCCACCCATTGGTGGAACCACTGACGAATGCTGATTGCTACCGCATTTTTATGAAATTTTTGCTTCAGTAGGAACGGAGTTTAGTGGGTAAGGGGACAAACCCCCCACCTCCAGATTTCCTCAACTTGAGAACATTTCAATTATGAAATTAATCAATTTCAATATTTATTCATACGTTTATATATGGTATATGGATGTTTGTTAAAAATCGCATTCAGGAAACGATGGATTTCAGGAAACGAAACGAAACTAGCTACTACGCGAGATTGTGAATAAGTTTGGTTGCCGTATTCTAAATAAGTCTTATACGAGGGTGGATCTAAAAGTTCTAAGGCCGACCAAGAAAATGAAAGAAAAGTGGATCTAAATTTATTTTTACTTTTCGACATATTCTCCATCTAGTTCAACACACTTCTTCCACCTGACCTGCAACTTGTTTATCCCCTCGAAAAAAAAAAATTCCGGAAGGTCGGCGAAATAATCGTTTACTGCGACTATCACCTCATCTTTGGTCGAAAATTTCGAG
>JAFELO010000248.1:161510-204434 GCA_017140195.1 Eumaeus atala | reverse complement strand
GGTGTCGAATATAACATTCGTATTATCTAAAATATATATTTTATATTATTTTTCTATATTGATACTAAGGAAGTGTCGACATTCTTATCAAGGAATGTTTATATTCTCTTTCCTTGATCTAATGACCAAATTTTACCTGTGGTTTAAAAATCAAGATCTAAGAAAAGTCTGTTCAACGTTACTCCGTGAAATATATTTCGCGAGTGCAGCCATTAAATAACTTTATTGTTGTTGGTAAGAGGCCTACGTCCAGCACCGATAATGGCTGATAATGATGATAATGATGATTGTTACTAATCCCATCTGTCAGCCGACAGCGTCCGAAGTATTCTCCGCTTGCGTCTAATTCTTTTTTACGCTACATTTCAACGATCTTATTTTTGTAATTACAAAATGTCTAGTACCCCGACGTTATCCTTAATTGCTGGACATAAAAATTCCATTTAAATTTTCTTTTTAACGATCAAGGAGAGTGTCTAATTGTTATAATATACTCGTTTGCGTATTTTTATTGTCGCTACAATAATTACAACATAACGCTACGTTGCTTTTTAAAATGGCAATTAAAATTTTTAGGGAGCAACATCGCGTAGAATGGGGCGATTGAGAATAAACTCAGCTGTAACGTGAAAACAATCATCTGCATTTATTGCTCTTAACAAAATATTGTAAATAACATTTAATAACGAACACGTGTGTGTATGTTGTATTAAAAATCGTGTAATCACTAGAAACTAGATCTCTAGAAAAGCACGAACTGACAAATGTCTAGAGACAAAACAATAAGTATCTAGTAGCCGGTATAGGCAGACAACAAAAGAATTTAGTTTTCTAGTGGAACTACGCAACTCCGGTGCTCTAATGTTCGTAGTGTCAGGGTTTGTAGTCTATATATTTCGCTGTTACACATTTTTAAAAAATGCTAATTTGACTAATAGTCCAAAAGATTAACACGTTCAAATAAACAAAAAACTCTTTAGTCTTAGCTTTATTATATTGATAAGAATAGATGTAGATAGCGTCGTTGACTAAGTTTAGGCGAAGCTACAATACGCAGCCAACTTATTCGTGCATCTCTAGGAATTACGAAGATATGCGTTCCACGAAAAGAGGCATATTAGAAAAAAAAATGTTACTACCAGAGATTAAGAAGAGTTCTAATTTCTATGCAGATTTTGTAGAAGAACAGAATTAAATTTAACGTCTTTGTTCTATATAGTAATAATTCAAATAAACACTTGTTTATATCAGTGAAGTATCAAATAGGCAATTTAAAATGAGTAAATACGTAAGACTCTATGTCATAAAGAGAAATGAGACAAACGGTTTGATTGATTTGCTAATAAATTACTTCCTTTACAGACAATTCCCCTCTGTTAATTATCTACACGACAAAATATCTTAATCACAATTTTAATAACTCCGGATTGAATATTTGAGGTGGTGCCCCGAAAATAGATTAATTTACAAAGTTAAGCTATTATAAGTTGTTACAGAAGTTAAAGTGAAATTGGTTTAAGTCGACAAATTCCGCTCGTAGTTCGACGAACGCGAGCTTTAGCTAACTTTAAACAGTTTTCCATGACAGCTAACTACGAGACTTGTCGTTAATAATAAATAGAGGATCTATTTTAAATTAGATCATGTGTTAGGGAAGCATCGCATCCGTCACCTACTCGCATTTAAAAGAGTCTGCAAAGAGGTAGAGCCACGTAGCCTGTGAAAAAAAATTGTGAATCGAAAATTGTTAGTTATAAACAAACAGCAAACTCACACTATAACATTACCGTGTCACTCAGTGTTAAAGGGATGCGCTTCCTAGCCTATGAATGGAAAACCTCCCAGCCGCAGGAAGTATGATCACGTTTCGGGAAGATACGCTGCTATGGCGTATACGTAATTTGCGGTATAGGCGACGTGAGAATGTGACGAAGCTTCCGGAATGCTGCCCAACCCAACTGAATCCTTCTATCGGCTTCCTTCTCGGAGTTATGTCTACCTAGTTGCAATAGTTGCCCGAGGTAGACGTATTCGTCTACGACTTCGAGAATAGCAGCATCGACGTTGACCGGCTTACGTTTAAGGTTAACGTGTTCGTTGAACATGATCTTTGTCTTGTCCAAGTTCATCCGTCGGGAGGATTCATTTAGGCTGTGCGACATTTCCTGCAAGCTCTCCAACGATGATGTTGTTCCACACAGCCAAGAAAGGTTGTGTGGGGGCGGCCTAAGAATATCCTCAGCCTCAATCCAAGCCCAGGGTGACGTAAAGGTGTTCAGAAGGTCAAAGTCTCTTAACATTTAAGGCCCTTCAGCGAGCTGGTTGTTTGGTGTCGGTTCTGTTTCATAGTGACAGTGAAATAGACGGGCGCAACAGACGGCGCTCGCGCTGAGTGATGTCGGTACCATGAATCGGATCGGCAACTGCCTGCCGATCCGATTCATGCACCGAGTGGCGCCGGTCCGAAACCTAATCTGCGATTGCCAGTCCGCCTGCTCGGCGTGACAATTACGAGTTATTACCTCAAAAGGACGACTGATCATGTATATATTATTTTTTTCTATTGCAATATTGTCCTTGAGCATGTGAATTATCGCCAAAAAATAACTCACATAATAACCAAAACACCTTTTACTAGACAATTTAATTGTTATATAATAAGATAAGCCATTGAGGAAAAATACCTATTAATAATTTAATTATTTTTTCATTCGAAAATTAGTCAAGAAATTAAAAACCGTCTTCAGTATTAGGCCAAGGGAAGTACAAAACACTTACAAATTATTAAAGATAAACTACAAAAGCTCAATTAGCTAAAAAAACACACAACAATTCATTGTCACGTAAGCTAACTTAAAGCGACTTTTTTTAATTTAAAGGTTGAATGTCTACCCCGGGTTAGGTGACGGTATTAGGGGGATGAATTATACATTGTTTCACGCTAAATCATTTGTAGCTAATAAAAATTGCCCTTTTTCCTCGTAACGCAACGTTGGCCCATCAATCAGTTTAAAATTCCCAGTTGATCCCCTGAATTTAATCAAAAGATCGCTTAGGCGATCACGGATGGGAAAAAAAAACTGGCTGACGTCACTGCCGTAATATTTTATAATGAAATTTCCCTGGTGTCTGTTTGAAATGGTTCAAAACTATTTCTCTTGTCCTTTTACATAGTGAAAGCTATATGCGTACCGAATTATAAAATGTTCAGAGCATATACACACTTTGTTCCTGCTATTCTATTTTAGTTTCAACGCCTTTACAACTACTCCAATAACAGATGTACGTAGAATGGATAGTATAAATAGTAACAATTAAGATACTTTGGCTGTAAGTTTATTGGTTAATTTCGAAAGGAACTAAGTAAGTGATCGTATTACCCACAGGATTATAGGTGGTAGAAAGTAGATCCAACCTGACTAGAGTCTTAACAATTTATCATTTATACTCCTATAACAGAAAGTAAAACGATCGACCAACATAAAGGTTTTTATTTCCTCGCATGAACATAATTGCAAACCACGCTTACGTTGTCATTGAAGGCTTATGAACTGTCAACAATAAAACACGAATAATAAATATGTAAATATGTACTAATATTGTACGGCGTGCCCCGGCGTGCACAACTGATACTAATTACATTACAGAGACGCGTTCAATTGACCCCAATCGAGTACGTATGCCCACCGCCCCCGGACTGCCCCAGAGTCCGCACCCCGTGGGATGTAATAAAATTTGCATACTTTTAATCAAGGGCCGTGTCGCGGAGAAGTTTGCCAATAACGGACTGCCGTGATCGATCTCGCGCCGGCTTCAGGCTCGTCGCCGTCCGCAGTTCGTTGTGCAAATGTGTGTGATAATGACTCATCATAAATACTAACTTATTTGTACTCAATTACATTCTCTATGTGTAACGTAATTAACACATTTCGCTGGTTTTGAGTAGACCATCTATCATATAGATATCATCATCATCATTATCACACCTTATCGGTCCACTGCTAGACTTAGGCCTCTTTCAATGAACGCCAAGACGATCGATCTCCTGCTACTCACATCCATTCCGGACCGGTAGGATCATTTAGGTTTATCTTAATTTTATTTTTAACGGCTTACTCATCGTTTGTATTAATTATAAATATAAATAAAAGGAGGGCAAATACGATAAATAATTAATAATATACGATAAACAAATAAATCTAATTAAAAATTAACCGATCGCAATGAAAACTCATCAATATTAAAGTATTGACTGTGCATTCGCTCAGCTAAAGCAAGAGCAAAATAATCTTATATTTCGCTGAAGACAAAATTAATAAAATTGTGTTAAAATAAGTTAACATAGAATGCACACAAGTGACAAGGCGATAAATTATATAGCACGTAATAAAAGGACGCAACAACGAAGAGCCCCCGACTCTAGGCCGTCCCGCCTGTCCATCTCCGCTTCGCATTAATCGTGTTTAGTTAGCGGATATTGGCGGCGGAAATTCAAATGCAATCAAATGAAAATAGAATTCGCAAAAAAGCAAAGAAAACAAACCGACAGGCGTCAGTCTAGCGAGAGCGAAGCGCTTCCGCCCGCGCGCCCCGCACTGACCGTACTTACACGATTTTAAATTGTACATATCTGAAATTCCGATCTGTCGCGCACCCACCCTGCGCTATGAAATGAAACGAAATAAAACTAGGACGTTACGGTGCGCCCGGAAAAATCAAAATCGAAATTAAAAATAAAAGGCTCCCCGCCGAGGGAGGCGCATGCAATGTTTGCGGCCGTCATTCAATGCAGTCCGCAATAAAAACACGCTCTGAACGTCTACATATAAATATGTGTGGTGGGATTGATTGGAATTGAATATGTGTGGGTGGGGGGAGGGGGTGAGAATCGAAGGTGAGCGCTGCTAAGACTGTAATCGGTTTTGCCCGGGGCCGGCGAGCGTCGCACCGCTCACAATTAAACTTTGTTTGTACATGTGTCACTGGAGATTAGCCACAATGCTCTTTTTAAGTGGACCACCATTGGTCCCAAATGCAATTTAAGAACTCGAAACACAATCAAATTAGAGTTAGAGGAATTGTACATGAGTCCTTTATGTGTTAAAGTATGCAATACATTTTTTAAAATTTCTTATAAGTAAAATTTCAAAACAGAATTGACTAAAGAAAATTTACTGAAGCCGTCTATTTACTACACAATTTCGGATACAGCATTAACAAATTTTTTTTATTTAATAACAATGCTGTCACTTCTGTACTCATAAAAACGTTTCATAATTGAGTATTTCATGACTCATAGCCGAAGTAAGCACATCAAAATGAAATATGCAACTAGATTAAAACATCTCACATCTAAGTTTGAATTAAACCTAGAAATTTTAAATAAATTTCATAAAAAGAATCCTCCCGGAAAGACGAAGAGCCGTTCTATGTCGGCGTTCCTTCGAGCCAGTTTCAACAAATTATTTATTGTGCTCGTTGCTTCTGTAACTGTAATTCCTTAACAAGTCACATCATTCATTTAAAACATTTCTGCTCTAATATTTATATTATATTTTTTTATTTGTTGTATTTAAATATGTCCCTTGTGGATAACTATTTTCACCTTTGCTATGGTTAAAGGTAGTGGCAACAAAACTTGGGCAATATGTTATAATTATCCCAAATTTTACAATGTCCTTAAGAACGTAGTTCAGTATGTATCTATTTAATTTCACTACACATTATGTTCACAAAAATGATCCAATATGAGCAACCAGATTTATTCTCATAAATAAAATTGATTACAACTTCGTTTTATTGTTGAAGCTAGATTGCCTCACCAAATGTTCCAAAGATGTAAATGTAAGTCAAAGTTGCGGTACGCTTCACTATAAATCATCAGGAGGGGACGCTGATTGCCGGCAATTACGGCATTAGATTATCATGCCTAATTTTATATTGCACACGCTTCTCCCAAACTTTGTGTGCGGTCAAGTAGACGAACAATTTTAATTCTTCTGGATAAAAGTTACTCACTTTTTTCTTTAATGTTTCTGTAATTTGCATGCTTGGTAAAAAGCAGAGACAAAAGTATACAGTTAGTATTCACTCATTGTACTTAATGTGTTTTGTTAACAGGATGGGTAGGTATTTTACACCAGTTGTAAAAATCAACACGGATTTAGGCCGGGTTGCAGTTACAATAGGTGCAATTTCCGAGGTGCTAAACAAGCCTGAACGGGCAACCATCGGAATCGACCAGTGTGTATAATGGTGACGCTTGACGTTAAACACGCTTTTAATTCCGCAATGTGGTGGGATATAATGGAAGCGCTTCTTAAATTCGGCATATCGGAGTATCTCATGCGTATTTTAAGTGATTACTTATGTTATCGCTTCTTAATGTATGAAACTACTACAGGGGAGGTGACAGAGAGACTCAGTGGAGGAGCAGCTCAAGGATCGGTACTTGGACCTGAACTTTGAATAGTTCTCTACGATGCACTTCTGCGCCTAGACATACCAAATGAGGTATTGCTGGAGGGTTCTGCTGATGACATTGCGGTGTTGATCCTTGCGCGTAGCTATAGCGAAGGGCAGGCAATGGCTAGCCTCGTCGCGACCAAAATCAACCCATGGCTGAATGAATACGGTTTGACATTAGCCACTGCGAAGACTGAGATGGTGGTACTCGCAGTACAGGGCTCTCCGAGCTCGTATCGTGGATCAACATATAGAGAGCCGTGGATCCCGGGAATATCTTGGAATGACGATTGACGCGAAACTAACTTTCCGTGGACAGATCGACACTTCCGTGACCACAAAAGCGGCAACAATGATAGTCAGACTTTCTCAGCTTATGCCGAATGTCGGGGGACTAAGGAGCAGCCGCAGGCGTATTCTTATGAGTGTCACAAACTCTATCATGCTCTACGGAGGTCTGGGGTGAGGCACTCAAAATGGAAAGGAATAGAAAGCGACTTGCATCTGCACAATGTAGTTGTGCACTGAGGATATCATATGCCTATCAAAAGGTGTCAGAAGCGGCTGTGCTTGTTATATCAGGAACGATTCCAATTGATCCCTTGGGTACCCAAAGAAGGCGTAACTGGGATGCTCGGAGGGCTGGCGAAAGACCTTTGTCCCAAACCAGGACCCGAGAACGCGAGAAGACCTTTACACTCTGGTAGGAGCGCTGGTAGTCTGCGGATACTGGCCGCCGAACCTTTATGACTTCTTGTTGGAGTTAGAGTCTTAACTGGGTTTTGCTACAGCACGGAGAGCTAGAATATCACCTCACACAGTTCTTAACTGGACACGGACAGTCCAATGCTTATTTGTCCCGCTTAGGGATCCGTAGCCTACCTGATTCTGTGTACTGTCCGCGTGATGCGGACTCCGTCGAGCATACCTTTTTTGACTCTCAACATTTGTGTGAAATAAGGGTGCGTTGGCAGAATGATAAGGGAGTGCCAAAAAGCCGGAACAACGTCGTTCCCTGAATATTGTTGTCGAACAGTAAATGGACAGCAATGTCGGGGTATGTAAGAGAGATTTTAATTGCAAAGAAGGAAGATAAAAGATTTGAGGGGTAATCGTTTAGAGTCTAGTGATTTAGGAGGAGTACCAGCACCATAAAGTAATGCTAACGCGGTTCCATGGCGCTGAGTACTTATAGTGAGAGGAGATTTTTAGTGGGTAAAAATCCCACACTACCGGGCAGCTACAACTTGGCGGTGTCTTTGAAGATTTTCCTCCTCTCCCGTACAAAAAGTACTAAAGTCATCATACGCACTACTTATGCATATCGCCGACACGCTTCAAAAGCTTCCACCTCAAGTTCCAAGATACCTCCGACACTGTTGGCATTACTGTCGTCGCTCTCGTTGAAATTGTTGTTCCATGTTGTACCGCATCCAAGAACCCCATTGTCCGAAAAGAAATGTATCGGTTCTGATCTATTATTCCATCCCACCTTTGAGTCGGTACCCCGAATTTGCTTTTGTCATTCCCAGCATCTTCCTGCAATATGATGATGCGTGTACAGTTCGCTAAAATACGAGAACAGGACGAGGAGGAGTGCGGAACACAATTTAGCCTGGTTCTGAGGTCGGTCAATTTCGATGTATGCTGCCGTATACTCTCCCGACATCTTTGCTGTTATTATTGTATACAACAGCGTCAACTTCTTCAAGAGTGGAGATCACAAAGGCTAAAATGGCCGTTTCTCCTTGATATCTTCCTTCTCTTTCGGTTGATTTCTACATATATAAAATAACATGTCCTGACTGACTGATTTAGCCGGCGAACGTGAACTATTAACGTTAGGGTCATGAATTTTGGTGAGCAAGGAAAAATTCTAAAATTATTACCCCTAGATGAGTGAAATAAGGGTTGAAAGTCACTTTTGAAGTGAGAAACATGAAACTATTTTTGGGTTATTGATTGAAATTGAATGTAAGCATGTAATATTTAAGCGTCTCTGAATAATCTTCCCCTAAGGCTAAATAGGGGTTAACATTTCATATATAGTTTAGTCTGGAAATCCCTTATCTTAGAAGTTAGAAACATGAAACTTTATTTTCAGGTCTTTCATTACCAGTAAACAAATGCTCATATCAATATTTATGGAAATTCTAGGGACCGGATACACGTGGGTGAAACCGCGGAGCGCCGCCAGTTTTATTATATGTGAGCTTTTCTTTATCAACTTCGTCCACCATTGTGGCAAGGCTTACTTTCCCGGGTTGTTATGTGTACAATGAATTGTTAGAGGACCAAACTTATATGCAGTGTATTTACATGGCATTTGCTTCGTTCTCTTAGAACATTACTACAGTCTTGTTACGCGACATTGTCGGTCTGTGAGCTCTGATCGCGTAGTGCGTGGTTTTACGGTCTTTTCGTGTTCTAATATAAGCAGTAGGCTAAGTCGATAAGAGTGCTTTGTAAAATACAGCTAAAAAGAGGTACATCATTTCGCTAACCTTGCACGTGTAAAAATATAGACTGGTCATTACATAGTGCAAAGGTGTGTGTGCGCAAATACAAAAGTGTACTGTTTCTTAAGATATCATTTGCATAAGGAAGTCATTTAAATGTAATCATGGCATAACTCTGGCCCATTTGCACATCATACTTCGTGATCTGCAGTCATTCTTACTAAATCATAATTAAATGTAACAAAATTTTAATACCATAAAGTGAAAATTGGTTGTCAGGATATTGTCAAATCATTCAAAATTAAATACAGTCACTATTTAATTTTGAATGATTCAAAATAAAATATCAAAGATTTATTATTTATTGAGCGCGTGTGAGTTCTTAAAAAACAGTTAGTAACTCCTAATACATTTCCAACATGACGGGAACAAGAAAGCCATAAGCTGTACTCAATATTTCCTTTGAATCTACCCTCCGCCACGATCAATCACTGGAGGCATAACAGCTACAGCATGAAATCTTGAGGGGCACGCGAATAAAGATAAGTTCCGTTTAACTTCCGTTTCCAACTTATCGAATAATTTAACTGAACATTTATTTTTGCGCGCTCATCAATCAAGCGAAAACGCGCTCTCCGAAGATAAGCCTCGCCTCGACGCCGAGAAATGACTAGGCATTACATAAATCCCTTCGGATGATGAAAAGTGAAGTCTAACAGATAAGAACCGACAAAAAGTTACGATGAGAAATGAATCGCGATTTATATTCGCTGCCAAGTCCCGACTCCCGCCCGTGTGCCGCTCGCTCGTCCACGAAAAATAAACCAATTGTTACCGTACTACCGTACCGGAGGACTGGCGTTCTTGTGTCTGGGAGAATCTATGAGCACAGCATATTACAATAACTAAACAATGAGCATTTTCGCGTTGTTGTCGATATTTTAAACTAAACGAGTACATCGTATAATAAATAAAGTTCGGATGTTTTATTAAATTTTCCGTAAAAAAGTGCGCGCAGCAAAAGCATCGTTTAATCGAAACTTTCCTCCCAGTGGCCATTATTAAGATAAACAGTACAATACATAAGCCTATCTCGACGTTTATTTTATCACGGGTTCACATCACGCGCCGCTATTCCCTGTTATGATACGGGCCGTACCTGGGTGAAGCTGAAAGAAAAGCTATAAACCTGTTCGGAGCGTTTCTTCCGGCGCGCCGGAGCGTCGCGTACGCGGCCCGACTGGTAAGCAGCCCGCCGCGAGCCCCGCGCCACCCTCCCATACCCCACACCCCCTACATCTGCCGACCATATTTTCCACTTTATGTGTGACAGTTGAGGTAATATCGAGACTCTCGCCGCTCTCTGATTGGACGAAAAATACACATTAAAGGAACCTGCCGGTTACGAGCGAGCGATTCGAAACTGTATTACCGTGGAAAATGTCGGAAAATATTGTATTATGGGGGTGGAAAATTGCCACCCTCCCACCCGCTCGCTCGACTCGGCAAAAACTGTCGAGTATTTGTTTTTGATGAAAACGATTTATTATTCTACGTGGGTTGGAAGCAATAAAGATAAGCCAGCGAGGTGGCGGAGCCTTATTACGGCTAACCCTCGCCTTTGTTTCCTTATAAAGAATAATAAATGAGACCGCCATGCTTATTTACCTCCCTTAATTATTTATTTATACAAAAGCATTGTTCATATCTTCCACCCGACCGAAGACCTGATTTCAGACACGTCACTCCTCGTTCTGCATTACATATTTACGAGAACATTCGAACAACAGAAATTACTACAAAATACTGGCATACGAATGTCTGCCGTGATATTCTAAACAAAAATATATGTAGTAACGAAATTATGACCATGTCGCTGATACCTAGCATTTCATTCTAAAAGTAGAATTGGTTTGCCTGTAGTAAACCGCAACCCTTGGAAGAGGAAAGTTACAAATATTTTCCTATATTCCTCCCACTTCTAAAGAAATAACGAAAAAAAATTATTCGCCAATCAAGGGGACGATGACGTTATTGTTACAACGACTTATACTTCATAGCGTACTTAAATATTCTTACTCTATATTGAAACTTGAAACACAGTGTAGGAATATTTTCAAGTATCAAGATTTTACAGACTGAAGAAATATTTTACAGCATTTACAGTATTTGTATTATCAGTTGCGTACACTTTCTTTATAATTGGAAATAAAATAGGCTCTAGATCAGTTCTGGAAAAATAGACAAGCATCTTAGGTTTAGCAGCTCTGGAAAAATTAAGTGTGGGATGTATGGCATGTGATGCACCAAATCATCAAAAATATTTGATAAAATAATTATATTTTAAATAAAAACTATATTCCTGTATGTGATCGATTTTCGCAAAGTATACTGAACGGATGCGGGAATTACCAATTATGAACACAGCGATCCTTGAAGAAGGTTTTAGTGTATAATTTTTTAAGGTTCTCACAGGCGAAACCGGGGCGGCCCGATTATCCGGATTAATATTTATTACTTAATTTTATAATAAATATCTAACAGTCATGATATTGAGTGTATAAAATAGAAACTCTCTGTTTACAATTTAATAACTTGGACAGACAATAATGTAATCCAATATCCGGTCATAGGCAGCGATTGAACAGCAAGGAAGATACGTACGATCCCGAGTTCGGCGCGAGCGCTAAGCAGTTACGTCACATTCCGTGGCGATGCGTCGCCACGCCGAAAAACAAGACCCGTCGCCACTGTGGATGTTTCACATCAATAAATTTAATATTTATACATTTTCTTATTCTGTTTATAGACACGTTTCTGTTGTATGTAAGTAATAACATATTCCTAACAAATTCACAGGCATCTTCATGATCTATCAGTTTCAAATGTTTACTAACCTCATAATTTGTTTAGTAAATCAACGCTTCTTATTATTCACCCCTGCCATGGCAGACGTGTATCTATTCGAACATTTTCAAATTCACCCCCCGTCGCGCGCACGCGTTTATTATTACTTTCATAATTTGTTAATACACTAACAGATTTTTTCCTTGTTTTATCATCTGTTGCGGTCTTTAGGTGTAATATTTGTGTGTTATTGAGTATTTGAAAGTTTAACTTTATTTCTAACATTACTTTTTTTAGATGAATATTGTTTTTATCATTATCTGGGTTTCTACAAGTACGACAAGTACTTTTGGAGTTACAATGTGTACCCTTATATATATATATATATAAACTGTGACATCTTAACTGTTTTGAGCGCAGTAAGAAATCATCTCTGTTCGTAACAGTACGGGTAAAAACTTTGAAGTTTGACTTCAATAAAGTTAACAAAATTTCAATACATCTAAATTGTACCTTCGTAGGTTATTCGAAAAAATGCGGATATTCTTGTGAAGGTTCACACTTTCTTTTTCAGGTTTGCCGACTGTCATATAAATAAATGGGCTATGAATCTCCAAGCACAAATATATACATGTCTTACGTCTTACATAAATCCCGGAAAATGAAATACAAAGAAACCGTAGTCCGGGTTCACTATAACAGAATTATATTTTTACAGTCGAAGTTTATCAAAAATATATTGTGATCGTATTGTTGTTATTATTTATTTCTGCTTCCATCTGATGCTCCCTCTACATTTTTAAAAGCCGAATAAAACAGACAAAGATTGTTACTCGATTGAATACAGTAAATTTCTATTTACATGATGCACGCTTAGTGGCGAACAAATACTATATTTTTTTATAAGGCACCGACATAGAATCAATAAAGCTACAAAGTTATAAAAGTAATCAGTTTTGCATAAGGTGAAGCGGACCCCAAAATGACGCGTAGCGGATGCGGTGTAAGTTAACTGGTGCTATTTAACCATCCGTTTATGCAGCTACGACGAGCACCCCTGCCCTAGAGGAAAGAGACGGCGCATCGCGCAGTACTAGATGAAAGGGTGGCACGGTACTCAACGGGGCATAACTCATAAATAAAGTACAATATGGTGTGCAAAACATTGAATTATGTTGGTATTATGTCACATTTGGCCATTGTGAATTTGTCAAAGCATTTTGTCGTAAGGGGACAAGATTGGATATTTGTCACAGTTGTTAGCAGACCATAGAATCAATTTATTACTACAATATTTTAAAGTGTCTTTGTGATATAAATTCTTGTTAAATACGTACATACTATCTAAAGGTGAGTTTATTTACGTTACACAAGTACATTTTGTTTTATTAATTAAGAAGAAATATTTAAATTATTTACTTTTTAAGTCCTGATGTAAATTCATTCTAGGAATCTTTTCTGGCCTAGTAATAATCATTTAAGAAAAACAAGATGTATTGTTTGATCGATTAAAGAACTTTCCCCACTAACATACACACACACAAAAACTTATCCCACTCTAACTCTTATACATCTTAAGTTAATTGAGAGACAAGACAAAATAGCGATCGGTATCGAGCTTGATATTTCGGACGGTGCGCGTTATACCTCAACATAAACAAAACGCCCGTCCGCTTTGCTATAAAGATAAAATAGTCGACGAAACTCAGCAAAATCATAGGAAAGCACATAAATTGGCGCACATTAACATTTCCTTTATCCTACGTGTCGGCATATGACGGGGGCGCCCGCTACCACCAGTGGGAGCCGCCCAAGACAATAAATTTACATATTTCACCCCTCAAATAGACCTTTTTTGCCATTCCGCAGAATTACGCACATATGGGAATATACTGTTGAATATATCAGCAATAAAGAGATACTTTTAGCATAAAATTATCTCCATCGACACATTTCCAGAGAATACGGAAAATTGATATCATCATCATCATCGATTTTCATCTGTTTCTCATAAAGTGTATACTCCCTAGAATAAACATGGCTTATCTGCTGTTAGCATACATAGGACCCTGGGAAAATAGTACGGAAAAATTTAACAAACTACTAACAATTTCATAGTCTAGAAAATAAAAAGGCATTTGAATATAAAGAAAAAAATAAAATGTATTCACGAAGCCGAAGAGTAAGACAGCACACAATAGTCGAAAACCTTATTAAGAAAAGATCATGCGTTGAGTAGAGCTTTCGTACGTACTCAACAAAAATTGTACATGTATTTTGACGTAACGTAATTTTTATACCTCTGATACAAACTTACATCTCTACGAAATGGCAGCTTGTTGGTCAATCTGCGACAACATAGAATCATACAAACTAAGTAACGATTTGTCCTATAAAAATCAATCATAGCATTGTCTCTCATTGTATTGCTCCTAATAAAACTTCTGTTCTATTTGACCTTCGTTAAAAGAGGCTCATACATTGTAGTGGATTTAATATGGGTAGAGATTATGACACATTTGACCTAGAAAGTATACCACCAAACAGTTTTAATTAAAAATGTACTCTTATACGATACATCTACAATTATTAAACTTTGACAGATAATTTATAAATTAAATGGATGCCGAATAGGAATTGCTCTTAAAATACGCAATACAGTAGTTCGTGAAACGAACATTCCATAATATGATAATGTAACGTTAATTGATAGTCTAAAGACATTAATGGACCTGCACGTTCGGCAGCAAATTCACAGATAGAAATGTAATTTTGCGGTGGAGGAACCCTTCAAAGGGTCAAATCAAAATCATTTTCACAGTCCACTGAAATTCTGTGTGTACGAAGCACCGACAGCCTAACAGCCTCCATTCAGTACAGTTGGCGTCACAGATTCCATTAGTTATAGTACGCTTGTTTAAATTTCATGCTATATTACATTTAATAATTACCATAAGTACCTTATTCGACTATAAATACAATTAAGTTACATATAATACCAAACAAATAATATATATCATGAAAATAGTGTACGAGGATTTATTATACTCAGTGATGACTGTTATACATATATTTAGGATAAAACTGGATATAGGTGCACCATTCCATTAATACTGATATAAAAAATTAAGACAATATCGACATGAGCAGCTACATCCAGTGGCAATAAATATTGACATGGAGCTACTCGAGAGTAGAATCACCTAAAGGACATGCAACAATGTAATTCTAAATATAGGCTTTGAAACCTTAGGTTTACCTCTAAAGTATTTTTAACCTCTACCATTTGTGTTTGTATGACACTCACACAAATACATACATAACATTTAACGTCCATGAAGTATATATGAAATTAGTATGGAATAAATTAGCAAGTCCGAAGTGGAGGAAAATGGGAGCCGAGTCCAGACGGACGACACTAATACTCATTAGAATTACATGGCGGAACGGAGCGGGCACAGGCCAGCCGCGTCGGAACCACCCTGAACCCTCCACGCCATAGATGTCCTGCACATTCATGCCGCTGTATGTCTAATGAAACTGCTTAATACGAGTACGAATGTTTAATAAACACAAGGACTCCTTTATACGTTACTCACGTGCAAATGAATCCTATAAAGCCTAGGATTTATTGCATATAAATCCTAATTACGAGTTATATCTTTCGTAAGATATATTTATTGGTGATTACGAAATTTTCTCGACAGTTTATTTAAATAAGATAAAATCGTTTTTATATCATTTTTTTTTTATTGTTATTATAATTGAATAGTGAGTACAATATTCTCTTGAAGTGATTAATATTTTCACACTGGCTCTATAATAATACTTACAAATATATAACTGAACAAACAATCGGCTATCTCATGTGTTCACTAGTAAAACAACAAGGACAAAAGAGCGTTATGCAATTGGAAATACAATATATTTAGAGTCGTATGTACAGTTTGCATTTCAAACAGCGCCTGATGCATCGGCTCAATGGTTGTGGTTAGAGGCAATGTAGATGAGTTTACGCCAGGCGCATGCAACCACCTCGCTAATCTTTTGCCGTTCGTTTTAGTTGTCTTATTGGAAATGTTTTGAATGGTCATCCGATTTGAGCGATCCATTAATGGCTTGTGTTGACGTCATCTAAGGATGAGTGCTTGAAATATAGAACACGGTTTGATAGATTATATACATATACGGATTTTATCACGGTTTATTAAGTATGTTATAATCCCGACGTTTCAAAATTCTGACTATAAAGTACTTAATAGGTTGCGATGAAATCCGTTAAAGTAGTTTTATTATAATGTGTATATTCTCGTCAACCAAAGAAATTATTATGGCTTAATAGAAAAAAAAAATTATTCGCTTTTGCTAAGCAGATTACAAAAAGTACATAAAAATACAAATGATTTTTTGCAAGGTCTCAGTTATCGAACCTATATGTATGTAATTAGGAAGTAACGTCAAAATATTCTTATGTGAATTTAACAATATGATATAATTAATACATTTACTTAACAAAATTTACAATTAAAATATGTTGTCAAGTTTAATAATATATGTACTTTTTTTCTATTTATGACGTAAAGAGACGAGATATAAAAACGCACTAGAAATGGACCGTCTCCACAATATTTCAAAAGTATGATTGTTTACAATATTAATTGAGTTACCAAAATTGCTATTTTATAGTTTAATCATCGGTTAACTCTATTTACCATCGATTACACTTTATTAATTAACGTCGATGAATAGGGCAAGATTTTACCAGATTATAAACTAAGACTATTTAAATGTAAGTATTTTACATATTCCGTTTCTGATTTAACAGGTGAATTACTTCTTGTAACACAATGTAAGTACCTATAAAATGAGAGGTGTTTATTTATTTCAAACGATGAACATGTCTAGGTTAAATTTGGAACCGAGTATCAGGTATCAGTCATTCTCTTCATTTCCAAATTTAACCAGCAACGCAGACAGAAACACCATAGGAGTGCCTCCGCCCAGTTAGATATTAACCGCCCAAAAATAAATGAAAGTAGAATGAATATAATTTATTATACATAAATGTTATACAGACAATATTAAAAAAAATAGAACTTTATATGATAAGAAAAGACTATGAGACCAACAATAAAGTAGATGGAAATGACAAGGTATAAAAAACATACCTGTCCTGTTGATAAGCTAACCTATAGAACCTGAGTAGTCCCGACACTGATTTTAGGGCTATAATTATTTCTTCTGATCTCAGCGGTGAAAGCAAAAACATTAACATTAAATTTATTAAATAAGTATATCGTACCTACAGTCTTTCAAAATAGATAATTACACTAAATAATAGATACATATATACACATATGGATATATTGATAATTAAATTAAAAATATATTTATGTAATAGACACCTGTAACTAGTAAGAGTCGACATAGGCACGAGTACATATTGTATTACTAACTGTTGGCTTAGAAATACCACACTGTTCTTTTTGTGGACATACTCAGAGTGCCGTGACAGCAATACATTTTTTTTATTCGGCGTCACTAACCAATGGTAAATAATAATTAGCCTCGAAGGTAAACTAAAGGATGAAACCCTCCAAAAACCTTTAAGCATCACTTTATTATTCATATTTATTATTTCTTCAATAAACGTGCACAGCTAAATGAATCATTTTAACTTTATAAATTGTGTAACTACAGGTTCGGCTAAAAGATTTTAGCGTCATTTTATTTAATATGTTTCAGAAAATGTAGCGAATGCTGGGAAATATCACATTCTGTGCACGAATTCCACCACAATCGATAAGAGAGATGACCACTGGCCGCGAGGGAGCGCAGGGGGTTAGGAGCGGATGGGGAGACTGTTATTTGATTAGTCTTACCGAGAATGAGCTCGCCTTTACTTAATAGGGTGAGGGCTTGTAACCGGACCACGTATAATTTTCCGCGAAGAACACGCACCGGAAGACAAAGGAATCGAATTATCTAAAACAATTACGCGACACTTTACGAATATCGAATAATCGTTCGCTCGTCATCGCATAATACATATAGACTTACATTTCGACACAAATGAGTTTCGCTTCAAATTAATTAGTAGCACATTTCCATTATAAGGACAAATGTAAAAGCGACCGCTTAATAGCACGGCGGAAAACTCGCTAGGTTTTAGTTCGCGGGAGTAGGGTCGGAGAGAAATTGCGGATAGACATAATCAGTCTTCTGGCTTTGAGGCCGCCAGCGCCCTAATGTGGCGCACGCCTCCTCACCTGATGAATACACACGCATTACCACTTGATACTATTCAATATCAACGTTTCATTAATCCTTAATTGGAATCTTAACTCTCCCTTTTCACCAACTCGCTACTTTCAGTAATGTACGCGGCAATATCATATTTTGATTCAGGTTATCTTGTTTACAAATACAGAATTTGTGTACACATTAGTTTATCACAGCCTCCTTAAAAAATCTACTTACGCACAATCGGTACTTAATTTTTTTATGATTTTACTAAGAAAATTAAATTAAAGAAAAAATTAAAGAGAAAGTACATTTTCATTATTACATCGATCCGTGGATTATCTCTATCATTTATTCGACCTACTGTAATCCCTATAATAAGTAAAGTAATGAAGAAAAAATACCTCAAAATTTATGAAATACTATGTACAACATGTGATTTCGTCTAACTTAGCTATATAATCTGGATATCTTATTTAGTTAGTACTGCATGCTAGTGGCAAAGAGAATAGTGTTCCTATTGAGGCATTATAGGCATTCTCAGCCCCGGAAATGTTTGGTAATGACTTTAGGGCGATCTTACAAAAGACAATTACAATAAAGTTTCATTCGCACACGCTCGTTAACCGGGCGATACATCTCGGTGGCCCTCGCTCACCTCGCCGAGTGCGTCTCGAACACGTTCTGTTTATTACTTTTGGTTAGATTAATTTCTTATAGGAATCAGTTTATATGTTAGGCGTACTCGGATTCATTCGGCAGCAGGTTGGGTTTACCTTTCAGTGGTGACGAAATGGTGATAAGTTTGCACATACTGCGATATGAGATTACAGATATGAAAGGGTATCCAAGTTATTTGAACAACATCTATCACATAATCTAAAATTATTTTTTCTTATAGCAAAGATGTGAAACATTTCAGACGCTATAAACTTACTTTTGTAGTTCGGTCTGGACCTGCAGGACACCCGAAGAAGAGTCATCAACCTTCAAGACATTAAGGCTCTAGTCATTGATATTAGAAGGAAACCTACTAGTATGTAGATTTTCTATAACCATTATAACAGTCAGCTCTATCACGAATAAGATTCTTTGCATTTTATATTCTTATACATATCTAATTTCTCGCCATTCATCCACCTTAACGATTATTCGATTAAGTTTAAACAAGATAAAGAATAAAAACTAATGAATCTATATAATTTAATTGTATAGAACTAATAAAGTGATATTGTTACAAATGAAACATAGACTAAAATAAGATACGGCGAACACATGTAGACGTGCGACAAATTCCTGCCTCGCACCTTAACTACCAACAAGCACAAGCTTTACGAGCAGGGGATTAACCCACGTAACGAGATTCATTAATTCTTGTCGTTAAAATTTGTCGTTCTCAATTAATAAAGCAGTCCCGAACGGCAAGACGTTATTACCACTGGACCGCAGCGGCTCAGCAGCGGCGCCCAGAGGCCTCGCCGCGAAACTTCCCAGCTGCTTTATTTACACTATGGAGTAAATTAAACTAGTTCACTTGTCAGAGAAAACTTTAACGGAACTTTGTTTGTAATAAGTCGTACAACAACACGAGAAGAGCAAACGTCGGACGCGGTTGCGCTTCGCACTTCTCCTCCACTTAACTCTTTGGGACATATTTATTCGACCCTCCGGCGACCGCCGAGTCTCGAGCTCTGTCCGAATTAACCAAAGACAATATTAAGTGTCCCATAATGTTCAACAATAAAACGAGTTGTCTATGCATTCTTTATGAATCGAAACAAAGAAAGCGCACCGATCGATCGATGGATCAGTTACTTGTGTAGTTGTGTGTAATTTTAATGCGGGGGTCAATCAGAGAGCTACACCGTATATCTCCGTCGGTCGAGACTAACAATAATGAATCGACGCTGTAAGTGCACCTGACCGCACTCACCAATTATTCAGACGTAATTCTGCAATAATCCTTGTTATTAGAAAGCATTGACAATAAATAGTACTACCCACATAGCATTTATTTTGAGTATGATTAGATAAATTTATGTTTCCAAATCTATACCACTTGAAAATATAACCTTATTTTTAGAAATTTATTGTCCAAATAAATCATTGTTTTTTTATATCAGGTAACTGTTTATACAGTACATATATTTTTGTCGTTTTCTAAGATATTGATAAAAATATTAACCTACATACATTTCACAATTGGTACATTAATTATAGTAATTATTGGATCATAAGTAAGAGTGTAATTAAGCAAAATTAATCAAAGATTCAATAATATATAATATATGATTAAAGATAAAAATAATCAAAATTATCCAATGACAAAATAATACTCATAAAATCCTGCTTTCAATTGTAGATGGCCAAAGCGCGGCGTTGATGATCCAAACACAACGGTCAGTGTCGTAACTGAATTATACAACATCACATTTGCATAATAAAGGTGGTGGCGGCACCACAACAACCACAACTGTCCTCTAAGACGACCCTCCTTGTGAGGACTCGCCACTCTCGTCTTATATTTATTTTACCTGCCAGCAACCCTTCTAGAATGGTCCACTAAGTGTTGATTGCTTGTAAACACTGGTTTCTCTCTCGGCGTTTACTTACAACAAATTCGTATTTGATTAAGGTTAGCTTGGATCCTTGAAAATTTCCGTTTTCGTAAACACAAGCCCGCGTCATAAGTTTATTGTGCGATTCGAGTCGTATGCGTGGTGGGAATTGATAAGGCGCGCTCGAACCTTTTCGTCTATTGCTCCAAATTTATTACTGTTTTGGGTTTTTATTGTTCTGTTTTACGACTTTCTCGTATATAAATCGCGCAGATAGAAGTCGAATTTCGCGACCGCTATCAATTTATCCAACATTCTTTGTTGCCCTGATGCAGGTGTTTAACTGATAAATGAGCTACGCTGTAAACATTGTACATAAGAAATTGTGCAAACAATAGTCGTAAAGATATGTTATAAACATTAGAAATGTGAAACATTTGTGAGTATCCATCACGGCGACCCATTTCGCGATATATCACACGGAATGATCCCCCGCTGGAGTTGTACATGTGTGACAGAGACAGCAGGCAAGGCGCTGACCCTTAGCTCATAATGTACGGTCCGGTTAGGTATACGACTTACGGAAAATGGTACCTACATAGCCCCCGCATCCTCACCCCGTGCATGAAATGCTTATTATACGCGGCACGTATTCCGCCACCCCGCGTTTTCCGCCGCTCCTTGGCTCGCTCGCTCCCACCGCTGACCGCGCGCCCTGACAGGGACGCAAGACCGATATTATAGCAAATCGAGGATTGTTATGTCCGGTCCGGCAGAGGTCGGCGTAATATATGACCACGGTATTCCGGGCACATATATTAACAGAGAACTCGCCATACGAAAAGATCTTGCGCGATGGAAACAAATGGCAAGGAACATTTTGTTTGGGCATTTATTAAAAGAGAGAAACAACTGAGAAGTTCTCTTCGATTTTTCTTATTACTTTCACTATGAGTTATCTTAGTTTCTGAACAATGACTCATATCCCGCTGGTCAGATATAAAGTGTAAATGAAGAATGATCACTGAGTTGCAGAACAACGTTACACGAGGGAGGGAGGTAAAAAGACTGCAGTAGTATGATGTCTGGCTAAGTGAATGATGACCCTCTAAAACGTCTACCGCACACGTGTGCATCGATTTATAAGTTTTTTATTTGAGCGACTATAAACGTATTCTTTTTATATCAACCTTTACTCAACTCTTTAGATTCACGTTGTATTTTGATAAACGAAACAGACATCTTACAGAATATATAACATTTTTATAATAAAACTAATTTAAAGGATTTTATCGCTGTTTATTATGTATTTGACAACCCCAAAATTTCAGAAGCTTTACAGCTACTATGGTCACGGGTGGACTGACACACATCTGCAAGGTATAAAAAATAGTAAGCAATTTGTGCATTATTTAGAATAATTCTAAAAATCTTCTGGTATTTTTATTAACTTGCGACATCACGACATCTATCATACCAGTCCACCCATGAGCATGGTAGCGTAGATAAAAAATCAAAACCGTCAGGGTAGCAATGAACTTAAAAAACGTGACTAAACTAGACTATCGAAAAAATGATAACACACTCCTTTATTTCGATTTTGATTTCCCGACTATTTCTTTCTTTTTAAATCATTTAGTTGTGTGACGATGTATGAGCAAAATAATATTTTTTGATGTCATACCAACGTCGTACACCATTGCAAATATTCAAAGTGTCTACTCTGTCGGAGATTTGAAGGAAGTAAAAATTCCACAGTCTCATCGTATTATCGTGGGGCGGGAGCAGAGCTTGGTGTTTTCTTTTATAGCTGTCGCACGGTATAATCTTCGAGAAAAATGCGATATTTAAATGAAGCGAATTCCTCCGAGATCTGTTTATTATACAAAAACGTCAATTCAATTTATTAATTCGATAAGTCTAATGCTCGCGCCAAGGGTGGAGGGCGCGGAGTCGCCGTTGTCGATTACATAACATATTTATGCTGTTACATAGTCCATAGTATTATGATTTTATATAATCACTTAATGCCGTCTAAGCTTTGTTTTTATTATAAGAAGCTTTCTCTGACGAATAAATGTTATTGATTATGGTTATAGTAATTTATAAGATTAACATCTTGCTAATGTGTCTATGACACTACATCTGCAATGGGTGGACTATTTTTTATTAAATTGTATTTACAGATCGTCACGTTTGGCACTTGGTTTCTTTCTGACTCCTGCCAACCCCCTTGTGAAGTTATTATATGTCAGTTTAATCGTGTTTCTGTTATTCTATACATATAATCATGATTACACCTTCTAGTTGGTACAACACGCTTGTAGGTCAGTCAAAAAGTAAAAATTCAAAGACATAATTTCGGTCATAATCAATGCTAAGCTTACATGCGTCCGGGATTTAATGTGACAAAATATGGACTATTAATGGAGCGTTTGTTCAAATATATCACTGAACGTCATCCGTGTCGCAAGCAGTACAAACATATCGTAATGAGGGTGCCGTAACTCCGTGCGTGCGCCCGGCTCTCCTCGCCATCCTGGATCACAGCCACGTGGCCGCCACGCGCGACACATCTCTAATTGGCCTTCTATAGGGGCTATAACAATATTGGACAATCCAGTGAAAATAACACCGCGCTATTTGAGTACACTTTTGAGCCGACAATAATCTCTCATTTTAATAGATAAGCGAAGAGGAGCCGGGTGGCTTGTGGGGGACCAGTGCGTATCTCGTGTTATCGCGTGTGTATCATTGGAATGGTTTTTAAATACTTTCGATTATCTTTATGACTTTTTCGACTTTAGGTTTCATTTCTAGGGCCTTATTATGCTTATAGGTTGTCGGAACAGACCCCATTTAGGGTAATCTGGTTTCATTTGACGGCGTGTCTGAGATGTCCTCTAGCTGAAACATCTGAGGCGCCTTAGTGTTAGCAGCCGATAGCATCCGCGAGATTTTAATGGGTGTTCGGTTCATCCGCGAGTCCTACCGTCTAGGTGGGATCCACCAAGCGGATCGCATCCACCAGTTACAGTGTGTAAATGTATTTCCTACGTGAACAAAATTAATAGTGCTTATGCGACTATTTAGAGTAAGTAAAATGTTTTAGTTACGTATTTAATGTGATTGTGCCATCAGTATAACTTTATTTGAAAAAGGTAAAGAAATAATGTATTATAAAAAAATGCTTAAGTCACTTACGACCTTGGACAGCATCTCAGATCGTAGGTGACGTTAAGATACAGACATTACAAAGATTTACAATATTTTGTGATCAGATATTTATGCCCGTGAAAAAATTTTTAACTAATTTATCCGAAGTTTTATTTTAATTTTAAGACTTGTCTTAATGGTGAAATTAAGAAAAATAAACTACCACCAAGAGAAACGAAATAAATTAGGCGTCCTCATTTAGACGGGCGCTGAATTTTATTCAAGCAAGTAAAAAGGGAAGTCATCAGTGACACGCACAATAAGCATCAACCTCAAGAATATCATAGATAACGGCACAGACTCCTCCGGAGAGCTCATTAGGAGGCCGTAGGGAAATTAAAAAGAAAGCAAAGTTCTCGGACTCAATTGCGGCCGGAGAAAACGATGGTTTTCCTCTCATAACATTACATACAGCTTTGTTGATTTTCCGGACAATTATTATTTTGTGGTGCGTGAGGCACTCCGGAAAATGTAGTTAATGTCGGCACGGTTGAGCTGATGACTGAATCCAGATATTATATATAACATTTTTGTATTATGGCTAGACCGTGGCTGTCATTGCTCTGAAATTGTAACGGTCCTAGCTTATGGATGAAACATTCTTGAGATTATTGTGTACTTAGAGTTTAATGTACTTAACATAAAATTTCCTAAGATCAAAACTACTGAAACGATTTTAATGATAGTTGCCACAGACATGTAATTTGGTCCAACTTAAAATATAGGCTATATTTTATTTTGATTAATAAAAAATAGAAACTATTTATAACATACCTAATGGAGTACTCGAAACCGGTGGTAATCAATAAATTTGTGGAAATAGTATAAAGAATATATTTTTTATTTGCGCCATTTATAAAAACGGAAGCAACACGTCACCGGGTCAGCTTGTAATTTTATATATATATATGTCTACTAATTCCTGTTATCAATTTTCTTGTCTGTCAATTGGCTGCTTGAAAGCTATCTGGTATATTTTGATTCTTTTTCTTTTGGTACTTGCTGTTTCTATATTCTGTTGAAGTCTGCATTTGATTCTAATTAAGACGATCAATTGGTTAGTAACATGCTTTTAATTTCATTTCCTTTGCGATCTATCCATAACCTCATACGCAGCTACTAAAATTATTTTATTTGCAAATATAAGTATTGTAATCTCATATCAAAGAAAATTAAACATCATAGCAGTAGTACAGATACTGATCCCTGTAAGTAATTGTTTTATGTTTGCCCTGCGTGCCTATCAAATCCATAGATCAGATTATGAAGGATCTTTAATAAGAAGGTATGACACTTCTGGTTCCTAGCTCAAAATATCTATATTTTGCTCACTCTTTCCTGTCGTGACATCGCTGTGCACGTTAAGTTTTTACATGGTTTATATTCTAGACGTTCTGTTTTAATTAAAATCTTAAAGAGATAGTATAAAAGAAGAGAAACAATTGATTACCTTACTCCGGAACAAATTTTAAGTCTTCGAACTTACTCGATTTGCTAGAAAGAACCTATAGAAATCTTGCATTTATGCAAAACAAAGGCAATCAAGGCCCAGACGAACAGAAGAAATGAGCTTCATTAAGCGACGGAATGAAAACTTTAATAATGTAAGATGCAAAAAGTCGGCAAAAAATGCTCAAGAAAATCTGACAACATAAAGGCTGTTGTAAGCGGGGACTCGCCGTAAAATCATTAAGATGCTAATAAAAACTTCCTTTCGTTGCACAGAGGCGAAATCGGGGGACGACGAAAAAATATTCAAATAAAAACTCAATCGAGAGAGTGGAATAGGAAACGAAGCCGAAGCCATGATTATTCTTCAAAACATAATGAAGAGAATTAATGTAAATATTCTTTTTGCTCAGAACTTTGCGCCCTCCAAAAAGTTTTATTTTACACCGTGTCGTTTAACAACCGACCCCACTTATTGACATTCAATTCGGGGGGAAATTGATTTATGAAGATTGTTGCCTTAATTGAGAATAGATTTTGAGGAACGTTGCTAAACTTGTGTTATTTATTTACAAAAATATACATGTCACAATATATATGTACATTTCTGTGCTTTTTCTGGTCAATCTGGTTGCTCTATTGTACGTGTGGCCCTCCTTCCTCCTCCCTTATAGATTGTGAACCAACCATGTGAGACAGGCAGCCTTAATTTTGCTAGCCAAATTCTGATGCAATGCAAAATTATTTCAATTAAGGATATAAATTTATATTTTTAGTTGCCTATTTCATTAATATTACTTTGTTTATTATTCTAGTGTTCTTACTCTAAAAAGTCACAGAGTCTTCAAACTTTAATAACTTATATTTCTAGATAATTTAATCTTAAATGGTATTGTAGTATTTAAATTATATTTAAATTCTCTCTCTACAGTGCTGTAATTTTTTGTAATATCTCCTCCTAATTTAGATATGTTCTGTTTTTAAGACTATAAAGCTTACACAGGCAATATTCATAAACCTTTCCATCAAGTCGTGTTGAGGAAACCTGTCAGCCCTTTATTCAAAGTGTATGAATTGAATTTTGACAAGCATGCGTGAAAAGTGTATCGCATACAATGAACACGGGTTACGGATGCATTATTGAGCAGGTCGGGGCAGTTACGGGCCACGGGCTGCTCGGTGCAGCTGCAGCGATCATTCTGTCATTCGCTCAGCGTGACGGCCAGAACAAATGTCACTTCATTCTTTTTAATAATTGCCATTTTATGTAGACGTCATGTGACAATTAACTTTATACTTACCGGCAACTAAAAGCGTGGCATTTCATTTATTTCTTGATTCATTCTTGATAAAACAAAAAGTCGAAAACGTGATTGACTCTATACGTCGCACCAAAAATAAAGTCGAGAGGCAAATAACTATAGGTGTATCTTAATTTTAATAAAATTATAATAGGTAGAATAATCGAACATAAAGCAGATGTATGGTTCTTGACGTGTTATATACACAGAGAAGAGACCAAATAAATCACGAATAAGGTAAGATATATATAAAAGTTCAACGTATAGCAATTCAAAACGAATAATTGTAATAACATTTTGATTAAAGATTGATTCTGAGCTTTTTGTTACATGTCTTAAGCCGCAAATCAGCTAAAAATTCACCAATTAATGTTTCTTGAAATATTTTCGGTACGCATGCAAAGTTGCGGTATCAGTTTTTTCTTCGCAAGATAGAAAAAGGCCACCACTTGAGAGTGAAATATCACAGCAATCAATTAAGGAATGGGTCTGTATTTTAAAGCTTAGGTCAAAATATCCGTAAATAATTGAAGTAATCTACATAAGATTGCGGAGGGTTCGCAGAGCTCCGGCACCTTTTTACGGTAGATAAAAATAATAAGCCGTTGTTTTACATTCCGGCTACACGTGTACATTTGTATACAGCTGCCCATGCAAATACCTTGGGCACATTTTGTTACCATTGTTTGAGTAGACTATATTAGGTGACTGTTTACATAGGATGTAGTTTTCAGTCCAAGAAGGATGAATAGCGGGAGATCAGCAACAAGCAAGGGCAACAGATTATTAATTCAATTTACGATAGCTACTGAGATTGCCAGACGAGTCAGCTTGTTATGACCAGATAATGTAAAATGGAAGTGCTCGAGGAGTGTAAT
This sequence comes from Eumaeus atala, assembly GCA_017140195.1. Classification (NCBI taxonomy): domain Eukaryota; kingdom Metazoa; phylum Arthropoda; class Insecta; order Lepidoptera; family Lycaenidae; genus Eumaeus; species Eumaeus atala. The sequence continues at coordinate 177,018 of JAFELO010000248.1, read as the reverse complement.
TCCAGTACCACGTCTTAGTGGTCTACATAGACGTAATTATAACCACCAGTACTTGACTCGAACTTTGGGACGTCTATAGGATAAAATGAGTGAATATAAATAATGCTATACATTTTATGCACTCAGATTCCTGATACAAATATTTCAATCTCCTTGACGTACATAACATTAAAAAAACTACACCGCCGTCACTTTAAAAGTCGATAAAAATAATGTGTAAAAAATTCATAAAATGGATGAAACTTAATTGAAAAAAATAATATTGCTAACCAAAAAATATAATACAAATTTATCACACCTCAATGCTTATTTCGTGTTATATTAAAAAATACGAGCTAATCTTGTAAAGCCATAAACACAGAGCCGCCTTATATCGAGTTTGGGGCATGTTTGGATTGACACAAATTCGAGTTAGCGGGGACAAGCACAACAGACATTAGGCCAAATTATACACATTAAGAAGTTCCGAATCGACTCCTAATATGCAATCACATACTTTATTCAAAATTTATTGTACCTATTACAAGATTCGCATTAAACTACCCAGAAAATCTTTAACCTAAGCTTTAAGCTTATAAAAGCTCGGCGCTAATGGCCGGATACCGGAAATTGCGCTCTCATATATCTCTCGACAGATTTATGAAAGTACCCACACATGTGCCCGCTCGCTCGCACGCACACATGAGCGGTCCCGCTGTCCCGAGCGATCGCTTCGATACTTATTAATTTAAAGGATCATTAATTTTAACACGCACTCGCTAAGCTCAAACTACTCGTACTACTTGTAATAGTATGCATACGGGGCTTGCACTATGTTAGCGTGTAGAGTGTATGCTTTAGTATTCAGTTGTAGTAAAATCCTAAGAGAGATAAATGTCTTGCTTTTGTCATATTTGATCAATATTATTACAATGAATGAATGAATGATTTAATTACTTTACCAAAAACAGTGATTTTGTAAATTACTATTATGAATATTGATAAATATCAAACAAAATATATTATCATAATATTAATTTTACTGACTAACTTTGTATAATGATCTTCATACAGTATAAACCAGCATTTTATTAGCCTAAAAGAAAAAATACTTGTCATTAATATTTTGTCTATGACTAATATAATCATACATAATGTATGTATGAAAGATAATACTAATACTACGCGCGTAGCAGATTAAAGGGCTACAGCGTAGCGCGTAGCGAATAATCCGCGGCCAATGGCGTCCTCTCACGCCGCCGTAGCAGATATGACTGATGGTGTTTCCTTGTCATGTTTAATGCATCTGTCAGCTCTGCATACAATAATAATGCACACCCCATGCTTTGTTTTCATTCCATTCCACTATACGTGCAGTAACAACATGCATAAAATATGTACGTTTCATCTTAATAATATGAATGTGAAAGTTAGTGTGTATGTAAAAACTACCAAACTATGATGAAATTTGGTACAAATTACAAAACAATCGGGAATAACATGGAAATGATTTTGACACAACGGAATGTATAATAAAAGAAAAGAGTGGAAAAATAGGGGTGTTTAGAACTACGGCTTCACTATAAAACATGCAGTTTAGTGATATCCACCCAATCATATTAAAATCCAACGTCCCCTCAGTTTAGTTACCTCGATCGTATTGGATCCACAAAATAGAAGATTACAAAACAAATTGTGATAGAATAGATATCACTTCAAGCTGGTCTTATGCTAGAAGATATTCTTGAGATGACGTAGTCTAAATCAGCTGTAATGTAGCAATTCTATTGTAGAAATCTCATACAAGAAAATATTAACTAGCCTAAGGCAAGTCAATAATCAGACACAATGTTCACTCCGATTTCATGCACAATGAAAAACAAATACAGACCGCCGAGGTCTCCATTAAGACAATCTGCAGAGAAGAAGATATTTCAGAGTCAAGTCGATAACAGATTAAATTTACGGTGGGCACATACTCGACTGGACGCTGTTTTTTTAGGATCGTAATCTTTCCGACGCATCCCGGCTCGGCCCCGCCGGACACGTAGCGCCCATTGTGACGGCGAATACGTCTTCCGTGGCGCTTCTTATATGAGCGGTACAAGTGCTTTCTAAATAATCTAAGTCCAGTTGAAGAGAGCGTATTGTATTGACACAGTGGAGTGGTGGCCGGCCGTATAATGCCGCGTGCATGTGTGCGCCGCGTTGCGCGCGTGTGTATTCACGCTTGATAGAATAAGCAAGTCGTTGTAGGGGGTGGGAGGGAGGTAGTATCTTCAAGACTGGACTAAACCCCCCTGCCCACTACATGTCTTCTGTAGCACTTCCGTGGCCGCTTTTCAAAGGCCCCTAGCTTTGACTATATCATACAATATTTATATCGATATTTAGTTTGTACATGAAAAATTTTGGATTTGATACATGTATTTCAATGTAAATATGTATTACAAAGCAAAGGTGACTAGTACTTAAAATCTAGAATACGTTTCTTCAAAGTAATAATGATATCAAGCAGGTTCATAGGACGATGAATTCGAAGCTATTAACTCATATTAAAGAAAAACAGACACACTCCTCCTAAAAATATGACTCATTTAATTCAGAATAATGCCGAACGAAACAAAAAAATTGTCCCAAAACCAATTGTTTTGGGTCGATATCTCCTAAACTGTTAACATTGTTGAAATAAAAAGGAAGCATATTTTTCAGAAGACAAATTTTACAATTTAAAATTATTAACTCCTGGAACTCTATTCCTATTAATTATAGTCTTAATTTGAGGCCGGAAATGTGGCTACGTGCCGGAAAATCCGAGTATATTATTCTAAATATTTTTTAATGTATGGTACCTAATGAAAATTAAAATCGAACAAAAGTCTAGAAGATTCCGAAAATTTACTGTCGTTAGAAATTAATTTTTGACCGTTAGAAGTTAATGAATTTAAATTATTCATTTTCCATTAAAAACCATTCGATTTCACTGAGCTCTTCTTATACACATTTAACAATGTCCACCAAACAAGTTTGAAAAAATTTAATGCTTTGTTAATGTTTTTTTTTTTTTAATTTTCCTAAAAAAATAAGATTGGTTTAGAGGTAGGCGATGATCAACAACAGCCGCGAGGTCCCGAGGTGAGTTTAGGTCCTAAGTTGAATCAAAAGGTTTTATTTAGATTTTTCACTTTCTAATATTAGTCCGGAGTCTGGAAGCTATCGTTGGAAAAAACCTCGTTTCTCCAAATACACGGCCGTGAGTCCTAATAGACATTAGTAGATGGTCTCTACAGAGAGACCCGCACAAACATGACGAGTAAAGCAATTCAATTTGTAATTCAAAATTAATTTCAACTTTTTTTTGTATTCAAACAATAATTTCACATTAAGCGTCAAGAATAATACGAGTATATTTAGGCTAGTGTAAGCCTAAGTAAAAAAAAACTAAGAATTTCCCGTTGCAGGATTGTATTACTACTTTAGGTGAACGGCTGGTTCTTTCTATAATAAAGAAGTAAGTTTTGCCATCACTAAAGGTAGGCCTACGTGCAGCAAAGGACAGATTTAAGTTGATAAACGAAAGCAAAAATAAATGACTGAAACAAATTACGTGTGCTTGAAGTTAAAAGTAAATAGCAAATGGTGGCGGTTTATTAAGTTGGTTAAAACGTCAGCGACAGACGTAGAGACGGAGCCGGGAGCAAATCATATTAACGAGAACGTTCGCATCTAACCCTAGTTCACTATTCCACAGCCAATTTCCACGTCACACTTGTTAAAACGTGTGCCGAAATAAAACAGAACGGACCAACACATTTCTGTTTCACTTTTTGATGAACGTGTTGTTAGACATTTCAGGTACTCATCAATCCCAGATAGATTCCATTGTCCTTTGCAAAGTGAACGCATTTTTAATACCTTTTTAACAGTGAGCAAATAACTGCTTGTGATGATGGTGAATGAATCCAAATTTAAAACCCCTTTAAAACTGTCTATTTATTACGAGTCTGTGTTTATATGCTTTTTATGGATTCTGAAAAAAAAATCTGATAATGAACTAATCATTCATAGGTTGCTACGTTTTTTCGATTAGAGCAACACTCGCTGAGCAGATACAGCTATTGTAATGATCGGTCTTCTGATTTCTTTTACTTTGACTGGATGACTTTAAAGGAATTTATATAACTATTGTTACTCGCTGTGACTTGCGTAGACTCTATCCCAAGGGAACTGCATACAAACTTTGTGACACAAGTGTAGAAAGTATGAGGTGGGTAAAACAGTACATACCTAATGCAACATGTGGAAAATGTGCACAAGAAAAATAGTACTGAAATCTAATCTAAGTGACCAATAATGTTACTAGACACTAAACTTGAAACGGCTAAATAATTTAAACGTAATCCAATACATCTTAACATTTTAAATTAAATCTGGCACCGATAACGTACATAGCCGAGGCTCACAATTTAGTAAAAATAAATAAAAACCGAAATCCAATTATATGTTATAGTAAAAATCATACAAGATGTGACACGCGCCTGAGCAGCGCGTGTCTCAGAGGCTGTCAGGTGTCGCCGGAGGCTGTACCTGAGCCACCTGCGATATAATTGGACTTCAGAACTGCGCTCGCGGCAGAGCCCCAATACTTCCGCTCCGCTAAACCACCGCACGCCCTCCTATTTATTTTGTCTACGTTGTCTTTACCGCCGTCAGGACTCTGCCTTTTGAACGCTTTTCTAGCCATCGCTTTACAATGACGGTATCAATTCCTTTCAAATACAGTGATTTGTTACGCCGTTTTGTTTTCTTCACTATTTTCGATACTCTTGCAAATGTACCTGTATTTTGTTGTTTGAATCGTAAGCAATGTAAGAATTGAAAGTACCTACCCACTGACTGCAAAAAATGTTAATTTATTTAGTAATTTGAATGGGAAATGCATTTTATTACACGTTCATCTTAAAGACTATCAAATATTTATTTTAAAGAGGTGTCTCAATTGAGATATATCAATTATAATAACTTGTAATTCGTTTTCATTTGTTTTTGTTTTATGTATTTTAAGTACCTTCAAAATAATCGCAATTTTAAAAATCTGTCTTAAACTGTTGAACAAACAAATGTCGGTCGGAATTTCCGAGCACGGGTCATGCAAATACAAGAGCCGTTTCGGCCACTCGAGGAGCAAATCAAGAAAGAAACTCCAGTCGGTCGAGCGTCGTTCACGCCTCAATCAACAGCCAGTTACGGTCCTTTGTACGAGTGCCTCCACTAACCCGACCACGAATTACTCCAATTCAAACTTTACTCCAATCTTCGCTAACTCGCCACATGGGCTAATATTTTACATAACATTTATAGCGCATTAAGAGGCTACAGTGTACGGCTTAAGGTTCATATTGCAAATATGAAAATAAAGAAAATAACTTCTCCCTGGCCGTTCGTCCAATCGCGCACCTCGCTTTTATTACATCCATAAATTCATCATATCGCAGAAGGAACACGAGTCGCCATTGGCCGCGCGAGCGAGAGGGTCCGATCTTCTCCCTCGCACCTCCTTCATATTAATATTGAATTTTTCTCGACCCCCGCCCGCCACCCTCGCGGGAGGCTCTACACTCTCGCCCCCGTATTGTTGTTATCTTTAATGTTGTGGAAAACGCGTTTTCTTGTGTCGTTAACTTTTATATTGCACAAGTGATACTTTTACTAGTTTGATATATAACTTACGTTACATATTCACAAGAGGCACAAGATATACATAGAGAACCACAACAACACAAAAATAGTATATAGAGAAAAATATTATTGAGTAATAATCAAAGCTTTGAAATGTACACAAAAAAGCGTAGTTTGTTTCAAATAAATGTAAAATTTATCGTTTGTTTAAAAGGAAAGTATAATATTTAAAAATTCAGCCCGACGCCATTAGCTTTGTGTAGCTAAATGAAAATAGAAACAAAGAACATAATAAATTAATCACCTCCGAAAGGGGTCGGTAGTCTCCCCTATAATGTTTTCCTTTACGTTTTCCTTTAAAGCATTGTCTGCGTGGCAAAATAAAAAGAGGAAATAACCCGTCTCCTGCCTCAAATGACATTGACCCCGGTTCCGCTTATTTATTTTAAGTGGCGCATAAAATATGGAGGCTCTTCTATATAACCTTATTAACTCGACGATCGCATAAATTCGAAACGACAATATAATTAAATATACATCTCCCCCATTTCTCTTAACATTTTTAGATCGATAGCTTATGGGTCGGTAATAGATTTATTTGTGATTCTAGATGGCTAGTCTACAACTATTATAAGGCAGTAAAAAGCTGCCAGAGCCATCAAAAGTGACTATCAATGCCGCATGATTGTTATGTGGACGTGTTGCCCTCCTTGCCACTTTCGCCATCATTGGGCCACCTATACTTGTAAACCGCACGAAAAGTGACAATTTAAGGCGGTATCATTGAGCTCGTAGGCAGTGCAGCATATTACTTTTACAAAAATACCTGTAGGGCTGAAAAGTAAAAAGCGGTTTAGAGTTTTTCGAAATTCACCAACTACGATTATTTCATGACGGTCTTTACACCGCCGCTCGCACTTGTCCGATTCTGCTTCATTTGAATAGTGAGATCCAAGATTTTGAGCTATAGTTATGACATTATGACAAGACTCTGCTAATTAAACACATTATTATGAGTATAAGATCACCGTCATTTTGTATAATCACTTTTTTATTCCTGAAGTTACCATCCCGAAACGGACAGGTGTCCATTGTGGTTTCTTTCCGGGAGAAACCGAATAATAATAATAATATATCTTTTTTATTGAGCCAAAAATACAAAAATAAATAAAAATTAACAACTGTCACAATAAATGATAACAGAACGAAAGAATATCAAGTGCTTCCGAAATATTGAATACGATCTTCAGGTTTAAAATAATATGATACACAGTAATGTTTAGTATTATATGATAACAGTAATGTTTAGTATTATATGATAACAGTAATATTTAGTATTATATGATACACAGTAATGTTTAATATTATATGATAACAGTAACGTTTAGTATTATATGATAACAGTAATATCTTAAAAACAGTTATTTTCGGTAGTGCTCTAACTAGGCATATGTTAGACGTGTAGTAGGCTGTATTTCAGGTAAACATTAGAGATAAAAACCAATCGATATATGAACTAAATGAATAAATCTAGTTATAGATTGCAGAACTCATGTATTACGACAGTCGGAATTAAAATATTTAGCAGAGAACCTATAGAAATGATTCCAGTCATTGTATTACTTAATTATCGATTAGCCACGATCTGCCCACTGCTCTGTGTATGCCTTTTCCTCTTTCACGCCATTGTCCACGTTCCTGCTGCATTATTTATCTGAACTTTTTTCATTGTAACAACTGTCAGTTTCTCAACGTTACAAGGAGAATAAGAGTCAAGTAACCATTTATTCGTAAGGTTACTGATTGACTAGTAGTGGTATGAGAAACTAAACTGCTAGTATTACGAAAACCTTACATATATGCTATATTATCATAGTAAATTACATCCGAATGGATGGATGGGAAATGGAATGTCAGCTGTGACTTTATCCAGCAGTCGGCGGGTAGAGGTGATGATTGTATTTTGGAAGCGAATAAACATAGAAATATATATGTAAGCGCATGATCAAAATATGTAAGCCCCGTACAAAAGGAAAACACGAGGTATTTCTCTAAATTCCTCCCTTATATTTCAAAGCTCAAAAGAAATCGCTAGCAATATCTGTCTGAAAAATATATCCGATTGCTTTGTCGCAGCTTTGGAAATCGAAATCTATTTTCCTTCAAATCTAAGTGAATCCCGTGCGGATTGGAAATGTACCCTTTACCTACCGCCGGGCGAGGCAATTGATATTCCAACAATACAATGTATGAATAAAATATAAAGTGACTCCCTATCAGCCGTGTTCGCTGCAATCGCCGCATGGATTTACGGGAAACATATTTATGTTATGTACATTGTTTTAACATTAAAGCCACTTTAACACGACCTACTTGATAATTTGCATTATACATCTTCGCTTAGCGTTAGAAATGGTTTTTAATCGTCGTAAAATGCACTTTGGAAGTTATATTCTTTTGGCGCACTTGGGAGAAATTATAAGAGTGAATTTTTGTAATCCGCGCGCATACTTATACTAAAAACCAACAGGTAGAAGGTAATAGTTGCACTGTCATTTACATGACTTATTTTAACATGTTTCGACTGATAGCCTGGTCAATGACAACCAACGCCCAATCGCATCCGCATTTGGTGCGTTGCCGTTCTTCTCCCCGTCCCCCCTAATGGCCCACTGGCTACTGACGAAGCGCGTGAAACCCATCACTTTTAATGGTATCATATGATGACTTAAAATTGAAAAAACGACAACTGTCAGTTTATGCCCCGTTGCAATGTGAGGAAGTTTTCAACACTAATATTACAGGCATGACATACTTGATTGCTAGTTTCTTTTTTTTTTGTATTGTGTAGGCTCCGAAAGTACCGGACCGATTAAAAAATCGTTTATCATTACAGTCCTATATTATCAGATAGATTAAATAATATAGATAAGATAGATTTAACTGAACTGAAACACAAGTTCAGCTTCAAAATGATGATATAGTTAAGACGATTATTGAGAATGAGAGAATCTCCGGACTGGATCAAACATCGACCGGAGACGACACGCTCATGTGATACTGCCTCAAAGTGACAGCCATGCCGTCGCGTTTCGTGCGGTTCGAAATACCTGTGGCCCATTGGAGGGGAGGAAGGAAGGTACGCAAAACATCCGCATAAGAATTATGATGTCCTTTATGTGCACGTTTTCCCCTTTATACTGTAAAAGAAGACTCTTTGGTGCGCAAGCCCGAGTCCCACTTGACGGTTTTTGTCTTCTAATTATGAAATGAGGAGGAACCTTTTCTAAGTTACTAAATAATTACTCTATGTCAAAATATTCGTTAGAAGGTATGATTATATCATATCTGTTCAGAGCTAGGAATAGCTCTAAACATTGCACTCTATTCTATTGTCAAACATGTTATAAGCTGCCATCTAGCGGCAAGTGCTAGAAGCACTTGCTTAAGTAGCTGTGTGATAAACGTGAGTAGGCTACGCCGTCAACCAAAAAGGCATACCTAATATTTAGAAAAAAATAATTCTCAATTTGGGGCATTAGTGTATTTGTTATAACAAGAAAATATTTCACACCTAAGATTTACGTATTTATAAAAATATATCGGTACCATAATTTTTAACTTCATTTGTCATAAGAAATAGTGTGATTGAAACATTGTAGCTGAATGGGGTCGGCATGGGTGGGGGTCGAGGAGTTACCCCGCGCTTACACGATACACCTAAAAGTGATAGCTACGCTGTCGCGTCGCTGTCGTTTCGTGCTGCTTGTTTAGAAGGGGTAGTGCCATGCTGCATAGGATGAGGTAGTGCCATGCTGCATAGGAGGAGGTAGGGCCATGCTGCATAGGAGGAGGTAGTGCCATGCATAGTGCATGACACTACACCTCACATGCAACGGAATTGGGCCGGCACGACCGGGGACGTACCTCTCGCACACATAATACCGCCGTAAAATGACATCTGCAGTGTCGCATTTCGTGCGTGGCCGGTGGTCCATTGGGGGCCCAAGGAGGGCAACACATCGAGATAGTAATTATGTGGATGTTCGTGGGCATTGGTAGTCGTAAAAAGGCTCCGATTCCTCGTTTGCCCCCTATTCTATGAAAAAACTGCTGGCCCACTTAGGAGACGGATTAAGGATAGAATGACGTCTGTCGAACCTTCTATACGGATTTGGATGAAATTACGATATATTATAACAGAATGATAATACTTTTCGAAGTCATGAACTGTTCCTTTCGAATACATTTGTTATTTGAAGCGCGTGAAACCGCTGGGCGCAACCAGTCGTGAACACAAAAGCTCCGAGCATCACAAAGAAGAAATATTGATTTCACGTATACATGTCAAGATACAATTTAATCTGTGTAAAACTTGCGTTAAATGGTGAATCTACGACGAACGTCGGGTCCACGCAGCCCCTCATGTCTGCGGATAGTTATTTCATACTGCGAATGACCCCAACTCCCAGCCCCCGGCTCTCGTCTGCAAATGTATTGAGCACATCTGCCGGACGATGTGCGACGCCGTCTAATTCGATAGTCATAAATTCAACAACTTAAACTGCTGAGTTTAGAATACCAATTAAATAATGCTAGTGATGACTTTAACATATGACATATTTATTTATTTAGTTCTACATTTAGAAAATATGATGTAACCAAACTAAAACCAATGCGTTCACCCCGTGATGACCTACGGGTCCGAAACATGGCCTCTTAATTCGGGACTGGTCCGTAAGTTTGCGGTAGCTCAACGGGCCATTGAACGTGCTATGTTATGTATGTTTATCTATCCGACAGAATTTATAACGAAATCATAATGCAGAGATCTAAAGTATCCAATATCACGCGACGAATAGGTTCGCTGATTTGGCGATGGGCTGGTCTGACTCAGAAGAGCAGGTGGCAGATGGGCCAGTAAGGTTCAGGAGTGGAGGCCGCGTTTAGGAAGACGAAGTGTTGGTCGACCGTTCACCAGGTGGGAAGACGATATCCGTGCAGTAGCGGTCCGGGATGGATACGAGTAGCAGGGGATCGGTCGTCTTGGCATTCATTGAGATAGGCCTATGTGCAGCAGTGGACCGATAAGGACTGATAATGGTGATGAAACTAAATCATGTGACTCTTTTCGTTATATAGTTACCTATAATTCTGATGAACCTAGACGATTACTATTGTAACAGCAATTCTATTATAATATTTCCTCATCCCTTTCAGGTAGTGCCATGCTGCCTTGCAGCCAAATTCAACAGCCACGACCGCGGTGGTGCTCTAGCTCACATGATACCGCCGTAAAGTTTCAGCTATGCTGTCGTGTTATGTTCGGTTAGTGACTCGCTGGTGGCCTATGTGAGGAGTGGAAGGATTGAGGGTAACGCATCTATATAACAAATGTGTGAAAGTCAGAGGTGTTCTTTTTTTTCTGATCTGAACCTTTTCCGTGGAGCCAAGCCCGTTACGGTTTTATCGGATTGCTATGAGTGCTCGTCTGGCGACGAGACGAGGTTTGGAGCTAGAAGAGGGACTAACCCTCTCCCCCGCAGAAAGGAGAGACGCATGCCGATATGGGAGTGTTTGTAACAGCAAATTGAACCATTATTATCATGACCAGAGGGCCTGAGAGGTCCCTTCTCCTCGATTCCGACGACGGGGACAGCTCGCGCGTGGTAGCATAAAAGGCCTCGGCGCTGACGTGAACGTTTGGCTTATGTAGAGGATCATGACCGGGATAGTCCCAGAATACACAACCGGTACGGCGGTTTTATTTGAGCTAGGTAAATCAGAAATCGTATTGGGATTAGTCCCTACGCTAAGAGTGTCGTTCGGACTGTCCGCAGCCGAATGTGTGTGCTGTTGTCTGACTTGACCTGTGTCTGGGTTATTGTGTATGTATCGAAAACGCCCCCGGGGGCGTCTGCGTGTCCCTACACCGGATGAGCGGTGTCGTGTCTAAGGGAAGGGGGTCGGTAGTCATCAAAAAGTGTTGAGTCTACCTGTGCTAAAAAATGACCCTTGGTCAAGAAGATCAGAAAAGATACGTCCTAATTATAGGCCATCTGATACACTGACAAACCGTTCCATTTTTGAGTATTGTCAATGATTACATTCAAACAATTTGGTCGTTATTTATAAATTTTGGGGTGGAGTTAGTCGAGAAAACACGTGTTTCCAAACGTTGACCAGTTTAGAATTCGGTAGTAATCTTCGTAATTAAGTTATTTTAAGTACGCAATAGATTTATTTGGAACTTGAGTATTATATTTCAGAAACACAAATGAGAAAACGCAAATAATTTACTTGTTACAGGCCACCAACAATTACAAATAGAATAACACAATACATCATAATATTTTTATATACAGGTAAGAGGATAAGGTATATAATAGCACAGGTCAGCTCCGGGTCAATCCAATCACCTGTAATAAAACATTTACGGGTAAAACGCATTGCGAAAATATAACGTAGCTTTGTACTTTGTAACGGGGTTCGTAATCTTCGATCGTCTTAAATAAAAGAGTATAGCGTAAGTAGTGTATGGCCGGCATCTTATGAATTAAATATGAGGGCTTTATTTGATTCCGTAGTCCCTCGATATCTGATAATAAAAAAGAAATTTATCGCACACACAGAGGAGGCGCAGTGGCCGAGTCTCGTCGGTCGCAATTTTTTACGGCTGCCCGTCGACAATCACTTCATAGCGACCCCTGTCCGAACGTTCGATGACAGAATTATTTATCAGTTTGAAAAATGACGGGAAATTGAATGTAGTCGCAATGTTTACAACGCATTTTCTGTCCAGTGTCCTCAGGGGCTCCTTCCCCCGCGTTCCGATGTCCACTTTTCAAAGAGGCCGCTCGGACGAGGGTTGAAAAAGTGTCCCTGGAGAAAAAAATAAAAAATAAGTATTCGTATTGTATCTACATTCACAAGTGTAGCCCGTATCGTAAATGGGAATGGAGCAATGTACCTAAAACCATCTTATACTATTGATAATGACGTCACATATCTCTAGTAAACTATCTCCCTTTGTTGACGATTTAGTATTGTAATGTAATGTGAAATTTAATGTTTTTCTACTTTGATATAAGTAAGAATTTGTGCTTTCAGGCCATGCAAGTTTCATCATCATTATATGCGTTTAAAGAATATATAATTATCGTTTACCGCGACAACATAATGTCCTACCGCGGACTATCTAATTTTACATAAAATATATACCAGTTTTGTCATACAAATGTACGAAAAATTGTATTGTTCAAATACTATTTAACGTCCAATGTCATATTGATGTCTTAAGTTTACGCGAATGTTAATCATTACAATAAAACTACTTTCGTGACATCAGGAAATCTCTCATCCCAGTCCGCCCGTGATCATGTTTGCTGCAAAGCTTCTGACACGTCGGGCTAGTTAAAGTATTAAACAAACCGCTATAAAATTCGTAAAAGTTGCTTTATTGTAATGTCACTCTTGTTGTGCGTGTGTGTGTGTGCATTACAACTTTAGAGCAGGCTCATGCCTTCATTAATATGGTTTCACCCGAAGTTACTGACCAGAAACCGAAGAATCAAATGACAATCCTTTGTCTTCACACGCGTTGTGCTCTCAAAAATCAAAACGAGCTAATGATAGCTTATCTGTTCTTCAAAGTCAGACTAACTTACTGCCAATTGAACGTAAAGCTGCTACACTAAATTTCTTTCATTCCACCGGGCGACTCGTTCTTAGATCACGTAGGGCAACGTTATTACGTAAAATTATATCGAACCTAAACCAACCTACAGATGACCAGCTATTCCCATAACTAATTATCAAACTAAGAGATCTATCTTAAGGGATTGACACAAAAAAAACTGTAATTGCATATGGTGAACAATGTGATACTATACTACAGCTATTGGAGGGGAGGAGAAAAGGAATGCAACACATGACAAATATGCCAGTAATCGTCAAGAGGCTCTAATTTCTCGTTTGCCCTCCTATAATATACTTGTCTAACAAAGTACCTCTCACCAATTGTTTCAACATGAGACGAAGTCGTACATAGGAGCTAGTACAGCAACACAGGTCTTTATAACGTGTCGCTATACATAACAGCTGTATATATATTATAACACCCAGGGCCGCTCGTAAAAATGTTTTATTCACCCCATACGGCGTCGTTAAAGGCGTAATAACCCGAGGAGGCACCGTAGAAGCAATTACCGATCTGTTATAGTTTGTTACAAAGGCGATGTTTATTATCATTTTATTATCAACTCGTTTGCTGAACAAGGACACGATTTCATTTAATTTTAATACTCGACGTTAAACGTAAGTATTTAAAAAGCTATTTCGTTTGCACTATATCAAAACGAAATCGCTACATGAAAGAAGTTTCTAGAATGGACACGAGTTTTCATTAATGTACATGATGATATTCGTGAACAGATTACATTATCACATTTTTTTACTTGATACAAAGAAACGTTCGTTTTGGTGATAGGGTAAATATCACAATATAGCATTATATGTAATCACATTAGAACATACTATTTTCATGGACAGTGGTGATGTTACTTCATTGATAATGGACAATGGGAATATATATTATAATATCCGAAAGATATGAAGCTTGCAACCATTGGCTGTCAATATTGAAATAGTGTTGTTAGGGAAATAAGACACGGGCGTGCCTTACAACTTCCTTACCTAAATGTCAACGTATTGAGACTAATATCTACAAGTAGAGTACACATTTGAACATCTTAAATACGAAATACTAAATAACATCCACACATAGTATAAACAAACTAAAAACTCTGTCACATAAAGATGTGGTGGACTGTCTCAAAATCTACTGAATGGATTTTAATGCAGTTATTAGCCACGGATAGAGCAATTCCAAAGGTTTTAGTGTATAATTTTGGTGTTGAGGTAAGTATTCGACCCATGTAATTCACAAGCGAAGCCGGGGCGGATAGCTAGTTATTCATATTCTGTTGCAGCACGCAAAATAGTTAAAAATAAATACATTTATTTATTATTGTATTCCTTTATATTTTATGTGTCCCTTTTTAAAATGGAGATAAAAAAGCTGTTTCTATAAAAAATATCGTTCTATGAAATAAATTTATATAAAACTCCTATTAAAATTAATATAAAAGTACTTACAAACAACTCTGAGAATGGAAACATAAAAATCTTATATAAATAAACATATATGAGGCAATGCGTGTACTAGAAATATGATCCAATAGACACCTAACTTTTTTTACTTATATTAAAAGAATAATTCATGAATTAGCCAAAAACGTATTAATCCGATCCAGTCCAACATTCTGCCCGTTTCTTATTGTCCATTGGACTCTGAGCACAAATTCGAACAGAGATATAATTATATAGCTGTGGTATTACTTCAGACACCATCAAAACACCTTTGCGATTGGAGGAGCGATTCGAGTGCTCATACCATGTTATAATCATAACAAAATATTATATTCACGCCCGCCCAACGAGGAAAAACTGGATCTTGCACCGCCCGCCTACAATATCATAACGAGCCCCCATTGGTTGTTATAAGCTGATATAATATCATAACAAGGTGGGATTGGCGGGAAGAAGCCGGCGTTCTAGCGCCCCTTTTCTCATTAAAGGTTGCCGCTACGTGAGGCTCGCGTTATAATATTTCTACGTCCATACATTCTACCCTTCCCGCGCTCCTCAATAAATATGCCGGGAGCGGGCCCGTGCCCCCGCCCGCCCGTGTATGAGCGGTAGGAAATGCCGACCGCCGACCGCCCAAGCCGGATCAATAATAATACTCGCCCATATCTGCAGTGGACTGAATCTGCTTGAGAAAGAGACC
>JAFELO010000248.1:129016-155161 GCA_017140195.1 Eumaeus atala | reverse complement strand
TGCCACGCGGCCACCTAGCGCCTCTGCCGTCCCGCTCACCGCCTCAGCGTCCGACAGGGAGCGCCGCTCGCCTTCGGTCATTGCTATATTTATTGGCGACGCTCATAAGTACGCGGGTCAGGTTATAAGTTTCAACGAAATGAATGGCCGAGCAACGGAGGAGGCGAGCGCCGCGCTTAACAAGAAAGCACCTCCACTGAACTTGGCAGGGGGCGCCTCCCTACCCTCGGCGTTATAATTAAAAAACAAAAGAATACAGGCACTCAGCCTCTTGGCTGCCGCTTCGGCTTTCATACAAAAGTGCAATAAAGGAATGGTTATCGATTAATGTCTTGTACTTGTATCAAAGGAAAATTTTCATTGAAACAAAATTAAAATGATGAATAAATATTACCTTAGTGTTTATTAAAGGAGATCTAGCTCTTTAGTGGACGGGTAAGATAATATTGATACTGATGAATACAACTACCACCAATTAAATGTTGTAACAATATTTAATGGGAGTTAAACAGTGACAGAGGTTGTCTAGTGATTCGAGTGATCGGATTCGCATTTCACACGCGTCCTGAAGTTCACATCCCAGCATGGTTTTGGTTTTATGTGGGCGATGTTAAGTATGGCCTCACACTTAGGCAAATGCTTATTTGCGTAACTCGTAAAGTCACATTTCATAATTAATTTATCGTTCCCCATTTCAGTATCTGATTAGTGTTGTTTTAGTACGATATCAAAGATATGTATTATTATTTATCATTAGCATATCTCACTTATTAACACTAACATCTCGGGTGGTCAACATAGGGCCTGAGTATGTGTAAGTCACAAGTGGTTTATGCTTATATTACAGTATCCAAATAAAGAAAGCTTCTGGTGGATAAATATATAAGTTCTAGGCCTCTCGCATAACAGAAGTGTATATATCTTTATGTTGTCACTTGTGGAATTTATGTACTCTTACATCGGATGACCCACTCAGCCCAGATCGTGTGAGATTGCCACGATCACTCACATGAGTAGTCAGATTAAAATTTTCAGGTGCTTTACTAATTCCTTCCTTCAGCTTTAAAAACAAAGTGATAACGGATAGTATGACTACAATAGTAATTGAAAGTCATTTATCTAGGTACCTCGGTCACAAATAAAACATACCTCAGGTCGCATGTGTGCCGTTGGTCATTAAATTTGGCCCGGCCGTTTCCTATTACGAACTCAATTACGGAGTTCTCAGTTCGCAGATGACCGCACGATTTTATAATGCGAAGGCAGCGCCGTCCAGCACTCCCGCACAACCCTCCGCTCCCTTGACCATCGACCGACAATTGTAAATGGCACATAAAATAAATGAATGTGCAGCGGGACCCGGCTCTGCAGCAGACAATATAAATTACGGGCGGACGATTATATTCCGGCGGGAATGAGGCGTTCTCCTTCGATACACTTTATCGATATTCTACGTATGTACATCACTATTTATTTAATACGCTTTCAAAACCATACGATTAATTATTATATATTTATTATCTTATCATATAATCGATACTAAATACCTGAAATATCCTTTATACTGATTCTATGAATGAGGAAGATAGAAAGTTTTTTTTGTTTGTTTGGTTTGTGTAATTAAATTCAACAACAACAACACATCATCACGGGGTAGGCAGAGCGAACGAAGCGCCACATATCACGATCCTTGCATACCTGCCTTGCCTCCTCCACTTTCATAACACTCTTTATACAAACATGCCGGTTGCGAAGACTCCGAACAACACCTTCGGACAGTACCCGACCAATTTGATCGTGGTATGTTAGTCTGGGTCTTCCCCGGAACCTACACCCTGCCACATTCGCATTGTATATCCGTTTTGTTAACCTTACATTAATTAAATTCCTTCTATTTTACAACAGAGACGGTCGATTAGTACAAAGCTTCCGTTTTAAATTGTTTATGCTAACATCAGCAGGTTAGATGATGCTTTGCCGTACCCTACACAGCGACTGGCGTCCTCTGATTGGATAATCAAGAAGTATCTGAAATGGAACAAGACATGACAGCGCAGCCCACACTTCACACCAGCGCATAATAAGATCTACTTACTGAGTATCTATGCACCAGCCCGTTTTGAAAGAATGCGCCAGAGAGACTGCCTGCATCTACTAAAACTACTATCATACCAGCCTGTAGTGTCCAAGTAAATTAATTCTTGTAGGAATCAGGCTGATAAGCAGGGCTAGCTTAGCGTAGCTTAGCTTTACCAATGTAGTCTGGTCAATAACGGAGAAAGTAAGCGGTGGTAAGTACTCTCGCTTCTGCCCTATTCTATTGCAATTGAATGAAGTTGTAGGATACAGGACTGTATCATACATTAAAACTAGCGATCATTTTGTAATTAAAACAATGAAATTAACCCATTAACGTTTATTAGAGCATTGCCTTGATAAAGTGTAATTGCAGTTTCGTTAGTTTTATGGCAAATTTCCAATAACATGTCAGTTACGTTGCTAAGTGAAATTTATGAGATAATTAGGGTGGTAAATCGCTCGCTGTATGCGAGACGGCCGCCTGTGGACTTATTCTATATCACTTTACTTAACGTAATGAAGAGCCACGCATATAAAACGATACTCACTATAGGAAATATCGTTGGTGTCCGATTTACATACCTTTAGAACATATATACTATTTTCATTGATTCGGATCGGGGTTTTTTTAGTTAGACCTCTGGAAATACAACTAGGATGTCGTTCAGTAGTTTTGTGAAGTCATAGACGGTTAAAATCCAATGTTCAAACAATAATAGTTTTTGCTTTTACTGATCCTATAAGACCGCTGTTTAGTTGTGCCCATATGGGATATGTGTTAAGTATCTACTGACAAAGACTTGGATTGCTGCCTATAGCGCCTGGGACTATTTGTAAGGGGGTAGGTATTATGCCTACAAGTAATACAAAAAAAATACCATATACAAAAAAAATATTTTAACATTTCTGAGGGGCCACTAAGGTTCTGGAATGGAGGCCGCGTTTAGGAAAACGAAGTGTTAGTCGACCGTTCACCAGGGGGGGAAGACAATCTCCGTGCGGTAGCCGGTCCGGGATGGATGCGAACGGCAGGAGATCGGCCGTCATGGCGTTCATTGAAACAGAGTTTGCTGTTTGTTGTTGCTCTGAAGTCCTTTACGACACGTCTTGTCACGTTTAAATAATAACTTCGTAACTTTTTATAGACTATAGAAAATGGCACCGAGGAATCGAAATGTACTTAACTCTCATTAATTTGTCGCAGGAAATGACAAAAATTTCAAGAAATACTTACCCAACAAATAGAAACCTATGAAGAAATAAAATAAATAAAATTGAATAGGGTAAAGAGACTATAAGAGGTTTAGTTAGTCTTTAAAATACACTTATTTTATCATGATCTTTCCACATTCACAATCATGAACAAAGTTTTTATATGTGACAGTTTATGACAAAGGTTAGCAATACAGTTTTAAATTAGGTTTAGTAAAAGGTGAGGGTATGAAGTCTTATCTGGCAGTTATCCGAGTCTCCCGGCTGCAACTTGGGTGGTCATTTATATTTATAATTATTGTTCCATAACCACTAATTGTCGCGGATTGTCCTTTATTCCTTATATTCAATGTTTGAAGAATATAGTGCTATTAGATCTTCACATTACATCTCAATTTAATGAACAAAAAGAAAAAAAGAAGGATAAGAAAAGGAATAGAGCTCCTTTTATATGAAGTAATAATTCGTGCATTGTGACACGAATATGTAGGTTCCAGGCAGAAAATAAAGAACTATTAAACCATGATTTGAAAATCGCAGATAGCGTCAGACATCCTAAATGTATACATCCTCCCCATCGCACAAAGGAAAAAAGCGACATTTCTTCAACCTAGAGAACATTAGGCCATACAGTCAAAGATGACAGATATACTTTTTTATAAAATGTTTAAGTTTGAAGTGATACAATAGCCACACAACACGACTGACCTCCTGCTACCCGCATCCATCCCGGACCGGCTTCTGCACAGAGATCGTCTTCCTACCTGGTGAACGGTCGACCAACACTTCGTTTTCCTAAACGCGGCCTCCACTCTGTTCTTCTGAGTGTGTGACCAGCCCATTGCCACTTCAGCAAGCTTATTCGTCGGATGATATCGGATGATTTAGTCCTCTGCCTTGTGACTTCGTTACGAATCCTGTAGGACAGAGAAACACCGAACATAGTACCCAGTATAGCCCGTTGAGCTACCGCAATCTTAAATGAAGAGACCATTTTTCGGCCCCGTAGGTCATCACGGGGAGAACGCATTGGTTGACGAATTTCTTTCGTCTTGAAGCTCTGCGGTATAAGCGACGTGAGAATGTACCGAAGCTTCCGGAATGCTGCCCAACCCAACTGAATCCTTGTATCGGCTTCCTTCTCGAAGTTATATCTACCTAATTGCAATAGTTGCCCCAGGTAGACGTATTCGTCAATGACTTCGGGAATAACATCATCGACGTTCGACGAAATCATGTAATTTTAATTACTAAGTTTGCCTTTTACCGATGAGGGGGTTATTTTGCGAATGGTACATTTTGCGACGAAGCTCTTTTATCGGCCTGATTTTCATACACCCATTCATTGACGTCATTTCGAACCTGTGACCTCGGGCGTAGAGTATACACCTCGCGTATCCACTGCAGTCCTCTACAACATATAGGCCGCAATCACAATTTCTAAAATATAATATATAAAATTATCTATGTATAGCATGTCTACCGCGAGAGCGACATCAAAGAATACTATCGAAAACAATATCGTTAGTAAAATTAAACAAATCATTGGAGCTACTACTTTATTTAGAGACTCGTACAATTAGAAAATCACAGAGTCTAATCACGAGCGGAATGAGTCATTCGATATCACAGACCAGTCATTTGGTCAGTGTCGCAAAACTAATGACACATAATGACGGCCGGCCTAACGTCCAGAGGGTGGCGTCTGACTAACATAAAGCTGGACACGAACCATACAATTTGGAACTCTAAAGCGAGAGGCAGACGGTATACGCGAGCTGTAGATATCTGTCAAGGTCCGTTAGTTAGCCTCCCGGGGTGGTCTTCTCTCGGGAACCGTATCGGCCGTCGACCACCTGAATACCCCTGCCATAGCTAATTGAAACTTTAACAATAATTCCACGAAATATAATCGTACCTACGAGGTACCTTATAACGAGGAGACAAGAATTGTTATAAATATTTAACGATAATATCTTACGGTTTTTTCTTTATCACAAATTCTTTTTGGCTACTCGTTAGTGGTAGCTCATTGGCTAATCCCATCCGCCACTTTAAATAGATATCACAGCTGATTATACATAATTGGGTCATTACAAATTCTTTGTATTTTTATATTACCTAAAATAATATGTGAAAGTGAAAGTCTGTGCTGGCCACAACCTGTATATTACCGTTTACTCGTAACGAAATTTCAAAGCTACTCATTGTCCTCTCGTTTTTTTTTTTATAAATCCTTATAGACACTGGCTGAAAGGTAGATGTAAAGCGGAACAACAAAACAACCCCATCTATGTAGGACAATTGGATTAGGTTTCCAGTGTGAACCATCGTCCGGGGTGTACCCTGGACGATGGTTCCTTACTAGTTAGGACTGTAGTCCTTACTGCATATTTGGCTCAGCCAGCAGAGCACTTCCTCATTATATTTGATTCATCTTACCCCCAAGGCTTTTGGCACAAAAACGCCCGGAATACAAGAGACCTTGGAAGCTACTTATTTTTTTAACATGCTTACCGAGAACATAATATTTGAGACCTATAATATATAAGTTAAAATCAGACTTTGCTCAAGCAACATACACCCAAACGAGCAAATCCGCTATAGGACAAAATATGTTTTTATTAATTATTCAAACAAGAGTGAAACTATATCAGAATATAAAATAATATTAGAATTAGATTTACCGTCATGGTATCACTATTGTAAAAGTGTGTCTTGGTTCAAAATTATGTATGCTAATCAGAGCCAAATGGTAATCACAACAAAGTTTTACAATATTTGTACTCGCAGTAATAAAGATGTAAACACGAATTGATTTATATTACTCATAAGCTTCGGCTATATCCGTATACTATAGTCACTTACCATCATTATGATACGAATTTGATTGACGGATCGATATGTAAGCTATAATTTTCTATGTTCAGCGACAGTAACCAGGTAAGTGGGGCATTATCTCGCGTTCGTGTAGGCATTAACATTGTAATATAATTGAATTATCATAAGTATAATTGAAATGTTTAGTATACTTACAGTTTTCTGACAGTAATATCCATCGCAAAGTGCGATCTAAGAATGTATTGCATGTTATATATTGCAGTTTCTTTGATTTGACAACTGTGTTGTTAATGTGAGAGTGACAAACTACTGAAATGAGGGTTAGAGCGAACAATATATTTTACAGAAAACCGGCCAAGAGCGAGTCGTGCTCACCAACGAAGGGTTCCGTAGCGACAAGCAAAAAAATCTAATATCTAAAACATCTCGTATCTAACTACCAAATCGGTTTTGTACAAACCAGTTTTCGTGTGAAGTTTTTATTGAATTCTATAATTCCAACATTTTTTATAATGTATATCCCCTCGGTAGTTCAAAACTCTTTTCCTCACATTTCCTCCCCTTTTCATCCCTGACTCGAAATTTTGTACTGTGTATTTGATTTGATTTTGTAGTGATTTATAAACTACACTTACCGTCCAAGTTTCAAACTATGTGTAAAACGGCAGTGACATACGGACGGATATGACGAAATTATAAGGGTTCAGTCTCTCAACATTTGGCTATGGAACCCTAATAATAATTTCTCTTTTGTTTCTGATATATATATATATATATATATATATATATATATATATATATATACCGGATCCCAAGCAGATAGTAAAGCCCAATCTCCATCCTCTCTATTATAATTTGGGTGCCTTTAAAATTAAATCTTCTTACGAATCATCCTTGGACGGAATCGGGACCCCTTCGCGATGATTTGAGGTCTGTCAAATGTAATGTACTCGTAATGGCGGGCGTCATCTTGTGCATGTTGACAAACTGCAAAACGTCGATGTTTAACATCTGCAATACGTTTAACATCTGCAATACGTTCTTTAACGCGTGTTTTTATTGGTCTCTTTGTATTAACTATGTATGAAAGCCCGCAGCCGCAATCGAGTTTGTATACTCTGCATCCTCTATAGGGATCTGAGACTATATATATAAATATATATATAATATTATATTTATTTATTCATCATCATTATTATCAGTCCTTATCGGTCCACTGCTGGACATAGGCCTCTTTCTCGCGTCCATCCCGGACAAGCTACTGCTATTTATTTTAATATTCTATTATATTTATTTTATTATAATTATAAGGTCTTATCTATTTATTATTTATACCTGAAATATCTTTTTAGATTCATTTTTATTAAAGGATAGCAAAAGGATTTTGATACATTCGTTCGTCACGGTGATTCTGTCTCATTACACACGTAGATCTAGAGAAACGCGATAAAATCCGTTAAATAGTCGTAATACTAAAAACAATTAGCCTATGAAGACAAACCAAATATGACAAATTTGCTCAAGCACTGTTTTTTCCTGTTCTACACCGTTCCAAAATTATTGTTCATGAAGAGAAAACTAGAAAGTAAGACGCTATATCTCACAGTACAGATACACTGCGTACGCAACAACTTCATTTTCACAAGCAAGCGTGTATTTATCTACTTTCACTGCGTACTTTTTCAAGCGAGAAAACTGTCTTTGATATTTCATACCACCAGAGGATCTAGTATTACATATTCATTTTCTTGCCTTCTAAACGAGGGCTTGCGCAGCCACTAAATTTCGAACTAGTACGCAAATTTGCAGTAGCACAACGAGCTTTTGAATGCGCTTTGTAGGTGATTCTCTCTCCAATATAATTTGAATGAAGACACATGGTAGAAGACCAAAGTATTGGATATCACGCGAAGAATGAGATAGTTAAAGAGCTCCACTGAGGAGAGCAGAGGGTCGATAGGCCAGCATACATTAGAAGGAGAACTCGATTAGTAAGAAGTGTTATTAAAGAAGAGGTATCATTAGGAGGAAGATGCAGCAGTCGAGTGGCAGGATATCGACTGTTTTGGCATTAATTGAGAGTGGCGTATATCCAAAGACCAACACTAGACCAATAGAGATTAGCGAGAATACTGATAATTAAAGGCATTGCAAATATGAGTATAAACGTTGCGTTGTCAATTTTTTTTGTAGTATACGTGATATCCGAGCCTTTTTAAGACAACCGACTCCCACGAACGTCAGCATAATTTCTATGCCGATGCGGTGCCCTCCTTTTCTACTTCCCCACAATGGGCCACCGGCTACTCACAAACCTGAATCGACACCGAAGATGTCACTTTACGCCGGTATCATGTGTGCGAGAATTATCTCCCCGTTCGTACCGGCCCCATTCGACTGCACTGCAGCATGGCACTACATCTTACTAAAGTCTATAGTATAATATGGCAGATTGCTTTATAGAACCTTCGTTTTGAAGTACGAGACTTTATAAACATCGATTCCCTAAATCGATATTTCGGATGTTACAATACATCAATTACGAATAAGTTTTTAATGTTACACTTATAGTAAACATGATATAAATAAGGCATAGCACTTTCATATCCTGTTACTTAAAGCGCAGAGCATCGGACACACGAGAATCGAAATGAAATTGATGAACTTTTCTAGCAGCAATAATGGCTTTGGCACGTACCAACATAATTTCCAACAAAACTTCCTCACAGTGCCCCGCCCAGCGCCAGGGCTGAACATCGATCATGTAATTAAATAATAATAACCGCAAACCTTATATATCCCATTCCCACACATGGGGATAATTCTATTTTTTGAAATCAGATTTTCTTTAATTAAATGTTATTGAATTTGTTGCGAGCACAAGCAATGATCACGTTTCATTGATTGTGCTCGCAAAAACCGCTCGCAGAATTAGACTAAGTGTACATATAAATTAAAAACACACAAATAAATATTTAAAATTTATTCATGTTATGCTATGACTGAATTGGTGTAACAGGTTGTAGGTAGTTAGGAAAAAGAAACAAAATGTCAACTAACCTACTGAATAACATCTTCCAATGCATTGCTATTTTATGGTATTTTTCCTTTTATTCACCTAATAATGAATTATGGATTGTTAAGTGATAATAAATGTATAAATTAAATAAGAGTATAACAATAACAACAATATAATTCAGGGCTATAATTCCGATCATTTCAGGTAAGTGCAAAGTTGTTTTTTCGGGTTATTCTTATGGCTGTGGAAGCGGTGAGAAGCCCAATACAGCTAGTTGCATTAAAAAGGGACGGTTCTGTCATCGTGTTTCACGCGGAATGTATATGCGGATGTTAATATCTAAAGGCTGCGGCATCGTCCGAGTACCGTATTGATCGCCATCCCGATACTCATAAATCGTAACTGTCACCATCAGTAATGGGTGACCCACCCAAACAAAACTTACGAAAAAAACACTAACCGCACGAAACGCGACAGCAAAGCCGACTCTTTACGGCGCTATCATGTGAACGAGAGGTGCCTCCCCGATTGTGTCCAATTCAGCTGCTATGTAGTATGGCACTACCGCTTACTAAATAAATAATATCTGTAAACAGACACTAGTGTTGTGTCTCGTATTCAAGTCTGCTTACAATACGCTCGCAATACACATGGGACACTACGGTACAAACTCTTGTGGGAAAGAGTCTTTCAGATGGCCTTTATATGTCATTTTATACTGCCTCCTGTTCTAGTGGGACGCATGTTGAGTCGCAGTCGTGAGGTCTTGGGTACCAGTCCCGGGTCGGACCAAAGTGTTAGTGGATTTTTCAATTTCTAATAACAGTCTGTAGTCGGGAAGTTGGCTGTGTTACCCAGTGGCTCAGGAAGCACGATAAAACGTCGGTCCTGCCGGCCTGGTTTCTCTCCGGTCGTGTCTGGTTGACGTCCCATCGTAACAGGAGAATTATAGAACAGTGAGTGTTTTTGTGCCTGCGCACACACATGTACAGTGTAATGTGGCCTACAGATTGCTAGTCTCTATATAGATGGCCGTGGCCAAAATTCGGCTAGGACGACCTCATTATTATTATTATATTATATTTTTACCCTACTGTGACAGAAGGAGGGTAGTTTTTTTCGAGAATGCGTATACATGTTTGTAAATTTCTATGTTCCCTCTTACAACCTTAACAACTTGACTGATTATCGCACAGGCGGTCGTTAGACTTTCCTTGACAATACCTGTGCCAAGAAATACCTTAAGAAAATAAAATACTCCTGATGATAAATGCCAATTAATAACAGCCAATTTAACTATTCACGCCGGAGAGAGTGTAGATTGTATAAACAATTGCCGATCAATATCTTCAAAACTTGAGACTTAATGGACATAAACATACTCGTAATAATCAACGTGTAATAAGTGATCGACAGCCCTGTGCAGAAGGACAACGGACGGCAGCGCGGCGGGTAAAGAAGGGAGCGCACGTCCAATATAAGAAGAGAACAAAATAGGTTTATGTCGGATACTTTGACCGTTCGCCCGTAAAGTAACTTCGCTGGGCGACTGACGCCCGCAGCCTCGTACCATACAAGTCTTGCATAGCTCTATGTAACACTTCCATTCACTTCGATTTCAGGTATTTTTATATGCTCCGGGCAAATATTTTTTGATGAGGTACAGCCTACTGTAACAAGAGAGGTGTAACAAAGGAGTTCTCTCGTTCGCATACAAAAAGCGTGAAGAGAGTCAGTCACTCGGGTTCGTATAACAGTGACATTCGCAAAAAATCGAATATTCAAATTCAAATTATTTTATTCTAAAGAAGATTTTACTATTTATTGTCTTTTAGAACCTCATACTGTAGTACTACCGGTACAACCCTAACTCTAACCTGAGAAGAACCTTCACTTGTTTAACATCTCGAATTTGTTGAATCACACCTGCTAGCTAATGGATGGGCTAAGAAATATATTTGTAGCCACATCGAATGGCAGGGCCGGAGAGGTACCTCTAGCTCTCGTGACACTGACATGAAAGGATGACAATTATCTCTCTCCCCCTGACTCTCTCTCACCCTCGCATGATAATTGTGCCGTTGTTTATCGAGTAGTTATCAAAAAGCTTCGACTGCTCGTAAGTTTTAATTATAGAAGGACACTTCTATAATTTTAAAAAACTATATGGCAGTCTCCTCGTCAAATCAGGTACTTTTTCTACTACAAAATAACGTAATCCATGTGAACTGTGATATTCACATTAAATCAGCAAGGCCAGAATATTCTATTTACGCTAAGCTATCGTTATAGCTATTACCTACTACATTTCTATTTTCTGTTAGTGATGTCACCTAGTGTCAAAATTCGTAAGCTATTCCGCGATAAGCAGGAGGCTTATCGCGGAATAGCACGATTCCTCCCTTCACTTTCAAGTAGTGATGTAACAACCATCGATTTGAGGGCCGATATAACACATAGCAGATAATCGCGTGAGATATGATAAGTGGGAGTAGAACATCACTGTGATTATTAATCTCAACGCTACAATCAAATATCGCCTGAATGATGATAATGATAATTGCTTGTCAGTATATCTCAGGTCATGGAGGTGTATATTTTATTCACATATTCATTCTAATTCCGGACGTTGTGACGTGTTCTAATTTGAGACAGAACATCAAGTATTGAAGGTTAGGTATATAGACTGACAGCAGACACCTTAGCCGTTAGGTGATACTGGCTAATGCACCGTGTCCCAGGGGCTATCAGGAGACTTGTCACCAGCAACACTAATATAGCTCACATGCGTCCATCTATAACTTTATATTGACTGACATCTAACGGCAATGACTTCAAAACCCGCAAATCTTTCTTCCGTTTCATGATTTATGTTATGATTGTCTACAGCCACGAGAGGCACTTCCCCGGTCGTGCCGGCCAAATCCGTTGCATAGGAGGATGTAGTGTCATGCACCATGCATGGCACTACCTCCCCTTATGCCGCATGGCACTACCTCCTACAAAAGGTTAGTGTGGTGTGTAAATAAATAATACTAATTTACATATCCTATTTTAAAAGTTCCCGCCATTATGCATTCATGCACGACACATTCATTTGCACTTCATTAGAGTAGAGAGCGAATAGATGAGTACGGCCGATACAAATGCCAGAAAAGTAATCAAGCGTAACGCTCCTAAAACAGAAATGAAGCCAACATCACCGCCGGCGTACCGCTTAATCAGTGCTGGTCCGCCCGCCCTATATTTGCGTATGCAAAGAGACTAGAGCCACATTAACTATGCCATATAGCCAACGTAGCGTGCAGCGATTGGGCAAACACATATCTGCATTATAAACAGCGTTCGGGCGCACAAACGCGCAATGTGGTCGGCCTTTACCGGCGCCCGACTAATCAACGAACTGACCTTCCGCATCGGAACAAACTACAGAACACACTACCACAATTCGGCTCAACTAAATTACCCGTCATTCCTCGAATTACAATTAAACTTAACAGACTTATTTAACTTTCTTCTATTTCCGTATTCATTTTATATTACCCCAATGTGCAATAAAGCAGGAACAATCGGAAACCGCTACACATTCCAACTGTTTGCATGCATGTGCAGTGAATTGATTAAAACTTTCTACTTTCTACTGTACAAGCAATAACGTAGACTCTTATCATTTTTCTAGGCTCATGTCCACTGGAGCATGCTGAGAAAGTAGTTAGCCGAGATCGATAATCGATGCCGATGTGTGGATTTATTTCCATTATTAGAAATTCATAACCCTAAATTAATCTCTCTAAATAATGATTTATTACATAATGCTACTGACAATGATGACATGCGCTGTAATTTGTTTTCTTTGATTTGTTTTCATAAAAAACTTTAAGCAGAGGCGTAAATGTCGAAAGTTCAACAGTAATTTAAATTATTATTTTGTTTCTTATAAAATTTATAAATTATGATGTATTTTTTGTACTTTAGTTTAAAGTAAAAATATATTTCTGATAGAATTGATTTTTTTAATGCATTGGGTTGATCATACTGATTATTACGATCACTAGCCCATTGGTCTGAACACCTGTGCATCGGCCTGCTGTGAAGAACCTGTGACCGAGTGTTAATTTTATGCTCCTCAGTTAATAGCTAGATTTTTAGCAATACCTGTGAAATCATTCGATATTTTTAACACTTGATCAAAAACACAATTGTTTTGAGGGATTGCATGTGTTTGTTTAATATTTTTAAGTTAATACATTATTTCTATAATCAGGGTGTTTTCTTTTGGCTTTGGAAAGAGGAAAGGAGTACAAAAATTATGTACTTACAACTTTAACTAGCGTGCTCGCGAAAAAGAGGTAACGAGAAAGGCCTGATTATAAAAGATTACTTCACCGAGCTTAGGAATAGATTAAGATTAGAAATAAAGATCGATCCAACATTTTAAATTTTTATTTTGTAACTTAATCACTTCAGTCATTTAATTAACAATTAAATAATCCTATAACCGTAGTCAACAATAAATAAATAAATAACAATAAATTATTTACTGACATATTATACAGAAGGCTTATAACAAGTTTGGTTAGAAGATCTTCCACTGTGTGGAGGAAACTTTGGTTTGAGGTCATTATCTAGAATTTGGTATGATTTCGCCGGTGTAGGCAGAAGGGTGGCGCGCAGGAAACGTTACGGTGACACATGCTTGAGTAGTTCCCTAAAGCGAGTATGGATCCAACGCACCTTCCCTCACTGGCCTCACAACGTACAGGTTCCGCCTTCGAATTAAATACTAGAATTAAAATATCAAGCATTAAAAACAAACAATTCATCATAACACGTTCGCTACAACTGTATCCATGAACACTACATGTAGCAAACATATTATGTCGTTCAAATTTAAGGGAATAGGCAATTCCTACTATACCAACCTGTGGTGGCCATCGGCGTGAACTTGGAATGTCGTTTCACCTGTTGATCCATCTTGACTGAACAATTTTTTTAGTGCAATAATTCCAGCAATAGTAAGTGCCACTTTACTGGCGATGAGAGCTTTACCAGCTATAGCAGCCAAGGTCTTGAGAGCCATACCGCCAACAATGCTGACGGTTGTGAAAATACCGAGCATTAAATAAGGCAGAGCTTTCTTTCCTGAAAGGTAAATATTTCAATTTATTTGACTAGAATACGATAACCTCTCCTGGGTCTCTAAAAATTGTCAACGTCAACATACCTCTACCTCTACCTTCCGATGCAAGATCCATTGATACGGTATGAGTACTAATCAGCTGCTCGAACTTGGATTTCAGAACGGCATCAATTTTATCTTCCGTCGACATACCAGGGAGGAAGCGAGGCTCTGCTTCTGTAGCGGGTGCATCAGACTGCTTGACCAACGTAAGTCCGTCGGCGAGCTGTATGCTCTCCTGCGCAACGCAATTTTAGGTTAATACAAACAATCACTTTACACACTGTTAAATACCCCTAATCGCACATAATTCACCTGCTCCACTGCCCTCGATATTGCCGTTAGAGCTTTACCCTTTAGACACAATATTACACTCCTTCGCTCACTGCAATCATCATAAACTTTCTGCAACACAGCTATTTCTGCTGAAGGCCACCAGGAGCTCTCATCGGCTCTGCCACTATCGATTTCATTATCCTTATAATCTGATGATGTTGGAGCCTTTTCCAAATCGATTATCCGAGATCTTCTAGGGCCGTGTACATGACCTGACGCTACGGCTGTACAGATAGCTGCAATAACGGTTATATGAATTGAGGCATACATAGTATTCGTTAACTTCACTCTAGCAATGTTACAGATTTCGCACACGAGGGTGGCCTGGCGACGACTGACGGTCGAGGGCGTCAGTCCGAGTATATAACTGCGAGCCGCTTCACTGGCGAGCACCTCCAAACATCCGCCATTCCGCACCAATTCTTCTGCACGCGGACTTATGTAACTGAACTTGTACATGATTAAAAACTATTTTCCAAGCTAATTTCTCCAATAAAATGTACGACAAAAAGCGAGACATAGTGCCATAGCTACGTATGTATCCAATTAAAATGTGTGCGTATCCTTTCATGTGTGTTGTTTGTATGAAAAGTGTAGGTAATTACTGACACTTCGCGTGCACCTCGCAGAGCGTCGTGTCTCACGTTTCCCCCAGTAGGATTGTTTCAGCGTACTGCTATTCATCCCAGATTCAGCTAACTTTATCTGTAAGCGAGCGTTCACAGAGTGCAGGGTGCGTGTGTCGTGCTCGGTGCCGCTGCCGCGGTCACAAGCCAACGGGCAGCGTAGACGAGGATGCGCGCAACGTCAGGAACTATTTACGATTAAAAGAAAGTAAAAGTTTTAGCGAACCGTGTCTACTTGATAATATTTCCATGTACGTATAACATCTATTACAATTAAAATTGTGTCTCATTTCATGATCCTAATATGACTAAAATAGTTAAAAATAGTTACCTAAGTCCCTATAGATACGTACCTTACGTATCTACTATACAATTGAAAGATTACAGACGTGAAATCAAAGCTGTGTTGATGAGTTTCCTGCGGCTTGTAACAGTCCGGTGGACTTCTCAGCCCCCTGGTCGCCGGGGTCGTCGCATCTGCTTGTGTGATGATGATGTTCGCGGGCTACAATTGTCCCCGAAATAGTCTGATTTCTTGCTAGCCCCTTGAAGTCGACCCACTTAATTTTTACTAATCTATATAAGTATACTTCTAATTTGTATAGATATTTCATTTACTTAGGTATTTTCCTAACTGCTAAGTTACCAGGCTGGTTATCTTCAGATAAAACACTCATATAATTATGATAGAACTTTACAGGTTCGTTTAATCAGCAACTGCACTTCGTGCTTTGTCTTAGAGATAAGTAACCTGAAAGAGCAGTAAATACACACACAATGTCGATGTTGAGAGTTGAGGTTTAGGAAACACTAAATGCACTCTTATAAGGTTAAAATAATAACCAACATATTTCTATAAAAAATATTAGATATGAGTTTTATAAATCAAATGCACTTGCTAGCGGCTTCTTCCGAGTCAAGTATTCTTCAGATAATTTTGTGTAGGAAAATGAGTTAGCGCTCGTTTCAGCTGTTTTCTGTATTTGGTTGTTGCTAATCCAAGGTAGATACTCGTATATCTATTCCGCTGTCTCGCAGCTTACACTTATTGCACCGTTCAATTACTATTGAACTTGTGCAGTATTGTCGCTTCATAGGTGTGCGGTTCCTTCAATATAAGATATTAAGGGTTTTGCGGGTAAATGTGTGGCTTTTCGTTATATATCTAATGCGTCAGTTGTAAATGGACTTGAGTATTAGCCATGACACGTATCGGTTACACTTAAAGTATAATCCAGCTTGCGAGTAAATTAATCGATTGTGTACCAAATTTTTCTAGTATTAGCCAATTCCCACTCCGTCTGAATATCATTTTCTGTTCCGCATCGGCTGTAACATTTTACTTGGATTTGTGATGTAAAATAAGAATACTTGCTTTTATTAAAAATATTATTATCAAATTCCTATATGCCATATATTTTTCGTTATAAGTAATAAATGTGGGAATAGGATGGCACCCATCTTATTTATATAAGAAAAAGCGATAAAAATTCTATCTGATTTATTAATCACTGGAGGAGTGCGCTCACGTTAGGACCAGGGTCCACCTGCGGTCTCATCGCAATCCGTCGTTTATGCACCAAAAATGTTTATATATAAATATTTGAGCACTGTAATTGCTAATATTAATTTTATTGATGTGATTATTTATAGCGCTTAGCCACCAGTGGTAAATCATAAAATACGCTCAGTGGAATACCTATATATACAAATCATCCATGAATTTAAAACAATATCATCATAACACGTTCGTTACAAACAATTCATTTAAGCATTTTAGTCGTTCAAATGACGAGGGAGGATCTAAAAGTTCGTGGCCTAACCTACATGGAGCTATGATATCTTTTTAAATCTACCGTCATTTGTAAGTATGTGTCATATTGATTTAATGTGCGCAGTTTCATTCCGATACTGCACAATATAATTTTTCTGTGATTATTTGTTTGAAGCAATCTGACGCAATTTTCAATAATGGAGAAAATTGAACACCGTGCAGTCGTTATGTACGTCAATAAAAAAGGCCTATCACCAAAAGACATCCATCAAGATATGGTGATAACTTTGGGGGAGTCTGCTCCATCGTATTCCAGTGCCAAGAAGTGGTTAGCTGAGTTTAAGCGCGGTCGTGAGAGCATTAAAGATTATCCTAGGAGTGGAAGGCCTACATCCTCTACTACGAAAGAAAACATCGATAAAATTTGTGATCTCGTACTGGGTGACCGACGTTTGACCATTGGTAAGATACCTGAGATAACAAACATTAGTTATGGCCTGGTGCAACACATAATAACGGAAGAGTTGGGGTTCCATAAGGTTTGTGCTCGCTGGGTCCCGAGGTTGCACACTTTTTGAGACTGATCCCGAGGGCTTTTTGTCTAGATTTGTTATCATGGATGAAAGCTGGTTTCACCACCATACTCCTGAATCAAAGCAACAATCCAAACAGTGGAAAGATCTGACTCTCCTACACCGAAAAATGCTAAGGTCGTTTTGTCGACTAACAAAGTCATGGCTTCTGTTTTTTGGGATGCGAAGGGCATTATTTTTGTAGATTATTTACCGAAAGGTCAAACTATAAATTCTAGTTACTATTGTAACCTTTTACGAAGGCTCCGGGAAGAAAAAAGGCCGTGAACGTTGCGTAAGAAAGTTTTGTTTCATCAAGACAATGCACGTGTTCACACTTCGGTTGAAACAATGTCTGTAATGCATGATTGTGGCTACGAATTGCTGCCCCACCCACCTTATTTGCCGGATTTAGCCCCCTCGGATTATCATTTATTTCCAAATTTAAAAAAAAATTTGGGTGGGTCGAAATTTTCGACCAAAGATGAGGTGATAATCGCAGTGAACGATTATTTCGCCGACCTTCCAGAATCTTTCTTTTTCGAGGGGATAAATAAGTTGCATGTCAGGTGGAAGAAGTGTGTTTAACTAGATGGAGACTATGTCGAAAAATAAAAATAAATTTAGATCCACTTTTCTTTCATTTTTTAGGTCGGGCTTGGAACTTTTAGATCCAACCTCGTATTTAGTGTAGAATAAGCCGTATATGATGACAGAGCGCACATAATTAAATTAACAATCCAGTTAATTGCGCAAATTTGGCAACATAACTTTTCTTTTTATTGGATAAATTAAGCAATGCCTTTTAGACACAGTTTTGTTTTTCGAAGAGAAGCTTGTTTGCCTTCCATGATAACGAATGGTAAGAATTTATATGAGGTTGAATGATAATAAGTTACTTTTTCCTAGAAACATTAAGAAATCTAATGCTCTAAGTAGCTGTAACCTATCATTTACTTTGTCAAGTTCAACATTTTCTTTAACAGGAGCCGGTCAAAAATTCATCAATTTTTTTTTCGGAGGACCTACTAGTGGTTGGCGGGGCTATTGCTCCCGCCTCAACATTTCAACTGACTAGCGCAGTCTTTTGTGTCTTCTGGATTAGGGAGGCGATAGGGGAACCGACCCGCCCTCTTTTCGCGCAGATGGAAAGAGATTCATCAATATATAATCATATAATTGACCGGCTGAACGCAACAGTTTTACTTCAGGTTTAATTAGTTATGTGAAAATATAAGGTGATGTGTTAAAGCCATAATAGTAAATCATTAAATTGATTGAGTTTCATTCCGAATAAACCTTACATATTAAATATTCTTTATTAACATCTATCAAAAAATAAGCATCATAGAAATCAATTATTGCTAGGTAACAATCTATTTATATCAATATAACAGTCCATATTATGTCACCAACTTTAAAAAGACTTGTTGATGTGTATTTCTTCAAATATATATGTTTTCATCCTATACCTACTATATAGGTCATATTATTTGGGTTTTTAGACCATTTTGCCATTCACGTTTCAAATACATTGTCCCATTAAACTTTCATTATTATAGGGAGACAAACGAGCAGTCAAAGCCAGTTGACGGCTACCAATACCCGTAAAAATTGCACAAAAATTGCACATATTTTTTATGCACATGCGCTACCATACTTTCCTCCTCCCCTTCAATTTTAAATTCTTAAAAATATAGTGGATACGAATTAATGTTTATTCGTAATAAACTCTCATATTTTGTTTACTTCAAATTGATCTTGTCTAGATTTCCTTAACTTACAACCTTGGATTCCACTTTCAGTCCAACGGACACCCGAGAGGTAATTATAGTGGTACTGAGTATAAGTACTGTGAGTGAACCTAGCTGGGATAAAATAACAACGAACATTGTGAAACAAAATATTACATCCTAAGTCTACTCTCTCACATTCTTATGTAACTTGAGTTTCGGAACAGGTACCTTTCCAGCTATCTTTAAGTGAGCTATAGTTTGTCCAATATACAAAACAGGAGAAAAGAGTAATCCAACAAATTATAGACCCATCTCGATACTCTCGACACTTTCAAAAATACTTGAAAAGCTAGCCACTAAACGGATGATTACTTTCGTAGATAAAAACAAATACAAAAATTCGGTTTTTGTGAAGGGAGATCTAATGAAGATGCCGTACTTAAGCTGACACAAGCATTAAGCAAAAATATGGATAGAAGAGAGAAGTGTCCTGGAGTATTTTTGGATCTCCAGAAAGCATTTGACACGGTCTCTATAAAAATTCTCTTATCTAGACTAGAGAATGCAGGAGTACGAGACCTTGCCCTTAATTGATTTACTGACTACCTCAAAGACAGAAGGCAAAGCGAACGGTTAAACAACCATGACAGTGAAAGTGCTACCTGCGCGTTTGGGATTCCACAAGGCAATACACTCGCACCAACACTGTTTATAGTATATGTAAACGACATATTCAATACAACACTGAAAAGTGCGGACCTCTTCATGTTTGTTGATATCACCGTTGTACTCTTCCACGAAAGACATGGGAAGAAGTTATTCAGGTGGCTGAAAAAGGCCTTGAAAACTGGCTTGAAGATAGTTTACTCTCACTCAATACTTCCAAAAGTAAATTTATATGCCTCAGTAAATGCTACAAAAGTAACATTCTCCGAAATAGAACTTACAATGCACACATATCCATGTAGTCGAACGGCTAACCTTTCAAATTGTACTTGTAATTCACTTCCCCGAAGTCCATCCATCAAGTATTTGGGTGTCATGATCTATCAAGATGAAAGAATCGACTTGGGTGTCCAGGCAACACACGTAACTGGTAGTGTTAGGAAAATTACATACATTTTTAAAAATCTACGTAATGTAGCTAACCCAAATATACTCATTGGAACATATCGCGCACTGTGTGAGTGTTTGGTCAGATATTGCATCTGTGCTAGGGTGAGGCTGGTAAAACACATTTAATAAAAGTAGAGAGAGCACAGCGTGCTGTTTTAAAAGTTTTAATGCAGACGTTTTATCAGTACGGAAGCTGTATATATTTGAAATGCTAAAAAAGTGTTAGTACCATACCTAAGTTCGACAACCAAACGTGTTGTGCGGTGCCCGGTGCCGAACACAAAATCTGCCTTTGCCAAAAGACATGTTGACTACCTTACTCCTCCAATTTATAATAAACTTCCACAAATACACAGTGAGTAAGTAAAACATTATGGTAAATAGGTGAAATATTAAACGTTCAGTGGCATCCATACATACCATCCACTCATACACATACACACACACTAACAAGCAATAACACGCACAACCAAATAAACAGACACCTCCACCCACATTATATTAATAAATTATATTATATATGTATGTGTGTGTATATGTATGCCGATAATGTATATGTAGATTATTTTATATAATAAAATTATATGTAATATCATATTGTATCACATAACTACAGGCTTTCATTCTGTGGTAATAAAAGGCTAGAATTAGATTAGTAATCAACTAGTGAATGTGCAGAGGTCGAAATTTGATCATACAATAGGAAAATCTTTTGGTAGGTAGATAACCAAAATTAAATATCTTTATAACTCCTTAGACATTTTTACTGCGTCTGATACACGCATTTTTGCATTGTGTGCGGGCCGTAGTGTGTGCCTCGTTCTATTTGATTATAATGATAATGTCTAGAGTACAATATATTGTAATACTAGCTTCTCCTCCATATAATCCTTAATTGTACAAAATTGGAATTTTCACACAATTCTCTAAAAAGTGTACCATTTGTTTTCTCTTCACGTACTAATATATGGGATCTTATGTCATAACTTCAAGAAACGTAGTGTATAAACAAATTTTAAGGACAAAGACACTGGTCCCAAAAATACAGTATATCACATTTTTAGGGGCCAGAGAAATCACTTAGTTGCATGTAACAAATTTATATTTAAATATTTCATTTCATTTCATTTATTATGTGATGATACTAGGTCTGTGTCAGCTATCAGTCTTGAATATAAGATTGTGTGAATGTATTATTTATTCAATTCAATACGAGCATTTCAGTGGTGATCAGGGACCACTGGGCGTGGAACCGAGACAGTCAGGTAGCACAGATTACCGGATTTGCTGAACGATTGACATCCACACCACTGTTAGATGAGGTCCCGCGGCTCCTGGGCGTCGACACCGTATTATGGAAACACGAGGTGTGTTTCGGCCTAAAATACATAAGATTTTATTTCCAAAGATTAAGCTGTGTAATTTTGCACAAATATAAGGTAGTGTATAGGGTTTCAAACAAGATGTATTTTAATATAATTAATTTTAATATACTGTATTAAAAGTCAAGGTCAATTCACAAAATAATGAAAAAATAATTTTATTTCCTCATGAGCTATTAAACACACAACGCAACGTAGGCAGGGAGAACGGAAAGCCACACATCACGATCCTTACATACCTTGCCTCCTCCACATTCATAAATCTTTTCATACAGACGCGCCATATGCGAAACACCACCACCTTTGGATCGTAACCGATCAATCCGATCATGGCACGTTAGTTTTAGTCTTCCTCGGTACCTACATCCTTGCACATTCGTATTGTATATCTGCATTGTTAATATTTCACCTGCCATTCTTTCTACACGCCCGAACCAAGGGCGCATAACTTTTCAAATTTTTACACCGACACTTTCTTTTCATACCTAAGTTCTTTCTCACTTCATTTTTCAACCACGGTTGGCGAAGGTTACATCACATATTTTTTGCAACGACCTCATCTCCACCGCGTTTATTCTAATTCCATGCACTTTTTGACATACCCAACTCTCACTTCCCTACAATAACGTAGCGATTAGAACATGGTTAAGCAGGGCAAAACGGGCAACCTGGCTCAAAACTGTGCTTTTAAACAACACACTAACGCTCCCTTCACTCTGCTCTTTCCACTCACTCTTTTTTCGACATCTGCGGTGTACCTTTCATCCCAACTAAAAGCACAACCAAGATATACAAATTCTTTCACTTGCTCCAACACTACGTCATCGACCACTACTCTTACGTCTGTTATGGTTATTTTTCTTTCAAATACTAAAACTTTAATTTCCTTCACATTCATTTGTCAGCCCATATTTACACAATCATCTTTCATAATTGTGATAAGTGTTTGTAGCTCGGAGAGAGTGGAGCCTAAAAGAACTGCATCATCTGCATAAGACAGACAGTTCACCACATAATCACCAATTCGCATTCCTACATTTAAAGACCTCAATCCCTGCAGACACTTGTCCAGATATAGAACAAATAGGCGAGCTGACACCACACAACCCTGCTCAACACAAATATTGACGTTAGACCAAGTGCGATATCTTGCCGTCCACCCGCACACATCCAAATATATGGATGGCAAAGCAAGCACCAGGCGCCCCTCTATCCCACAGCTGGGTAATGTGTTCCAAGTTTCTTTCGCGCAACTCTGTCAAATGCTTTCTCTGTGGACGTCGTCCGGCTAATGATGATTAAGATGATGTGACTGTTACAACCAAACCGTAGAAATTGTATTAATAAATTTCTAGTGTTCTTTTTAGGATTATTTTCTATAATGAGTGGCATTAGTTGTATAGTAACTTAAAAGTGTTAGAACATAGTCAAATGATCAATATAACATAAGTACTAATTAGAATTATAATTTCCACGAGACAAGTGAAAATTATAACTTTCGTGTCAACGGAACGGCAAACGGAGCCTTTTTACGATTACCCAGGGCCATGAACATCCACATAATTACTACGCCGATACATTGCCCTTCCACCCCCCACCCCCCCAATGAGTCACATTTGCTGTCTTTTTCGACATAGACGGGCTCGTTTTAGGCTGGCATTCCTTCTCTATTTATATTATCTCTAAGATTCTGACAATCAAGTCGCAATTCACACAACAGTGGCAATTTATACTCAAAGCCATTTGCTAAATAATACGAAAAGAAGAAGGAACTGTGGCTATTATGATTAGGTACACCGTACATGTAGTGTTTAGACCATTAATTTTTCATTAGTCCACCTATAGTAAGTACTTTGCTCTGTGAAGTAGATCCACATACTATATAGAAATATTGAGTATTTGTAAACCGCATTAATAGCCAGTACCTAGTCTTGCTTTAATATTAAATACTATTGTAGTGTCTGTTTATTTTCAATTTTGTGACATTGTTTTGGGGTTGTTGATTATTTATTTTTTTTAAACTAATTATATTAAACCTGTCTTATATTTATTGCTTAAAAAAATAAAAAGCCAATTGCCACATTAGTGCATACAAGTGCAACATAATAAGACTGAACGTATACTCAAATCCAAGCCAAGGACATTTTTGTACTTAGTTTGGAATAACATGGAAGATCAAAACGAAGATATTTCATTTCGTGGAAATGATTCAGGTGCACCCCAATATGGAAATTTCATAAATTACTATTCGTTCCATAGCGTAAGTGAAAGAATAAAAAACTTAAGTCCAGCAATGTTTTCAAGAGAAGAAGAATCAGCTCTCGTGTGTCTAGATATTGGTTGCAACACTGGTGAACTAACGAAGGCACTAAAACAATACTTGAAGAGAATATATAAACCAAATTTAACAGTAAAAATGTTGGCTATTGATATAGATCCTACTTTAATTGAAAGAGCTAAGGAATTAAATATTGATAATGATACTGATTTTGTCTCTCTCGATATTATGAGCTCAGCTGGTACAGAGAAAATTAAAAAATTCTTAAATGACTGTGGCAAAGAATACTTTGATGTAGTATTTTGTTTTTCTGTAACTATGTGGATCCATTTGAATCATGGTGATGAAGGCCTGATAAAATTTACGCACTTTGCTGCATCAATTGCTAGAATATTAATCATTGAACCACAACCCTGGAAATGTTATAGAACTGCCCAACGAAGAATGTCAAGAGCTGGAAATTTATTTCCACTATACACTTTACTCAAAATTAGGAGTGACGTAGATATGGCGATTGAAAATACTCTCACAGAGAGTACTCATATTAAAATGTATCAATCGTCATTATCATCATGGAAAAGAAAGGTACAGAGTTACCATTTAATAAATAACTAAACAAAGTGGTAACATTTAAAGTGGTCTTAAATACAATAAAACAGCATGACATGAATTATTAACTATATATTTGCTGTAGCAACTTCTTCAGTGCTTGACTCAAATTCCAATTTCACATCACTACCTAAACCATCAACATCCATTTCGGCATCCTGTGCATTAAGCATATTTAATGAAACCTGAAACAACATTATTTATTGTAATTATCTACTCTTTTTATTAAATATTTTGTATTTGACATAATCCATTTTTTTTTGTATAGTATGGGGGGACAAACGAGCATTCGGAAAGCCTTTTAATGATTACCAATGCCCATGAATATAAGCATAATTATGCTGATATGTTGCCCTCCTTTTCTTTGATACAAGTAGTATGACTTATTGTATCCTACTGATATTATGAACACAAAAGTTTGTAATTATGGATAGATGGTTGTTACTCTTTCATATAAAAGTACTAAATGGATTTCAAGGCATCTTTATTGTAACATATATATCAGAACACATATGCTATATTTTGTCTGCAGTCCATATGGATGAACATCAGCTAGACATACATAAGTAAACAAAACTATATTTGTAAATAAGTAAAACTATATATCTGATCATTTGACGTTAATTATAGACTGTAACCTAGGTGAACTTAGTCCTGTACTGGTACCCATGACACTAATTTACCGGAATGATATCGGGATGGCTGATTTGACATCCCCAAAAATTTACAACTTTTACATGATTGGCCTCATAGTCAAGCTCAGTAGTATGAGTGGTGTATGTGTTAATAACATTAGCTACGCAGATGATATGGTGCTGCGGGGCTTGACTGTGAGGTCGGACAATGAAATTCTCAGAGTTCATGAGAACTATGCAGCATCACATTGTCTAATGTACAATCATAAAAAGAGAGAGTTAATGGTCTTTAGGGCTGCTGGTGTGTGTCCCGATTATGTATTGACAATTAGACTTAATGGCATTATTTTAAACCTGGTGACTCAGTTCAAGTATCTCAGGCACCTTTTTTACTGACAACCTTAGAGATGATGAGGATGAGGACGTGAAATGCGAGGTCAGGGCGCTGGCGAACATGCTGGCACGAAGATTCGCCCGTTGTACAGATTAGGTAAATATAACACTTTTTAAGGCTTATTGTCAGGGTATGTGTATGGGTGGACTATGATTCAGGTGTTTCCAAGTGGTTAGACTTCCTGCGCATCTGATATAATAATGTTTTCATGATGATGTTGAAGCTCTCCAGACACTGCAGTACCTCCAGATTGTTCGCTCATTATCATAATGATGGCTTTCATGGTATGATTAGAAAAAAGTAGCATCGCTGGTGAGAAACTTCGGGAGAGTGACAACAGCATCCTGAGAGCAGTGG
>JAFELO010000248.1:101146-128753 GCA_017140195.1 Eumaeus atala | reverse complement strand
AAATATGTGTTCATTGTACAAGATAATGAAGCCAAAAAAGCATATTAGTATCTCACTATTAATTACAAATATATTATTAATACCCGGTAAATTAATGCGTACCTAGAATGTTGTTCAGCTAATGGGTGCAACATCATAGTCATTTCTGCTAACTTATTAAATGCAGCACCTGCTTCAGTAAATATTTCTCCAACCTGTAATTTGTTATAATTTAAACATTAACACAAATTTGCAAACAGAAGATAACTGTGAATTTGGAAATTTATTACTCACCTTAGCAGCGGAACTATTCATTGTTTATAATACGGATAATTTGGAACCAAGCCGTCATTACTTACAAATTACACCAATTATGACAGTTGCAAAAGAAAAACAATCTCAATGTTCAGAATTAAGTATGGTTAGACTTTTGAGCTTCTAGGAGGAAGTAAAAGAAAATTTGAAAGCTCTATATAATAATAATCAACAAAAACAAGGTGATAAAAATATTTGAAATTTGAATGACAAAACTAAATAGACGTATTGATATTAATTTTTTTAAATTCGTCCTACAGGACAGACTAAGATCATATTATCATATCGCCTCGTCTTAAGTAGTTTATTTACTTTTAGTTATTTTTCATATAGTATACGTCTTGTATTGATTTTAGTATTATTATTTACTCCGTAGTAAAGGTATTAAAATTTACAATTTCGAATTGTATCCATTTATTTCCACACAGCTCTAATTCTTTATACTTTCTGTGTATGATTTAATAGGGAAGTTTGTACTTTTCCAAAAGAAACAAGTCGTAACAAAATTAGAGCCTCTACCGAAAAGTCCGGCTAAGCGGCCGCGCGAATGTGTAACTTCTGTCACCTGGCTACATACTTTAGATTATAACGGTTTCATACCTAATTTAGCTTGTGCTCTGGCGCTTTCGTTATAAATTCATGTCTATTTCATATAATGATTCTGCAACCCCTCTTATAATAAGAGGGAACAGTGAGCTAAAGAGTAGGAGGACCCCTTATGTAAGAGGAGGGGACAAAGGAGAAACAGAAAGAGGCGCATTTGAACACGGGTCAAGAGACGAGGATATCAACACAATATCCCAAAGTTGGTGGGCTTGTCCTGAGGTGGGGGCAACCCTACTGTGGAGGGGGCGTCGGTCCCTTAGGGGACTAACTAGCCACCGACGTTTCCTGATGATTTGTTATTCCTCCGGGGCACCTCACTAAAGGCGGCACTGACGGCACAGTCACGGTGGTTTTTGTGGGTACTCGGCATTATAATGTGCCGCGACCCCTCTCACCACTGTATTGAACCCAGGGTCAGTGAAGGCACGTAAATGCGTTTCCCCGCGTCAACAAAAAATACTGGACAGATTACGCAAACAAATAGTCTAATAAAATTGTCCGCCACTTTGAGTGAGGCAGGCAAGTTACTACTATATGTAAACACATTTACAAATATATTTTGTGTTGTTACAAATGCACACATTCAACAATATACACACTAATTTATTTATTGCACATCGGTACCTCTCACTCTAAAATGAACGTAACGGCACACTCTAGTACAAAGGGATTTACAACAAAAAAACAATATTGACATATTTTTCAATATTGTTTTTTTTTCTCTAATAACAGCGGAGAGTGATGTATTTGAATAATGTTTATGTTTTTTATGCATATGTGTTTTTATGCCCGTAGTCGTTTCGTTAGGCTTATCCTGAAACCTAGACGGACAACAAACTCGCTCTCTGCTTTGACAAAATCAGTTACTCCTTAAAAATTGTAATAACTAAAAATATGATTTTATAGCGCAACATAATAATTATGTTACATGTAATTGAATTTGGTGCGAAACGTGGTGACGTCATTTATCATCTGGACGGAATTGTTTAGAGCAACACGTTCGATCTCAACTCTAAACAATAACGCACGTTATTTAGAGTTGGGACCGAACCCCCTCAAACGGGACCTTCGGTTTATACGCGTTTAGTACTTTCTTCTCTGTAATCATAATTGAATACAGTGTTATTAGTTATATATAGTGAGATTGTTACAAGTCCTTATATTTAGCTAGCGATCAAAATCTCCCCTGTCGCTTCCGACCGAACCGATTACCGTTTCGTTTCTGGATCGCATTGGAAATACATTGTTAATTTGAGGACCTATTTATTCATATTATATATATTCATTTTTCTCAATAAAACCAATCACATTGTACAAATATACTTGCAGTGCTAAAAATAAATTGGACACAGCTTAAGCTTTTAACTTACGTCGTTTGTTGGCAATTTTTTGAAATGAGAGTGATCATAGTGACCTGGACACACGTACGTATAGTTATCCAAGTTGGTGGTCGGTTACAATTTTCATATCATCTTTGGTTGAAGATCTTTTGGAATATTTTTTTAGGATGTTTGGATACATACAAGTCAATTTAATTTTGATAACTGATAATTTTATTATGCGGCTATTTTATTTCTTATTTTTGTAGACATTGATGTTCATTAAATATATCTATATGACTGAACTTCGCCCGAATTCAACAAAATGTATGGAACAGGTTTTTTCACGATTGTGATGTTAGATCCATTCAGAAGATTGCTTGATATGAGGTAGGACCTGTACAAATTCATCACATACGTAAGCTTCGAAACATTATTCTGTCAGTCAATCAAAAATGTATAAATTAGAAATGTACACACACACATACACAAATAAATACACGACGAAACAGGAATGTTTGTTAAAACTGCCATCCTGAACTATAATAAGGAAATAATTTTCCATCGACATAACTAAAAAAATAAACTGTCTTCACTCAAAATTAGGCGAAAAAATATGACAGTCAAAGATTGCATGTAAGTCTAATCTTTATTCAAATCCAAAAATCATGAAATAAAGGTGAAAGTTGCAAATCATAAAGACGTTATCTCGTATAGAATACGCATACGTAATGACATATGCGTACTCCCCACGAGATAACGTTCCACAAGTTCTTGTCTTTTAAATTTGAATGTAATATGCAAGCATTTAAGTATCTAAATGAAGCATATTGTG
Source organism: Eumaeus atala (assembly GCA_017140195.1). Classification (NCBI taxonomy): domain Eukaryota; kingdom Metazoa; phylum Arthropoda; class Insecta; order Lepidoptera; family Lycaenidae; genus Eumaeus; species Eumaeus atala. Next base: position 125,699 of record JAFELO010000248.1, on the reverse strand, counting down.
AGGTAATCGTATCAACAGGCAAACATTCGTTACATTGAAAATGCAGTAAGTCAATTTTGTGATATGGATCTTTTTGGTGATAGTGGAAGTTTTTGGGATTGGAAGAACTCATTACTAAAATGACTCAATTATTGTCTTCATAATCGATACTACAAAACATTCCATCAGTATTTTAGCAATTACATTTACTTAAATGTAAATTTAAATGTAAGAAAGCAAAAGTAATAAAATAGTAAAATAGTCACAGATGGAATGTTTTGACGACCGGCTTGCTCTGTTGGTGACGTGGCGGCTAGTCTGAGTCTTACGCCAGAGGTCGTGGGTTCGGATCCCACCTAGTTCATGGTTGTTTATATTTGTATGATATATATTAGGTCCTTACATATGAAATTGGTGTTTTTTATGGGAGGAACAAAACGTCGAAAGTTTTTTAATATAATTTTATTAATCAAATATGAACCATTGTTTTCTATTGCCATTACATTCCCTTTAGGTTTCATTGATCCATTTACTAAAAAAAACTAGTTAGACGGGAATCAATAAAATCTTTGACGGGGATATGGACTTCCCCATCGAAGTTCAATTTTTTCCCTCTCTGGTAATTTGTTGGAGCAAGGTCCGGGGAGTACGGAGAAGGTCTTAGACTTTCCAATTGAAGCTATTCTAATTTGGTAGCCGTCTGTTTAGCGGCGTGTGGTATAGCGTTGTCGTGAAGCAGCAGTGGCGTGGAGCGATTGACCAGCGTAGTTTGTTGAGCCGCCAGCTTTTCCATCATGGTTTGCATTTGCTGACAATAGACAGTACTGGCCATATTTTGGAAAACTGTAATGAACAATACCGGCACTAGTTCACGAAACGCTTACAAGTAAATTTTTGGGGTTAATTTTCGCTTGGGGCTTGATTTAGCTGGCTGGCCAAGGTCCAACCATTGCGTTGAGCGCTTCCGATTATCGTAAAGAATCCATCTTTCATCGCAGGTAATGATTCGGTTTAAAATTCCTTCATTATTGTGCTGGTTTAGTAATGGAACGCAGCCGTCTACGCGGGTTTGCCAGTTTGCTTCAGTCAATTCGTGAGGTTTTTTCAGTCAACCCACTTTTCAAGCTTTTTAGTCGTCCCAATTTGATTCAAGTGAATTAAAACAGTTCTATCACTAACATCGCAACCTGCAGCTAGCAAGGACGTGGTTTGCGATAGGATCGCTTCCACAGTCGCCTTCGACTGAAAACAGAAAAAAAGAGAAAAAAAATGAATAACGGTCCTCGAATCACAAATACATGAGAAATATAGTAATATTTCCAAATTCTAATTTGTACAGCTATTATATAAATATATAATAGCTGTACAAATTAGAATTTCGAATTCCTTACCAAAGAGAGGAAAATCGTGATTAAAGTGGCCAGTACGGAAAACGCCAATTTCATATGTAAGAACCTAAGATAATAACAATCCTTAACATATGAAAATTCTTAAATTTATAAAAATATTAAGTATATTTCCGTTTACTAGTACTAGTACCTGTAACGCAAGTCTTTACTGAGCTTAGCACAGGACTAGGTTAACGTGGTGTACTATGTCCACAGATATTGTTATATTATTATTATTATTGTTATTTTAAAGAAGACTGAATGTATTTGACCTCTTTTTGTAAGAAGACACCACACAAAATAGCAGTTTTGTTGGAGCACTTTTATCATCCTTTCGATATTATATCGATGCACGTAATGTCGTCAACGATTTTCAAATATTTTTTTGTAAACGCGTTAGATAATTTGGTCTTATACCTCAGCAGAGGGGAACGCACCTGTATTATATGATTTAAGGTAGCGAGCCAACGCATAGAATGATTGTCGTTGCGAGATATTCTTCAAAATGGCTTTCGTTTAGACACATTGACTTTTTTTTGTTATGGGAAGCAAGCGAAAAATCGATCGTTTTTACGATTACTGACGCCTGTGAATATCCCTATAACTACCTGTATGCCGATCCATTGCCCCCCTTTCCTCCTTCCCTCCAATAGCAAACCGTCTGTTCACACAACCGGCAACCAACAGACCGCATGAAAAATGACATCGAACGGGTCACTTAACGGCGATATCTTGTGTGTGAAATGTACTTCCCGGGTCGAGCAGGTCCAATCGCGCTACTATACCTCTTACTAAACTGGCAGTCATAGACATGCCTATGACGGAAAACGTGCGTTTTGCTTAATCGAGAGGACAAGAAACCGCATTTGCATTCTCTTTCGACTTAGACGATCGAGTCTTAGACTGGCATCTCTACTCTATCTATATTATATCTATTGCCGACTGTCACTCGTAAAAAAATAGAAATTATAAACTGACTGACAGTGTCAAGTGTCACAACTTTCAAACCAGTACTTGGTAATTATATAGGTAAATGCGATATTTACATTTTACAGTTTGTATTTCACAATTTAAATGTGGTTTTTGTCAATTAAAATCGTGTTTGATTTCATGTAATTTACTTGTTAATAATTGGATTCTCTACCGGAATAAATATGACCTCCACGTTTAAACCTTCTCTTGGAGAAAGCCATTTTTCTCAAGGACTACATAAATATGAGTCTTCTACAGTACCTCTTCACTCCTTTCACAATGACGCGGGAGAATACTGGTGTGATACATGCGACAAAGGCTTCCGAACGGCTTTTCTACTAGAAAAACACACAAAAGCGCATCAGGTAATGCTTATTGTAGACATATAACCTAGATTTAATTTTATCGTAAAAACGTAAAAATAAAGAGAAATGTATTTTATTCTATTTAAAGCTTCTCCAACTCCATAACGAATGTCTAAAAAGAGTTCAATGACCTTAATGCTTATTTTGATGACCAACTGCAGTAAATTTTAATAGTCATCATTATAGTTTCATAAGTACACCAACACATTAGCAAATGCCATGTAATTCAACACAATATGGTCCATTACTGTGACTAACCAAAGTTATTTTTATATTGTAGAGGTCTCCCTCTACAAACACATAGGTAGGTAATTAACACATGCATAATTGTTATGCAAACTCATGTCCTCACTCTCTCTTTCCCTCCAATGGGCCATCAACTGCTCACAAACTGCATAAATGCGGAGGCCTCGTCACTCTAAGGTGGTCATGTGAGTGAGAGGTACCTCCCTGGTTGTTCAGGGCCAATTCTACTGCAGTACAGAATAACACTACCTCTTAGAACATTGCAAAAATTACTTAATTCCTAATGGATAGTAATAATTTGTAATATGTAACTTATTAATTTGTCTAATAAGTTACATATTATAATTTTGTAAGATTTTTCAAAAAAAAATTATGCATGGTGCAGTTGTAAAACACATTAGTAAAACAGCTTCAAATAATTATCATTGATTATGTTAACAATGGGTAGATTGAAAATTCATTACAATGAACCCTATGGAAATGTCAATACTTATTCTCAAGATTTTATTTATTACTGTGTATATGATAAGATGACAGGCTCTAATGTGTATATGATAAGATGATGCTTAAATTCAATGCAATTTAATTTTTGTGTGATAATAATATTAGATACAAGAATATTCTCTAAGTTGTGCAATAATTGGGTCATCACAACTGTTATTGTTACTTCCTGCTCCCATGTTTGACTGCTCACACTGTAATCTTTTGTGGAGCTTGCAAGAGTATTGGGGAAAAGAAGGACAACACATCTTAATAACCTTTATGAAGTGGATGTTAATGGGCACCAGAAGGTCAAACTTCACAATTGTTCCCTTATACTGTTAAAACAAAAAATTTAGAATATAATATATTCTTGTTCATAGTATTTTGTTATATGCTATAAAATATAGGTACAAATATTTTACATTCATGTGATATTGTAATAAATATTTTTCTTACAGAAATGTAACATAGATGGCTGCCAATTTATATCCCACCCCAATATTATAACAAAACACATACAGATGCAGCATTCCACTGGTTTGTATAAGAAAATATGTAAATTAAATGACCCTGAAGAAATAAAAAAATGGAGAGAGGAGAGGAAAAAGAAATACCCAACAAAAGAAAATATAGAGAAAAAAGTAGCTCAGATCAAGGCAAAAGTAGCTAGAGGGGAAAAAATGGGAATATATGACAAATTCCATAAAAGATCATATAAATCAGGTATAATAAACTTATAATTCTTTTGTCTTTCACTTAAATTAAATTTTAAGAATGAACAGTGCTACAATTTTAAATACTAGTAATATTTAAAAATATATACTTCTAACTATGGCTTCCATACCCAGGTCATATGCACAGTCCCTGTATTTTCTTGATTGATGCTTTTCTATTCTGCATGCTGAAAATAAGTCATTATTAGTCTTGTTTTCTGATACAATTTTGTTTTCTTTTTATTTTATTAATTAATTTTAATTTTATCAATTATTCTCTAATTAATCTGTGCACACAACGCCTGATGGAGTGAATGAGACAACGTTTTACAGTCTCTCACTTGCAAGCTCGGCCCATTTGGAACATTATGTAATACTACTACTTTTTAAATTGTGCATGCAGCTATCATAATCAATTTACCTTGTACGTCTTGACGTTATCAGATCAAATCAAAACGGCCCTCTCATATTAACATATAATAGGGGCCATACTGTAAGCTCCAGCTACTAACTTGCCTTTTTTTTTCTCTTAAAGTTTTAAAATGTTTCAAGCAGTGTGGATTTTATTTTTATTTTTTACTAAGGCAGAAGATTTACTGATAGATTATTTATTACAGTTGGTCAAATGAAATTTGTGTTGGTGTCATAAATTAAGGAACTTATTTATACATAATTTTTTTTCAGATCATGGTGCTATTAAAAAGTCAAATAAAACCTCCCGTAATGCCATCTTCCTTAAAAAAATGGAACATAACCACAATAGTGATAAAAACACTTTTAAAAGTGAGAAACAATGGAAAATAGTATTGCCTCCAGCAGAACTGCTGAGGACCTTAAAACCATTTGGTGGTATACAACATTTAATTTATGAAAATGATGATGTAGATAATGAATCTGAGCTGGCCACTAATAGTTTGATAGAAGACGATGAGTATGTTTCTGATCCACCTAATGTTTTGGAAGAACGAGAAAAAGGTTCTGAAAATAATGTTTGTGGTGCCTTAAATTCTTTAATGTGTAATTATGGATCATCGGACGAAGAAGAAAATTCAAGTGTCACCAAAAATAAAACCAACCCAAATGATAACAAAAATTGTAGCAAGATTGAAATCAAAACTATCCTAGATAATTCTAGAAATAGCACTACCAAATTAAATGAAGAAAATGAAGTGAAGGACAGAAAAATCAGTCACTTGAGTTCTACAAATAATTCTCCACTAAATGGAGATGATGAAGATAGTGGCCCGGAAGAAACTAAGATAGTGAAAGAACAGATTGACATGCACCAGAAAAATGTTGATGTACAAATTAACAAAACAATGGAAAAAAAAATTAGCAAACCAAAGATCTCACCACCCACAGATTTCAAAAGTAAATTAATTCATAGGAATAATTTGAATAGACGAAAATTGCCATCTACACTCCTTGAGAAGCTGTTGTATAGAGAAATTCAAAAAGAACGTAACGTGGTTTTACAATGCATAAGATATATAACGAAGAATAATTATTTTGATAAAAATTGAGTAGAAATAAGATTAAAATGTTTAAGAAAACTTCTAGTAGCTAGACGCCCTCTTGCTTTGTCTGTCTGAGTGTTCCTTTATAATTGGAGAGGACAACAATTCTGCATAACCTCTATACTGATGTTAAAGGATGTCGGTAGTCGCCAACGGGCTCGACGGCTCTTTATCCCCTTATAAATACTATGTCGCCGTTGTGTTCGTTGCGTTGTCATCCTTCCCCCAACCTACCTTTTGGGTTCGCCCAAACGGCCATTGGGTATTCAGATACTGCACGAAACGCGACAGGCGTGATGTGTGACCGTGATCGTGCTGGTCCAATTTGGCAGCCAATGCTTGCGGCATTGGCTGACAAATCATTTTATAGTTTAACTGACAAATCATTAAAATTTAAGCATCATGTCACCATTAACCTAAAATCCGCAAATGCAAAATGAGAAAACCAACACTTTTTGTTAGTGCACTCACAACACCTTCTTTTATTTTAAGTGGGGCAAAGAATGAAAAATGCGGCCCACCCCTATTTGTATTTATTCTTCTTAGCTGAGGATCGAATTTGAAGTAAAAATATATATTATTAAAATAAAATCAATTGCATTGTAAATTTAAATTACGATTTTACTTTTAGTTCAAATAAATCTATGGCCTTGTCATGACTTATCGCGTCTGCAGTTTTCTATCGCTAAGATAACTCTGAAAAGATTAATACTATATGCTTCGGCGGCCCAGCCGTCGGTGGCAATAATATAATGGCATAAAGCAATCCTAGACGTATTATGCCGCCATCACCTTCTAGGGCCAGTAAATCCTCTGAATGAAATTCACAGTGGCACTTGAAAATATCTCAAGGAGTCCTACGATCGAATGCTCGCCACCCTAACTCTTTCGTCACACGCGCAGTGGACTATGATACAAACTGTGTGACAATGACGGGTAGACGTCCCAAACATATTCTTTAGTATGGATACGTCCGCATCACGACTGTCAAACATTTTTAACAGACACTCTCTCAGACGCGATAAATCCGGTATATCGAGACGTCCCGGGGACGAATGTGAGCAAGTGTATATTACATTATAATCCAGACAAAACACGATGTTCGACCAGGGACGGTCTAAACGACATCTTTTATGTAGGGACTAGTCCTAATATGATCCGCAATTTTCCTAGCTCAAATAACAGGTATTTAAGCAATCGCACGCCAGCTGCCCCCGCCCACACGTCAGAGTCGGCGGGAGAGGGACCTCTCGGTCCCTGCGGCCATGAAAATGATAGTTAGATTCTACCTGGGCCTATTTCGTTCTCTGTAAGCCTCAGCAGCACTCGGAGTGAAGCTATCCTCATCAAGCGAATATGTTCTCGTAAACGCTTCCCGATCCAAATTGATGTATAATTCGCCAATTATCTTGAATTAAATACTTTTAGCGTATTTTCTTTCGTAATAGACGTTAAAGGGCGACCACTTCTTAATTTCGCAAAGTTTGTCGACCACACTTAATTCGCTATACCAACTCTACAAGGTTACCTTGAAATAATTCTGTCATATGATTCGCCCGGTTTCAGGTAACATTTCAAATTACAAAAAATCATAGTGCGAAAATTTTCCCGGCGTAGATCCATTTTTCAGTGTGACAATGCGCGTAGTATTACGAGGGTGGATCTAAAAGTTGTAAGCCCGACTAAGAAAATGAAAGAAAAGTGGATTAGAATTTATTTTTATTTTTCGACATACTCTCCTCCATCTAGTTCAACACATTTCTTCCACCTGACCTGCAACTTGTTTATCCCCTCAAAAAAAAAAGATTCCGGAAGGTCGGCGAAATAATCGTTTACTGCGACTATCACCTCATCTTTGGTCGAAATTTTCAAGCCACCCAAATGTTTTTTTAAATTTGGAAATAAATGATAATCCGAGGGGGCTAAATTCGGTCACCCAGTACGAGATCACAAATTTTATCAAGGTTTTCTTTCGTGGTAGAGGATGTGAGCCTTCCACTCCTAGGATCATCTTTAATGCTCTCACGACCGCGCTTAAACTCAGCTACCCACTTCTTGACACTGGAATACGATGAAGCAGACTCCTCCAAAGTGCTCGTCATATCTTGATGGTGGATGGTGTTCAATTTTCTCCATTATTGGAAATTGCGTCAGATTGCTTCAAACAAATAATCACAGAAAATTTATATTGTGCAGTATCGGAATCGCAGGATGTTATGGTCACAAATTACTATATAATTTGTGACCATAACATCCTTAATAGCCCCTGCGGAGATGGTTCCGATGATTAAAATAACCAAATCTCAAGTTCAAGAGGGCGACACTTGTCTTTCCTACTTCAGCCTGCGAGATACATCTCTATTCCTATATAATACATTAACTTTGTACTCTCCGTGGATGGTTTCATAAGGGGTTCCCACGTAAAAAGGGAGGCCAGCCTAAATCGTTACGACCCACAGAAGGATATGCCATCTAGTATCACAGACACGTACAGAGTTTATTACTAGTTCAGGTTGATATCACTAGATGGATAATTCCGTCTAGTGATACATACATATTATTTATTTTCTCATTCACAAGTAAAAAATAGGGAGTATTGCCATCAAATCAGTTTTCCGTGTGAGAGCTGAAAGTATCAGGGGCCCTACATACTATCTTTAACCAGTTCAGTACATTCAATTTAATGGTGATCTGCCATGCCTGCCTCGTGGTTTAGCATGCTCCCTGCATCCACAGGCTTGAGGCCCCAGGCCTCCCCGACCATACAAAAACTGCTACAGGATTTTTCAAATTCTAACTGCTCGGAGTTAAGGGAGTTTCTCCCGTGAATCGGAGATCACGTTTAGCAGTCGGTCCCGCATATTTTATCTCCGGTCGTGTCGAACTGCCGACCCATCGGTATAGCAGAATGAAGGAATAGAGTGCACTTGTCTGCCGCAAACAATTGAGCAATACCTACATATTTCAATATTCGCGCTATCCTGTTTTGTCCTTTTAAGTTACGGAACCCCAAACATAGACAAATACCCATGGCCACCTTGCAGCTCCAGCAGCAAACCTCGATGGACATATAGGCGATAAAAAAACATTTAACATTTTGTCATTCGAAACTAGTGTTAAATATTGTTAACAGGTAAATGTTAATGAAAGATGGTGTATTCTTGTCACTTTATTAGGACTTAAGACTGAGTTGCCGCAGGTGTTGCAGTAGCAGCAGCTTCTTCACGGACTCTGTCCTTTTTAAGAACACCCATAAATGCGGCCTTATCAGCCGGGGTCTGGAATCTTCCATGGCCAAATTTAGATGACGTATCAATAAACTTCAGATTGATCTTCTCAAGGGCAGCTCTCTTTGTATGGACACGGAGAGACTGAAAGTAGACATTTAATACACACAGTTAATAGTAATTATTACATCTGGTACAATCATAAAGCTTCTATTATAAAAACAATCAAGTGCAGCTGGCTTTATGGGAGTGAAATATACCTTTTCCTGGTCAATTAATCTGATATGCAGCAATAATTATTAATCCTGTTTATCAATTTAAAATTATCATTTATTTTATACAGCATTTGCTTACTTTTCGTAAAGTTATGACGCGTTTCTTAGGACCCATACAGCAACCTTTGAGCATCACAAAGTCATTGTTGACCTCTCCATAATGAGGGAAACCACCCATTGGTGTAATTGATTTTTCAGACAGGTCATATTCAGTTGAAGCATTGTTCTTGATGACCTTGCCATCCTTAGTATGAATACCTAAAAATGTGATCAAATATGTAAAGATAATTTAGTAACAATTTTGTGTTTTGATACAAAATTGATTCACACAAGTGCTTAGGAAGATTTAAAATAAACAAATTAATTTTGACTGATACTTGTTATTCTTACCAGACTGTTGTATTAATGTTATTCAGGAGTCAGTGTCAGTATGTATGAGTGTATGTAGATTTCTATTACTAAATAGCTTGATGGATTTTCATATATAAGGCGTCATTAGATTAATTTTGATAATGCAAGTGCAAAGTGGTAAAAAATATGTGAAGTTCAATTTTATCATCATATTTTAATTTGAAATGATAGCAAATATCTTCTTGATAAAGAATGGTATTTAACTGTGTTAAGCAGCTAGTAAACCTTGTTTTTAAGTTAGCAATCAGCTTGCCATTTTCAACAATTTTTAGATACTACAATAAGCCAATGTTTTAACAACATACTTATATATATTTGGCTATAATAAGTTACATTGTTAACACACCTTGTCCAATTCTGTAAATTTTCTTGTTCATCTCAGTACGATGATGATAGCCCTTTTGACCAGCACGAGCAACAGTGAACGATACTCTGGAAGGATGCCATGCTCCAATACAAGCAACCTTTCGCAGACCCTTGTGCGTCTTACGTGGCAGCTTCTTTGTATGCCAACGGGATGTTACACCTTAAACATGTGAAAAATAAGTTAAAATTTGTATACGACTTTTGAATTCTAACAAGCGGAAAAATCATTTTAATAAATTGTACGACTTAAAAGATATTTTTTAAATAACAAGACAACACACTACCAACTGATTCTAGATCAACTTTTCCTTTACTTTCATGTAATTGTATGCAATCATATAAGTGTAGTATGCCATCGAATATCTTCTATATACTACCTAAATTTTCACTTATGAAAATAATATGGAATAAAAATACTATGAATTACTCAAAATTATATATATATATATATATATATATATATATAATATATTAGTATTAGTAACTTAAAGTAATTTACAGATTTTACTCATTATGATAATTAAATAAAAAGTCACTTACCCTTGTATCCTTTTCCTTTAGTAACTCCAATACAATCAATCATTTCATCTTGTGCAAAGACAGAATCTATTGGGATAGGCTTTTCCAAATGCTCCCTGGCCCATTTAACTTTGTCATCAATGGTTCCACCATTGACTTGGATTTCCATAATGTGAGCCTTCTTTTGGCGTTGTTTAAGTAGCTTCATTTGTGTGTGGGCAATGATTCTGACCACACTACAATAACGGACCATTTTTTTGAAATCCTTCTCAATGGATTTGCGGCCCAAATCATCCTGCCATTTCTTGCTTGACTTGGTAAAAGCCTTCTTCTTGCACTTGTACCTGATTACATGAATGATTATAGGATGTAGCTGAAAAAAAAGAACCAAATGGCCTCTTCAGTGAGCGGAGACCACTTGGCTAACATATGCAACCAGCATATTTCAAAAATTCTCTCTTCACAGTGAGAGGAGAGCTTACAAGTGATTTATTGATTAGTTACTGAAGTTTAGTTTTCTAACTAATATCAGAGTGTACCTTTTAGGTTTAAGTAATTAATCCTGCATTATGATTTCCTTCTAATCCCAGTTTTATTTTATTTAAATGCAAACATGCTTTTGATTGAAGTCTAGCATAAAAAGCAAATTAAAACAATAAGGAAGGTTTGTGATACAAATCATCCGCACAATGAGCGGAACAAAATGGGGTTCTGTCTTGACATCAAATTTTCCTCAAAATTTCTTTAATATGCAGTCACTAGGTCGCAAAGTATCGTTAGAATCCGCAGTGCATTACGAAGTAGTTTCATGAAATCAAACAAATCAGTCCTTACCAGTTCTTGTAGAAGCGACGGCGGCAGTCTTCTGACATGTGCTCGGCCCATACAGTGTTGAGGGCACGAAGTCCATGAGGTGTATCAATGTAACCGACAACACCAACACATACCATTGGAGGAGTTTCAATAATGGTAACCGCTTCCACAATTTCCTTCTTGTTTATCTCTGTAGAACAAGGCAATAATTAATGTTTAAAGAAAAACTGATACAAGCATTTAAGTCAGTCATGTTAAAATTTAACCAAGTACGGATTTAATATAAGACTTACTTGATCCTGGACGGTCAGGTTCACGAACCACATGGGTCATACCAGCTTTGTATCCGATGAACGCAGTAAGATGTACCGGTTTGCTAGCATCATCTTTAGGGAAGGCCTTCACTTTGCCACGATGACGACGGGACCTTTTCTTGGGGTAGAATCCCATAGACCCATGACGGGGAGCAGAAAACTTCCTGTGCGACTGAAATAAAACATATCGATTAACACAAGTGAAAAGAAATTAAGGAAGAAAATTGAATTTAAATGAATATTTCAGTCCGCCCTAGTAATAACATCACATTGCTTCAGGTTCTAACCGTTTGCAAATGCACAAATAGGTTATCATCATTAAAATATTAGACTAATACTTCACATAATTAATCTTATTTTATTTGTCACATATCTTAATAATAAAATAAATCGATTGCAGAGATAAATTCGGATTTTAATATACTAAGACATACCATCTCTATTGATGATCGCAACAAAAATGGCAGAGGCAATGGTATAAACTGACTCAGAGTAAACTGACATTAGCAATGTTGCAAGTTTTTTGTTAATCTTAAATGAGGGTTTTCGATATTTTATCTGCCGCCAGGCAGCGCTACGTATGCGTCAGGTCCAAACGGCTGTCAGATAGTACAGATTTGTACTGAACTTATGAATATTTTGAAATTCTATTGTATTTAGAAGTTTTATTGATTTTATTACAGTATGGATTACAGCCAGAAAAAGTTAGCCGAACTAAAGATTGAGTACAAAAACAGGAGTGCAAAAGTCACCGGGAAAAGCTCATTGAAAGATAACGATAATGTACTAATATTTGTTTACAGAATTTGATTTCGTCTTTTTAATTACTACATTGCAGTTATTTGTGTTTTATATTTTCATGCTAAGTGACTATGACAGAAACAACAACTTTAAACCAAATGAAATTATTCAATAGAATGACCAGAAGAAAACTTATACAAAAGTGTGAATTATATATTTTAATAATGTTTTCTTGTAATTATGATCTTTATTTCCTTGGTTCATTGTGTATATCAAATTTAATTTATTATATAAATTGTGTGCGTGTGAGTGTGTGTGTGTGTGTGTGTGTGTGTGTGTGTGTGTGTGTGTGTGTGTGTGTGTGAGTCGAATTCAGGAATCATAACTAGGTTTCCAACATCATCGTTATAAGCCAATTTGTATGAAATTTTTTACAATGAGAGTATGTTTGATGGTATTTGAGTAATAGCTTGTTTACCTTATTGTACATAAACGTTGATCGGAATGTATACTGTTTGCTTGCAAACTTGGAGTTAGTTTGACTTGCGTTGACGACAATGCGTCTTTTTTTTTTGGCAATGATTGTGTTATAGGTAAGCGATGTGTTTTTTTAGCAGCACTTGTAGGATATATAATTTTCTAATTATCAAAATATTGGCCGATACGTATACCTCATCTGTTGGTGATGGATATGGTTTAAAAAACATGGTCTTTAATAAACATTGCTGCGATCTTTCAAGATCCAGCAATTTTGTTTTACTAGCTCCACCCCAAATGGGCTAGCAGTATGTAATAATTGATTGTGCCAGGGAAATATATATTTCTCTAAGTAGTGTTTTTGTTGCCACATGTCGTAATAGTTTAAAAGTCCAAATAAGTTTCCAAACTCTGTTCATGGTTATTTCTATGTGTCCGGACCAGCTAAGTCTTTGGTAAATAACCATACCCCGGTACCAAGTCTGCTATACTTTTTGTATAGCTATGCAGGAACAATTGGAGTGTCGCGCCTGTATACATTGTTGAATCCGAATTTGAAAATCAAGGGGGGGGTGTGTGCTATCGTACCTCGTAAAACAAATATAGTTAGTTTTTGTGATATTTAGAGTCAGTAGATTATTATCAGCGAACTTTTCATATGAAATATCAGAATTTAATATTTGAAAAATTTGTCTCGGCGAATAGCAACAAGTCACTGTTTTAATCGGTTTTTATCGCCCGTAGAAAACATAAGTTCCCTAAATAAAACAGGAGGGCATATGATTATTTGCACACAGAGGCACTGCACAACACTGGCATTTTACAAAATAATCCTTTAATATTCCTTTAATAATGTTTATAAGGACAAATAAATAAAAAAAGGTATCGAAAAACACAATAAGCGTCATTGGACCTGACGCCAGAGTGCTGCCGTCTCACGTCGACTACCTTAGAAAACCCTCATTGTGTTGTGCCATTGTATCGGTAAATAATGTTAAAGAGAAACAATTATTGGTCTTATAAGTTACAGAGAAGTAATGTTAATGTGATTATTTAAAACGAATATATAGAACATTAATATGAAATGTAGGTAAATAAATGTTACTATTAATGTTTTCGTTAAAACCATTAAAAAACAGTACTTGAAATAAAAAAAAAACTACTTTCACGGATTTTATCGCGGTCCATTTCAATATTTCACTAGCCCAACATTTCAGATGCTTTGCGTCTACCATGTCTACGGGTGGACCAGTTGGGTGGAGTATTTTTAATGTAATGTGTAATTTTCGTGTAAACTTAAGATATAAATACCTAAAGTAATTTTTAAAAATTATTTCAGTTACTAAATTAAATATTCAAAATTGTTGATGGCTTAAGTTTACACGAATATTAGTCATTACATTAAAACTACTTTTACGGATTTTATTGCGGTTTATTAAATTATTTATGTAGCCCAACGTTTCAGAAGCTTTACAGCAACCATGGTCACGGGTGGACTCCACCGGCTCTTAGCATATTCACTGAACTATCCGCACAATGGACACAGACACACAACGTAAAACAATGTTCTGAAACGCCAGAGGCCTAAAGGGCAAAGCTATCCTACTCAGACAAACTCCTCAAATACTCCATAGACACATTACTGATTAACGAAACGCACCTTCTCCAAATTCAAAATTCCAGGGTATCACATTCACCGTAAGGACCACAAAGGCACTGTGCTTCATATCCCGGGACTGGCGGTCTGGCGGTAATCCACCAACCGTTACCGCAGATCCCCACGATGACCTCATCCACGCTGGGAGTAGAGGTTCTATTCGGAGGGAGGCTGCTTAAGATCTATGCGGTCCACAAACCACCGACGGATCCGCTGGTGGTCTCCGAAATTCGCCACCATTTCCAAACAGGGGAACAGGTGGTCATTGCCGGGGACCTCAACTGCAAGCACCCCGCGTGGAACTCGTACACTAGTTGCCCAAATGGAAACCGCCTATTTAACGATTCCATGTCAAGTGCACACGCGGTGGTAGGTCCGAACCTCCCGACGTGGTTTTCATTTTCGGTATTACGACCGCCACAGCGGTCGTGACCATTAATGACGACCTGCAGTCTGATCACGTCCCAGTGATCCTGTCTATAAAAGGGAACCCTGCGCGCCAAATGGCCCTCCCGGCCAGGCGCACAACAGATTGGCAAAAATGGTCTTGTCGACAAGCTGCTTGACAATATAGTCCCCCGTCCCCTCGTGAAAGTGGTTGCGTCCTTCCTGCAAGGTAGTGCAGTGCAGCAACGCGTGCGGGTGGAAGACCCGATATCAGCGGGGGTACCGCAGGGAAGTTGTGTCTCGCCCGCATTTTACAGCCTGTATGTGGCCGATACCCCGACCACGGCGGATACCACATTTGCGCTGTATGCGGACGACACAGCGTTCCTTGCGCTATCCATGAACGCAGCCCACATGGCCCAAAAGCTCCCGAGAGCACTCAATCTATTACCGGACTGGCTCCAGAAATGGCGCCTGTCAGTGAACCCCAGTAAAACGCAAGCCCTTCTAATGTCCAAATCCTTACGTCCAACAATTCAGTTAACGATTGCCGGTGAAACAATCCCTTGGGTCCGTACCGCCAAGTACCTAGGTGTCACACTGGATCACGCCCTGAATATGAGAGCCCACGTCAAGAACGCAGCCAGCGCAGGGGTTGCAACACAACAGTTGCGCCCGGCTATGATTGAACACCTACCTGTTAAAATTAAACTTGCCACATACAAGACGTGCATACGTTCGAGACTCACGTATGCGTCGCCGGCTTGGTACCACTTGGTAGCGGACTCGCTTAAACAGCGACTTCGCGCCAAGGAGAACCGAGCCCTCAGGCTCGCAGCCGGAGCGCCGCGCTATATTAGGAACGACGTCATACACCGCGACCTACATATCACTACATTAGACAAACACATCCTACACCTATCCCAGAACCTATTTGATAAAGCCGACTCATCCGACCACCATCTAATAATAAACATAGCTCCCTGGCACAGCAGACCACCAGACCAAAAACCATACCCCAGAACCCCCCCTTGGCAACAAGGACTAAAGAATCTATTTACCCCTATTTTATTTTACGATTCTACTTTTTACTTATATACATTATTTTATTTTATTTTTCTACAATATTTTATGTGTACAGGTATGGCATAAAGACCATCTTGGAAGGCCCATTCCCCAGTGGAGTGGCCTGGTAAACATAAGGTATGTTCCCCCTCCACAATAATAGTCAAAATATACTAACACCCCAGCTGGGTAGGACAGCTAAGTTCCGACTCTGGGTCGCGATCCAATCCCTGCCGAAACCCCCTCTTGTGTGGTTGTATTCGGCGGGGACATGGAGAGAAACCGTCCCAGTCCCTCGGACCGGCATCCTTACCAACAGCAAACACACCCACACCAAAGACCGGCGTATTGTCATACGCTGCGGTAGCAACCACGCGTAGGGAGCAAATAGCTCCGACCGCAACCGCCTCCTTGCAGGGGCGAGAGCATCACTACACCGTGGCATTACATTTTAAGCCTTGGCCTAAGGCGGAAGTCTGAAATCATAAAAACTAACGTGTCATTTCAATATGTTTTGTTTGCTCCACAAACTCCATAATTAACGGTAATACTACGCAAAGAAAAGTGTTACATTCCCTTTGAATACTACGCACATTTGCTTCTAAATCTTAATTCTTGCCGTTTTCGTAGATTATGCTAACTGATAGTAGTTCATAATTCTGTTTAGTTTGTGCTTTGTTTATATCAAAGAGTTTGTGTTGCTATAAGCTGTTCCATACGGACTTGTTTTTTTGCAGTTCACAAACTGTTATTTATTTTGTGAGGTGGTAATGGGTAAATGTGATATTAGATTAATGTGCACTAGTGCACACAAATAAAATTTGAGTGCATCATTTCGTTTCTTGAATTGAGGACCACATACAAAATTATTAGGTTGTCCTTACTTATCTAAAAATATAATCAAAATGGCTGGACCTATGGAGAGAATTCAAGTCTTGGATGAAATCGAAAAAGACATAATAACTTGTCTTCAGTGTGCAGGTAAAATAATTTGTGGAATTAATAGTAACAATATGTATCTATGGGTAATCTTTTATCTGCCAATGATACACTTAATAGCTATAGCGAGCTTCAAAAGATTATTGCACTGCAGTTGCCTTCAAGTTAATCTTAGGCAAAAACATTGATCTTTTCTTCAAATTACGCGGTTTTCGCGTTATGACAATATTATTAAACTTTCTGAATGCCGCTCAACCAATATAAACCATAAACCAGTACCAACTGTACTATCCAAATAGAGTGCCAATAATATGCAGTGTATTAAAATTGACATAATATTGTGTCCAATACTTGATACAAGCAGTATTATATGAAATATTAAAATGAGAATAACATTTTATGTAACCTCTAAGAAACTTTCGGGTGAATGACTATAACATATATAGATATATGTTATAGTCATACTTACTTTGAATAGTTCATAAAACATTTTGGACTCTTATTCAATGTTATCTTTGTACCAGGTAGAAATATCAATAAATGCTAATTTAAATTACATTGTCTAGACAATGTATTTCTATATGATATTTTTCCTCTTATTAACTCTATTATATTATCCTTTTTCTCTAGCACAAGCTCTTTTGGAATTAGGGAAAGAGAAATCAAGCCAGAAACAAGCAGAGAGCAATACATCACAGTTTTTAAGAACACTGAGTCAAGTTGAATCAAAATTAAGTGACCAAATAAATTATTTAACACAAGTATCAACTGGACAACCCCATGAAGGATCAGGATATGCATCTCAAAAAGTATTACAAATGGCTTGGCATAGACTGGAACATGTACGGTCATGGGTAAATGAGTTGGACAGATTGAAAGCAGCACATTTAGCTATTCCTGCCCGTCCCTCAACAGGAGTACCAAATGGGAATCTTACATCTTCAGGAACTAGTACATAATGACATGAATTAAATGTATATGTAGTGCTCCTTTTTGTATGGAACTGAATAAATATTTAACTATTTAAATTCTATTGATTTGACATATTGTTTTTACTATTATTTATATCACTGCCTCATTGTCCAGTGCTAAGCAAGTTGAGCAACAGATGTGAGGTCCCAGATTTAAATCTCAGGTTAGACCATACAAAAAGTGCTATTAGGATTTTTCAGATTCCAATAACTGTCCAGAGTTAATAAGTTCTTGGTGTTATACCCTCGCGCCTTGGAGAGCACATTAAGCAGTTGGTCCTGTGCTTGATTTCTAGAGAATAGAGCCTGAGAGAGAGACCTGAGCGGTGAAATTCGGCTAGGACGATATTATCATTACTATTATTTATTATTACTAGATAATAAAAAAAAAAAACAGCACATGAACAAACTCAAAATGACCATTGTAGTTTGTAGTGCCTAGAGATGCCTATACCAGTTGAGGAGTGATAGGTGGTTTGCTGGCATTAAAGTTCAGGTGAATTGTTCTCATAAGCTACCCCAAAAATTATAGAATCCACACAACATCAGTTATGTAAGAGTTAAAGAAGCTGATCTGCTTAGTACATGGAAAAAAGTGACATTAGCTAGCCAGATTTTGCTTTTATTGATGGAAAACAGATAAAAGACGAGCAACAGTATTATTTAGGCAAGGGACCATATGAGATGGGTTGCAGTCCAAGCTATAATTTAAAAAATATATAAAGCTCTAATAACTAGTTCTATCTGCCTGTTCCATTAGGGAATTGGCACGAAGTTGTGTCATTGTTGTTGTTTATAAATATCATTTGATTAGGAATGTGTCCTAAAACAATGTATGCAAATGACAGAATGTAAAAAAATAACTATTCCTTAAAATGATAGACAAATATATAAATATATGTCTAATATCATAAAAAAATATATTGTTGTAAACAAAATAATACAGGAATAGTGAAGTAAGTACATTTGTTTTTTATGTATCTTGTCACGCAACAATCGAAACTTGTGGAAGTGCTAAGTGGGCGTGGCACTCGTACCACAAGGATGTACGGTTGCTCATTCTTGATGTCAGACGCCTGGCAACACCACCTGATCGTTGCTTGTCGACGCAAATCTTTGTTTTAAGTCATTTTATGGTCGCCATAATAATAGTTTGATGTTAATTTAATGATTTTGTGCTGTATTTAATCAGCTGTGACCGCGGCTTTCCACACGTGGGAATCAGTATGCCACAAGGACTTTCCCGCGTATATCTCCACCCCGCAGGAAATCTAAGACAAAAAGAACCGGCTAAGTGCGTGTTGGGCCACGCACGGTGGTTTCCGTAGTTTTTACTACATGCAAATGCAAGACGGATTCACTGACTAAGCCTTCGACCTTACCAACTATTATGCACTAACGAAAACCTAAACATAACTTACTCATTTGACTCCTACAATTCTTCAGCTAAGCTTAATTTTGTATGTATTTGGATACAAGTTACATAAAAAATATGTTTCGAGTAAAATACTATTCATCGACTATTGTTCCTAATGAGGGAGGGAGTCCTGATTAACAAAAGATAGCACTAAAATAATTCATGCAGCGTTTTTTTCCCGCGCCCCATAACACTTCCGCGGGCACAGCACTCCATAGATTAATCCTTATCCACGACACCGCAACTTAAACGGCTTCGTACGCGCGCCGTCTCACTAGTGTGGGGAGGGGAACCGTTTCCCCCTTTTCGGTCCCAATAATAATCACCATAGGGTAACGCCCACAATAAAATTCCGGTTTGTCTCTTCCCATCTGCGGGAGAAGAGGGGGGCCCGTCCCCCTAAACCTGAAGACACAAAAGTCTTTCGTAGTCATTCGAACTGTTAAGGCTGGACAAGAGCCGCCAATCAGTAGTAGGTCCCTCCGAAAAACAAAATAGTAGATATCGAAATATATTCTCCCAAAGCTAAATAACACGCATATAGACCATAGCAAAAGAAGGTCATGTTCAGCACTGTTAACAGTCGGTAGGTAATTGATCATTTCGAGACATTTCTTTTTCACTTATGATTTAAGAAACAACGTACATATGTCATAACTTGCCCCAGCCTATCCGGAACAGGTTGCCCATCGCGTTAGTGTTCGGTAGAAGGGAAGGGAAGAAGAAATAGAGTTGAATAGATATATATACTTATTTGTCACCTACAAATGCAATGCAGTAACTCATTTTTGTTACACCGTGAATGATAAAACAAGTTATCTTTCGAGTTATTTTATTATTGTTAATAATTTTCAAGTTACAGGCGTAAGTCATCACCTTATTTTTCATACACTCTTAACCACATACATACATTGATTAAAATCAAGCAATACTAAAATAGATTGTTCTCTGTAAATCTAATCTAAAGTGGAGCAGCTAGTGCGCGGGGATCGTCCGCTCCTGTGATGATAGCCTTCGACACTCCCCTTA
This sequence comes from Eumaeus atala, assembly GCA_017140195.1. NCBI lineage: Eukaryota > Metazoa > Arthropoda > Insecta > Lepidoptera > Lycaenidae > Eumaeus > Eumaeus atala. The sequence goes on along the minus strand of JAFELO010000248.1, from coordinate 105,428 downwards.
GAAAGTACGGTAAGAGGCACAGTGAACCGATATCTCTTCGTATTACTAAAGGATCGAGCTGTCCGGATCGAGTCGCTCATTGTACATGGTCAAATGAAACGAGCTGATATTGCGGGGCCCTAGCTCACAAATGGGCCCAGTACTCCATATACAGTCGGACCTATAACTTATAAAGTCGCAATCAATGGGCTGGATTGAAGTACTGCTTCGCCCAACTTGAGCCTTAGAGTGTTAAATTGGGATAAATTTAGTCGCCCCTGATTACGATAGTGGATGACGTGTTCCCGGGAAATGTTGGCGCAGCCAGTGTATAAAGCATCTGAAGTGCTACCGTCCGCGTGAAATGTGCCACTATTTTGCAGCATATAATTGATATGCAGTACAGCCTTGGGGAACACGAGTGTCGTCAAATTTAATGCACCGTCAACCTTGATCATCCAAAAATGAATTCGACGCAAAGACGGTCCAGAAGTTCGGCCTTCTCATTGGCGGCATGGGCCAGCGATTCATCATTCCGGTGCAAATGGAGCTCTTCAAAATTCCCTAAAACTAGCGAAGGACCCCCAGAATGCCCGGCGATCATGTGGTAGACCCTGTTGATGAATGTGGCCTCCTTTCGAAAAGATTGGCCCCATCTAGCTCTATATACTACTACTTTAAGTAATTTAAATATTTTAATAAAATACTCCTTTGCAAGTGACTTCATATTTTTTTTACACTTTACTCACTGCAGTGTGTTAATTCAGAGTAATTAAAAGGTATGTAGAAAATAATAAAGTTGCTGCATGTGATGTTTAATGAATTTTGAATTATAAAAATAAATTATAACAACAATAACATTATGGAATTCTGTAATTATTTACAATAAGCTCACAACTTACAATATAAAAACAAGCATTATTTTAATGTCCTGCTCTAGAAATGCTTTAATATAACTATCCACACAAAATGAATCCCTTCCCAATAGAAAAAGAATGTGAACTTATACTGAATTGGAGACAATTAAAGAAGTAGAAAATTTATAAGTGATGTACCATTTTTGTGAAATTATAAATATGAGTTTGCTGTTTTGACACCAACAAATTGAACAGAATTATCTACATGAGGTATAAAGAAACTCAATGAGTGATATAGTTCGTCTGATGATCTATAGATCACAAGTCAGTCCTCCTTTCAGCTCCGTTGATTAGCATTTGTCTTTGCAAACTTTTCTATATCGTCTAAAGACCTTTTTGCTTTAGATGAAATGTCGTCCATTGATCTTCTCGCCGTCGTTGTAATACCATCTATTGATTTTTTTGTATGTGACAAAAGTTCATCTGTACTTTTGCAAGCTGAATTTGCCAATTCTTTAATTTCAGAATCCAGTTTATCTATAACCCATTCTATGGCCTGTCGACCTTTTCCAGCATTTAATGAAATCTTATTTGCCAATAAGTCTTCCATGTAGCTGCTTAGTGGCACACCCTGTAAAAATTAAAAAAATATATCTTTTTATGGTCTTATTCTTAAATTACTATTATCTTCACATTTGCAGCTATCCCAGTATGTGTAAGGTTTGTATCCAAATAAATAAATGTAAATGAATAAAAAAGAATGATCAAAATCCTATCAATACTTTTAAGAGATATGGCAAAACATACATTTTCAACATTTTGTACATTTATCAGAAAGCCCTAATATATAAATATTTTGGAATTGCAATAATATCATACACCTGCATATGTTATGTCATTTAAAAAAAATCAAACCAGCTCGAAAGAACATTTCTAAATTTCAATTTAATAATTAATTTTTTTTTTACTATATATATCAGCACAATATAATTCAATATTCAGTGCTGATATATATATAGAAAAAATTAAAACTAATTCCATAATATTGTATATTACTATCCTATTAATAAATTAAATGAAATACTTTCATATTCAATGTTCATAACACCTACATGAATCTAAAATTGATGTTTCTCTATATCATGTATTAGGCATATCATTAAAAAATTATAGAATTACTCAAGTGCTGCCAAAATGTAAAAAAAATGTAATCACTAATTATTAAGTTGTAATCATTTTACTAAAAAGTATACAATAATTATTAATTGTAAAAATTCCACAAGCAAAATGTCCAATATAATAAGACCCTTTTCAGGTCATTTGCTTGATGAAAGTAATAAAAATACAATCAATATTGTGTTTGTCAATACAATTACAACAAATAATTTAAATAATTTAATAGCTTACCTGTACAGTTACAACAGCTTCTTGAGTGAGAAGTGTTTTGGAGGCATCTGAAGGATGAGGTGTATATTTGACTGTTTCATCAACGGCTATGTATCGGCAAAATGTAAGATTTGATGTCTTTAAAGTCATTTCTCTCTCATTAGGATTAACTTCAGATTTTTCACTGGCATAGCAAATCTTGGCAGTTCCGATTAGCTTCAATTAGAATTAAAAAACATAAATACTAGAGCACTAGGATTGCTCTTACATTAAAAAAAGTAAATATATTTACATTGTATAAATTACTTACAGCTTGAGCCCACCTTGGAAAAAACCATTTCGAACTAACTAGCCTATGAGTTATTAAAACTCCATCAACGACCTTTCTATCAACGACATCAATCCCGATAACAGCTGGATTCATAGGGTTGGGATATTTTCTCCATGCTGCCTGCGCAACTGTCTCCCAAGGGTGACTGAAATTTGTATAATAATAAAATATAAAGAGAATTGGAAACCTTTTCTGTGAAAAATTTACACAACATTAAATTAAACAGATAACTAGCAGTGTTGCGTCATAACTCACTTAAAAGTATGCTCTGAGGTCCAAATCTTCATATTTCCTTTATTTTTATAACGTTTTGAGATAATACGACTTATATCATTGGTTTTAAGATATATTATCTCAAAGTTACATTACGTTGATGACAAAATGTTCACACACCCTCACACAAACACAAAAGAAAGAGAAAATTTATTAAAAGTAAATTTAAACTTAATGTCATTTATGACATTTGACATGCGACATTACAGAGTTGTTTTTTTTATTAAGGTAACCGGCGCCGGAGTAATGCCATAGAGATAATGTAGCTAGAGAGGGGATGCTGTATGCAGTAACATTACAGCGATATCAGTGTTTTCAATCTAAAGTGAGGCAATGATCGGACCAGGACAGTAAATTTATCCATTATATGTACATATATGTAGATTACAATAAATAGCCCCAAACTAGGACTACTAACACTTCTCCTTACACTTTTGCACGATATACTTGTTTTACAAACACGGAGAAATTATTTACGATGTTCACTTTTTGATGACTGGAAGTGCGAAAACTACATGTACGTATACAAGACCTAGAAAGGGAACATAGAAAAAAGCAACGTCTTAATACATGGTGTCAACGGAACAGAAAAGGAGAACGAAGAATTGCGGCAGTTAGTTAAATGTTTTAACAAAGTTAACGAAAGTATTGTAGGAGAAAAATCGAATGTGGGGAAGTGGGAGTTGAATAAAGCTTATAGACTAGGAAAGAAGGATGAGAAGAAAGTATAAAGTAAGTAAAAGAAAGTAAGAACGCAACTAAGATTATCTTAGTTGCGCCTACACTCTCATGGAGGAAAATCGAATTGCCTAAAAATAATGAGCACTTAATCATCGGGTGCCTATATCACTGAAAACTGCCCAAAAGAAATTTTGGACAAAGGAAGAACTGAAAGGATGTAAAGAAGTAGTACAGAAAAACGAGAAAATAGCATCGACAAGCTAATAGTAAAAAATAAACGGTCTCGGAAACTGAACGAAGACAACAAAGGGAAACGATCACCTACTTAATTGCCAGAATCGTCAGCTGAAACAGAAAACTGCGAAAAAACAGAAAGATGAATAAAACAAACGCACTAGAACTGCTTTTCCGCCCAAGTGTAAATTCAAATCCATCAAGAACATCGGACGAATAGCAAGTACCGTTACAAGCCAAGCCGGAAATTATAGTCGTGTCAACAGAGACGACCTAATTGCTTTGTACCTAACATGTTTAATTTATATTTTAACATGTAGAATTACTAATATTTTTTTCTGAAAGATTATCAGTAATTCTAGGTTTTAAGTACAGGATGCGATATTACCTGTTGATAATATTTTTGCCGATGCATATTTTTACTTAACTAAAATATTGTTGTGTCTCTTTAACGGATTTTATCGCGTTTCTTTAGATTTTCTTGTGGAATGAGACAGAATCACCGTCATGAACGAATATGCCAAAAATCTTTATGCTGTCC
>JAFELO010000248.1:69082-101034 GCA_017140195.1 Eumaeus atala | reverse complement strand
TTTTACAATTATTGTATAGCAGGACAGCACGAATGATATTTGGCATATTCGTTCATGACGGTTATTCCGTCTCATTCCACAACAAAATCTAAAGAAACGCGATAAAATCCGTTAAAGAGACACAACAATGAATAACATTCGCTTAAATATACGAAAACAATATGTTAACTAAAATATGTTGTTAGTCACGTCCTATCCACTTGTCTATTTTTATTTTCTAGGTTTCCTTTAAATGAATTGAGAAGAATAGAATGGGTTAATATTGTCCGTCAACAAAGAAATGAAGAAGACTGGTTGCCCAATTGTCACAACAGAATATGCTCCATTCATTTTAGTAATGACAATAAAATATATATCCAACAATAACAAAATACGTCTGAAAATAAACCTCGTGTATGTTTTCGTAACTTGTAAGCGATAGGTAAAAAGTACAGAGCCTCATCTATTTACGTAATCTATGTTTTAAACGGGCCATGATTGGCTTTGATTCATCAAGGTCAATATTATTTTGAATTGAAAGACGACGACGCGCGACACATATTTCTCTTTCTTTTGTTCGGTAATTAGGACGTTGTCTCTTTCCTCACGTTAAAACGCTTTCATTGATTATTAAATAATATGCTTTGTATGTGTGCGTTACCGGGGGCCAAAATTTTGCATATTCTCTCGTACAAGTAAGTAACCTATCTACCCTTTTTACTTATATAATTATAGGATAGGTGGAACGAAAATGTATGAAAACTTTTATTCCGCTCAAAACACAAATAATAAAATGTGGGGGCATTATTTGAATGCATGCTATTGGTTATTTGAATGTATGTTAATCAATTAATAACTGTCAAGAATATGAAGATTACGCCCCGTGGATATACAACAGTAGAAAGAGTTGGGGGACACCTATGCGTCGACAGAATGCGCTGGTGAACAATGACAATAATTATGATTAATTCAGACACTTGTGTATATAGGGTGTATCAGCATCGTAGGTTAATATATAAATAAAAATATTATATCTATATTTGTCCACACCACCACCACCATCATCACCACAGCATAGTGTGCTTGGTGCCTGTGATTGACTCGGTGACTTATAACACAGTTGTTTACACATAGGTGTCTGATAGGGCCTTCTCACATTTTTATTTTCGTATTTTGTTGAATTCATTTTGTCATCTGTAGCTTTAAAAGAAATCAACTTTACAGTGAGTGGGTCAATGGCGTACACAGAATGAAATGTTTCCTTTGCGGAGGTCTTTTGTTTGCTCGATTCGACGAGGCTCACCTTGAAACATGATATATAAATATTTGAGATCACTGCCTTGCATCTAGATTGAGTGAAATTGAAACATTTCGTCACTGTCAACTGTCAACTGTGAAGTGTCAAATACAAATAGTAAACAATGAAATTCAATTTCAATTTACAAAGCCGCCAGTCGATATTAAATATTTCTGTTGAATCGTTACGTTCACCGCTTATCGCACAACACTAACCGCGGCTTATCGGTCCAACTCGGCTCCACTGAACTTGATAATTCCCGTTTAATAAAATTACCTTACCCTTACTCTTTGCTTCTTTGATATTTTTTATCTTTTGATAATGAAATCGTAATTTTATGTATAATCTGATTAAAGTTAATGCAATCAATACTATATAGTTTGTGAATACAATAAAGTGTTATAGTGAGTAGTGACAGATTTGTTAAAAGCAGAAAAGGGCACTTATTATATTTAAAGTATCTACAAGAAAAGGAGGAGAAGCAGTTATTTTAGGTCAACCCTTTATCGTTATATAATATATATATAAGGATAAAAAACATAATTCATATTAACAATACATATATTCATGAAAGTTTGAATTATCAAGTAGAATATGGATGCCACCAGTGACGATAGAGCTTTAAGATACAGAAGAGCACAAAGTGTAACTAAAGCAGAAGAAATAACAGAAAAAGAAAACAGAGCTCGTAAATTACAGTTGGATAAACCGTATGTGGTTTTTAAATATTCTAGTGTGTACATAGCTAGATTTTGGTTATATGAACAGTAAATGAAATGATTATTGTATGTTTTTCAGGATTCATAAGCCTAGAGATTCTCTTTTCTCATGGAATTCCAAATTTACGGACTTCACTGGTTTAGTAAATTGGGGTTTTCTGATGCTAACTGTTGGTGGACTCCGTTTATGTTTAGAAAATTTTCTTAAGTAAGTTAATAGTCGTATTTTTTATATTATAATCACAATTATCATATATCTGAAATAATAACATATTTTTTAAAACCAGATATGGTTTTCGTGTAAATCCATTTGAGTGGCTGATTGTGTTGACTGGATATAATGAGGGTTATACTCATCAGTACCCATCTATTGTACTCTTAATTTGTAAGTACCCTTTTATAATTAAATTAATTCAATATTACATACATTTTATATTAAATGCTTCACTAGCCTTTCTTTTGGTGTGTTCGTGCAATTTAGTAGACTATCTAGAGTAGAAGTAGAATTTGGCAACATGTATTACACTAGTATCTATGATTCTACATTGTTCAATCCCAGATATTACTATACAAGTGATACTCATTTGCTATTTTGCAAAAAGCATATGTGGCTTTAGACAATTATAAACAGTACACTTTTTTGTTAAGAATGCGTGCTCATTCTATTCACTCACTAGATTTTTATTAATATGATTTCTTTTTAATTTATTTTTTCTTTATAAAGTTTGTTAATTTTATTATAGTACATGTTTTTCTTTTAGTTATTGTGGTTCCTGCTGTTCTTAGTTTATTAACTGAAAAATCTATGTCAGTTGTAAGTATGATTTAGAAATTTGTTCTAGTGTTTTAACAGAATATATAATACATTATAAAGTAAGTGTTGTCCAAAGTCTTCAAACAATGCGTTTTCCCCATGATGACCTATGGCCCCGAAACATGGCCTTTTAATTTAGGACTGGTCTGCAAGTTTGCAGTAGCTCAATGGGATATTGAACATACTATGTTGGGTGTTTCTCTGTCCGAAAGAACTTGTAATGAGGTCATAGGGCAGACAACTAAGTACCTGATATCATGCAATGAATAAGCTCGCTGAAGTGGCAGTGGGCTGGTCACACACCCAAAAGAACTGATGGCAGATGGGCCAGTAAGATTCTGGAGTAGAGGCCGCATTTAGGAAAATGACTTGTTGGTCGACCATTTATCAGGTGGGAAGATGATCTCCATGCAGCAGCCGGGCCAGGATGGATGCGAGTAGCAGGACACCGGTCGTCTTGATGTTCATTAAAAGAGGTCTATTTCCAGCAGTGGACCGATAAAGGCTGATAATGATGATGAAAGCGAGTATTATTACAAGTATATTAAGAAACAAAATAGATGATACATCTCGTTATTTATTGCTTGAGGGCACGAGTATATCTTCTACCTAGGTATCAAATTTTGTTTATAGTGTAGGGAGCAAAATAAGCAATCTGAGCATTTTATTCATTACCAACGCCCATTGACATCTGCATTATTGTGGACATGCCACGCAGAGGAAAGGAGGGCATCTTCCTCCTCCCTCCCAAGGGGACTATTTTTAACATAAGAAGCAAACAAGCAGAAAGTGATCACCTACTCCCAGCAACATTTGCAGCCCATTAATCCATTGCAAACAAATCACATGATGGAGTGATAGAATTCCATTTTGTGTGATTTATAGAGGTGTAAATTGTGATGAGTACTTACAATTACTCACTACAATTCACCTGAAATAAATCTATATTTTTCAATTTGCATATATTTTTTTTCAATTTTCAGGCTATTATATCACATAATGTGGGCATTACTTTACAAGTTATTAATTTAATAGTAACTATTACTTTGCCAATTATAGTTATATATTTTAAAGGACAAGAATTTAGTTTTGGTTAGTATCAATATGTATGATTAGTATAAAGAGATTTTCTTATATTCTATCCAGTCTCTTCATAATACTCTTGGATTAACAATTTCAAGATTATTGGTAGAGAAACAGGTAAAGTCAACTCACAATATTACAAGCCCCATATGTAAACTAAGAAGAGTGGTGATATGTCTGTGTTCTCACTTTGTCGTTTTGTTCTTGGAATATTCACTTTTGTTGGTCATTTTAGATCTTCGCCTTCAGGCTTTTAAAGTTCTACACAAAGTGTGTAAACAAAATATATAGGATATGTAATTATTATGTACTAGTCAGTAGATGGAAGCCTCAGTGATCTATCGTTTAGCGCAATGGAATCGGGTAGTCCAGGTTCGTTCCCGGCTATGTACCAATGCGTTTTTCTTAATTTCATATTCTGAGTGTTCTTATGGTGAAGGAATACATCATGAGGAAACCCAAATTCGTGAAATCGAATTCTAGTTAATCTAGGATTGGGTTTAGTTTTTACACAGTGACTGCCGTCTGGCGACATAAAAACTGGCGCCTCGTCAAATTCAATATGGAAGCGGGGTAAGAAAAAGAAGCAGTACATGGAATAGTTAGTTAAGTCAGTAGTTAAATAGTGATTACCATTTTAAATGGAATTTTTATTCTAAACATACCAAAGTTTAGTGTAACTATTTAAATTTAATTTATTTCATTGTGACTTTTATAGTTATGAAAAACACATAGGAAATAAAATAATCATATAAAACGTTATATAATCCATTCATGTAGTTTTACACTCATCACTATAAATATTACTCCCTGATTCTTCATCGGTCCACCGACTTTCTGTTTTAATTTTAAAAAGGTGTCAAATTCTATGTTTATTACAGTGGGCATCACAACTGTATGCATGATGTATCTCATACTGTTTCTGAAGCTGTGGAGCTATAGTCAAACAAACCATTGGTGCCGTCAGGGGCTGAAGAACAAAAAGAACTCAAATCAGTTGAGACGACAGAGTTTGTCTGCGCCGAGTAGGAGTGAGTACTTACTGAAGTATAATTTAAATGATAATCGATTGCATTGATTTCCATTGTAATTTTCATATCAAAAACCTATTAGTATTAATCTTTTCTATGGTCTGTTAAGAATTCTATTAAATATGAAATTGAATAGTGACAAAAGTGTAATTTCAATTTCATGTCATTGTTTTTGGAATTGTACATATTCAATTTTATCGCAAATCGCAATTGCTACTTAACATATGTATACTTGATATTTCGGTGGTCCTGGCTTTCATATATATGTTCACCAGTGGACCGACCGGGGCTGATAATGATGATGAGTATACAGTGTTTATTTACAAAGCAAATTAGCAAAGCGGGTAACCAACAAAAAATTTGCTCCCAAGATAAGTAGAAAAATCTAGAAACTTCTGATAAAAAACCGGCCAAGCGCGAGTCGGACTCGGGCGCCGAGAGTACCGTACCAGTGAGAGGCACGAGCTTTACTTATATGTATAAGTTTACAAATTTATGTCTGTGGGCGTATACACTCATTTTGTGTGAAACGAACTGCAAATATACGTTGATGCGAATGTTCCTCATTACAATAAAACTATTTTTATTTGATAATTTAACTAGCCCGACTTTTCAGAAGCTTTTTAGCAAACATGGGGGTCCACCCGCGGATTGAATAATTAAATAAACCGCGATAAAATCCGTAAAAGTAGTTTTATTGTAATAAATGTAGTATGTTCGAAATGGTTTTTCTGTATATACAAAACACTTATAGTTTGTATAGGAGAAGCGCAGAACGCTAACATTTTTATTTAATATGAATTAGATTTTATTTTAATTAAATAAAATGTGACCCACACTAGGACAGGCACACAACGTTCAAACTCCCAGAACACACAATTTGTGACACTGCCAAACATGTTATGTCGTACGGCGTTGTCTTGTTATCCACCAATAAAAAGGTTTTACAGTCCAGCTGTATTCGAAGTCGAATGGTGCTTTTCATAATTATTATGATCAGGAGTAATTACGAGATAGGCATTAACTTTCGGATGTTGTGTATTACGTTAACTCACTTGCTTCCAGTATTCATGATTCTAGGCCAGTTAACTACCTACCTATAAGTCGGTTCGATTTACCCTTACTTTGTAAAGACAGACGGACAACGTAGTGATACTATAAGGGTTCTGTTTTTTTTCTATTGAGCTACGGAATCTTAAAAAGGAAGCGACACAAAATAAATATGAACAATAATTTATTCTTACGTAAATTAACCAGTTTTCTTAGAACTCGCCACGATGTCTTTAATAAGGTATAACCATCTAGAATATGTTAATTGTTAATGTGGTTCAGCTTATGTTGTTAAATAGTCTATATGTACCTAATCTTCTTATATATAAAATTCTCGTGTCACAATGTCAGTTACCTTACACCTCCGAAACGGCTTTACCGATTTTTATTAAATTTTATATGCATATTCTTCGTAGGTCTTACAATCGGCTACTATCTGTTTTTTCATATCCCGAAGTGATAAGGGCTGTTGACCTTTAACATTTTTTTATGTTGATACGTTACAATGACAAAAAAAAAACAATTTGTGACAGAGCAACGTCTGTCGGGACAGTTCGTTTTTTTATACAAATCAGGTGCTTTGTCTTGCAACATAGTGTTTTTTACCACATCTTTTAAATATTCATTTGATTCTATGCTTATGGCACTTTATGTAAATATTAAACAATGGAAATTAACATATTGGTTTGTTCCTATTGTTTAAACTATGAAATACCAAAATATTGAGATGAGTTGATATCAGTTATACACGTACCTTCTATTTATTCCTTACCTATATACGATTTTTATTTATTCGGAATCGGAATCCAGTATTGAAATACGGTCCGTGATTTTGCAGTTTCTTACAGAACACATGTATACAATTGTATATAGAATGGAAATATATTTAATATTTATTATAAATTAAGGAAATATATAAAATCATAGAAATACATATCATACACTCATCACCCGCGGTTTCACCCGCGTATCTTTTGTCCTATGACTCGTAGCGTCATGCTATTATAATATAGACTTTCTTGATAAATGGCCTATTCAACACAAACATATTTTTACACAATCTGTCAGTAGTTCCTGAGATTAGAGCATTCAAACATATAAATATACTCTTTAGCTTCATATTATTATTATAGATAGATATATATCCATGGCCTAGGTGCGGTTCAAACCTGCGACCTCTGGCGTAATAATTTAGCAAATCGGTCGTCAAAATTATTGACTTGTTTCAGACAATACTGGCTAACCCCCACGGTCTACGGAGCATTTACGTTTTATATTAATTAACTGATAATATGTAGTAAACGACAAAAAATGAAATACATGCACAAAGAGGAGCGCAACAGGGTTACGATAGAACTTATCTCGGTACTGGAGTACCCCATACTCCATAGCAGATCTGGACGTGTGCGCAGGGGACATAGAAGTAGTTACCCCCGCGCTAGCTCAATTCGACGCGGTAGGTGAATTTAACAGTAATCGTGCAAATCGGTCTTGTGGTTCACGACGTAGGTATTCGCTTAACAAATATATAGAAATATACAGGTTGAATTGTTAAGCTCCGTTTTTAAAGTCGGTACTATTAAGTAGACGTGAATCTTTGCTCACAAGAATAAACAATTCTCTGTCATTATTTCCAACATATATTTGAGAAATATTTACTAACAATACAAATGCGATGTAAATTAAGTGCAACTATTGAAAATATAATATAGTTTTTTCATATAACGAGAATGAAGCGTAATTCGTTAAGGATTGAAGCCTAATTCATTGTTTGTAGTATATAGGCATTGTTCCAGCAATTCGGAGCTCGCATCCTCGATTTTAGCCATTGCAAGGCGAGCCATATGAGGAGGTCCGTTCTCTTGGCGGAACTTGAACGACAGCCCGTTGTTTACGTCCTTCTTCTGTTTTTTTTGATGATGCTCATTTCTTCTGCATAGTATGCGCTCATGGTTGTAGCTCTTTTTCCGAAGTAATCGATCATTACTGACCCCTTCGGCATCCTGGGGACTGACTGGCTGAATTGGTGACGTGAATTTCTTCGGCGTCGGGGAGGACGGCCGCTTTCAAGGCAAATACTGATTGGAGATCTCTAGAATCATCCACTCGTGGCAAGTCGTCGCACAAAAGTTTCTGGGTCAACTCAGAATCCCGAAAATTGAGATAATAAAATGCAAGTAATATAAAAATCCGAAACTTGTTAATTTATAGTTCCTAATATATAATTGCATATATTTTATAGAATAGGGGGGCAAACGGCCAGTCGGAGCCTTTCTACGTCTACCGATGCCCATGAACATTCACATAATTATTATGCCAATGCGTTGCCCTCCTTCCCCACCAATGGGCCACCGGCTACTCACAAACCACACGAAACGCGACATTGAACATGTCTTTTTACGGCGGTACTATACAAGCGAGAGGTACCTCCCCGGTCGTGCCGCCCCAATTCCATGCATGAAGGGTCATATACACTACCTTCTCCTATGCGGGATGGCACTACCTCTTCATAATATCACAGAAAGAACCATTACAAACTTATATTTGTAGATCGTTTTATACAATATAAATGTATACGTCCGCAAACATACCTAGGTATCAAAATGAGGACTTATTAAATGATTACTAACATAGTTTTGAGTATTTCAATGTTACTAACTGGCCGGTCCGAAGTAAACAATTACTTATGTATTCGCACATGACCGGTTTTCGGTGTTACACGAGCTACTGTAACAAAAATTATTTTAACATTTTAAGCCCTGACGAATGACGGTGTTACGTTTACTTATAAGATTCAGGAGCCCTAAGGGCTTGATCAGCATAAACAACGGCACGTAAGGGCGGAATTATCTATATCGTGGTTATTATTTGACAAGTCCTTTCATTGTAACACACTTCGAATGTTAGACGTCCCAAGTGCCCAGTTTTTATTTTTGAACTAAAGACATGACTTCGGGTGAGCGTGGGTGTCATATATACATATAGCACACCTGGCAACTACAATTTCAATGATACGTAGTTGCCATATTGTATAGAATTATAAACTTTCACTTCTATCGGTATTACACGGTCACAAGATCGATAGACTTTACTGGAATGTGAAGCCCGTCCCCGTTCCCCTTTTACCTCCCTGGACTCCCCTCCGTTGTGAAAGTACTTCGGCGCACTGTACCAGAGCGCCGGCTAGACGACATCGACGGCAGGCCTATCTACCTATGACTGCTCGGTGTTTTGTTATATATAATTAAACACAATATGTTAATCGTAGTAAAGTTTAGTTAATCATGCTCCTTTATAGTAACTTAATATGCATTGATTCATTTACAGATGAATTAATAAACGCCGAACATGAGCGTAAGTGATTTATTTATTTTTGATGGTGAGCTTTCCTTATTTGCTTTGTTCTATTATTATCTCGTTTGATATTTTATATGTAGTAATTAATAAGTTAGTGTTCACTAAAGAATATCATAAATTATAATTTCTTTTTTTTGTGGTTGACTTTTGCACCTATCTCTGTTTGTTTTGACCGTGTGCTATATAGATGGTAATATTTTTTTCGACGGCTACTTCCGCCTGTACCTGCCCATATCATTGTGCCATGCTCAATGTGTGAACTTTGCACATATGTCTTCATATATTCCATGTATAACAATAACTTTAGTGTGTGTGAAACTCAGCATTAAAATTATACTTCATATGAAGCATGAAGCATGAATCATTCATTTATTTACTTTGAAAATTATTTACTGTGATGATAGTGTTTGGACCTTGTTAACAAAATAAGTCGGCCGAGGCTACTTTGATTTTTTAACAATGTAACTGAATAAGTGACACTTCGGTAGATCTCGTAATTAAATGGTAACTCCGAAATATTTTACATACCTACACTGTTGCCTGGGATCGCCCTATAGCAACGAAATTAAAACATATTCTTACTAGCTCTGCCCCGCGGTTTTGTTTCTATTTTCTTTGCTTATATCTATATTGTTTCGACTATTCATTTTTTAATAACCTGGCGGGGGAGAAGGTTTGCACAAATTTCGTTATATTACGAGTGTGCCCAGCCACCTCTTTCTGAATATCTTCCACATAAAGTCTTCTTATCATATGACGGATTTTCTTTAGCTTTATTATATGTATAGATAATCATGATTTTGTCAATTTTACATCGACAAATGGACTCCTGACAAATTTACTTTTCTTATCTTTACCATTCTATACGTAACGGAAAAAAGCATATAATTATTTGAAAGTATGTAGGTAGGTACAGAAGTACACATTTGCTTTTAATTTATTGTTTACTAACGTGGCCTATCTAAATCGGACGGGGGGCCCTCGGTATATTGATCGGATTAGGCCTGCCTGTCTTCCGATATAGATAGAACATATGTTTTAACAAATGGTTGTTATGTTCCACGTGTATATTGTTCCCTGATCGGGGCCCTCTCGGGCCAGGCCGTCGTTATGTCACTGTATGTTAAACGTGCTGAACATATTATATCATCGCCTTTTAATACTTAATGCTTTCAGACTCTTCTTTGTATTATTGTATTAACATAAAATAATGTCCATGACATTAATTAAAAATAATTATCTTTATCTATTTATATGTTTGCTTTCGGTATGTTTGGAATACTGTTAGTAAATAATTATTAGAGGGTGGAAATGTTGGAGCGTAAGCTAGCGGGATGGACAGTTCGGCACTTAACATGTAGGTATTGTTAAGTGGCCCAACTATATCTACATTGGATAAGGGGCAAACGAGCAGGTGGTAGGTAAGTACCGCCGGCCATAGACATCCGCATGACCCGAGGTTATGCAGGCGCGTTGCCGTCTTTTAAGATGGGAGTAAGCTCTTTTCTTGAAGAACCCCATATCGTATCGGCTCGGAAATACCGACGGTAGCAGCTGGTTCCATATCGAAGTTGTGTGCGGTAGGAAATTGCGCTTGAAACGCACAGTTGTAAGCCTTGGGACATCAAGGTGGTGCCGGTGGAACTTGAGCTTGGGATGACGCCAACAGAGTAGGAGTATTGGAAAAGACGCGTTAACACCGGTGTCAACTCCGGAGCACATATCCGCAGCACAATCGGCGCGATGCCAACCGGGGCTCTCAAAAACCGAAAGAAACGCGACGACAACATGAGTAGCGTCACTTTGCGTCAGAGCCATGTGAGAGAGATGTACTTCCCCGGACGCCGGCCCAATTCAGCAGCAAACTTAAAAAGAATGCAGCGTGGCGCTACCTCAATATCCCGTTAGCATGACAGAAAATTCTATAAAAAAAATATTCACTAATCATTTTAAATCACTTGTGAACCACATAAGTGATTTAATTTTTTTTTTTTTTGGAATAGATAATTATTTTAAAGTAATGTTATGAAATAATGTGTAGGTACGTAATTTAAAGAGCGAACAATATTTTACAGTATATTATTTTAGAGGTTATAACAAAATGCTTACCTATTATTTAGTGACCTTACGTTCTATTTATGTTTAAATTGAAACATTTCGAAACATATTTGTTCCATCGCCTTTCATACATAATATTAGTATATAGCATTGTTGTGTATTACTTAAATTTTTCCGTTTCGCAATCTTATTCTGTATTCTACAGGAGATATGTTTCAATATGTTGAACGTTACTCAATGTATTTGGCGCTTTTGAGTTCACAATTTTTAAATGAATCAGTCGTTAGGACCATTGTAAGTTTAAATTATTTAACAGTCTTCGGTAACAAGAAGCTTCGGTAGTGTGGGAAAAAAAATAATTAAGATAGATAATGATATTTTGAATGTCAAAATAGAATTATACTCTAGCTCTTCTTTTAAATCGGCGGCATAGTTTATATGTAGGAAGAAAATATTATATAAATATTGATCCGTCATAATTAATTTATTGTATAACCTGATAATACTATTTTTAGCAAATTTAATAGGAGTTATATGATTTCTTATTTGGGGATACTAAATAGATTTAAATTACAAGTGAATAAAATGTGGGCATAATATTGGCTTGAAATTGTATTATAATGCATTTTTTACTTATTAAAATTGTTTACTCAGAATCCTTGGATGAGGAGAAAACTGGTGCAATGTTGGGCCTTACTAAGTATCCTGATAACTTGAACCTGAATGATTTATTCTACTTTCTATTAGCACCGACTCTTTGTTATGAGTTGAATTTCCCTCGTACCACACGGTGAGGTATCCTTTTTAGTATATTTCTACAGTATTTTTGTAATATATATTTGCACTTATCATATTTATTATACAACTCCTAGTTTTACGCTCTTAATCTCTTCTAGTTTGATCTCGCGTAAAACCTCACATTATGTCTGTACTGCATTAATTATACTTTATACATTTATGAAGTTTGTGATGGACCTGTTACAATTTAATATAAATCATAACGAGGGCATGCTATGTATGTACATACGCAAATTCTATTAGTCTGTTTTCTACTTTAAATATTAAAATTTTAAATTATTCTATATTTTCTTACATTAATTATCTATCTCAATCTATTTATAATATCATCGATGTTTGCCTTACAGCTAACGGTTGATATTTTTTTTTAGGATACGAAAGAGGTTTCTTATAAAGAGATTGATTGAAGTTTTGTTTGGAGTAAACTTGATACTGGCACTATTTCAACAGTGGATGATACCTTCCGTTAAGAATTCCTTGGATTCATTCTCACAAATGAGTTTTGTTGTCATGGCTGAGAGACTACTGAAACTGGCAGTAAGTACACTAGCCTTCGTTTGAAGTGTTTAACGACGGACGTATGATGAAAGATTATTTCACAAACTTAACATGACCAATTTTTTTTTAGTTTTTAACATTTTAAACGGTACACCGAAACTTGAAATCGGATTGACGACTACCGACACCCACACGGGCCCGCATAATTGAAATCGTTTGCACTCCTTCCCTCCTCCCCTCTACTCGTTTACTTACTTTACGGGTGTACTGGTCAGGCCAGCCCAATTCCGCTACAAGGACGCACGGCACTACTCTTAATAATTTTGAAAACTGCATGGAGCAAAATATAAGAAAGAGAATAAGATGTAAGTGTGTATATCGCTCACATGATAAGGCCGAAAAGTGACAACTATGCTGTCGCGTCTCGTGCAGTTTGTAAGTACCCGGTGGCTGGTTAGAGAGGAGGACGAAAGAAGGGTAACGCAACTGCATGACACTTATCTAGATGATAGGCATCTGCACAAGGGCTTCTGTACTTGTAAGAATGCTCTAATTTACCAGCATGAGACTACCTCTCTCTAAAGTACTACCACAATAACAAAATGACGTCAAAGTATACGACACAAGTATAGAGAATGTTCGCTCATGAGCGGTGGTTAATTTCGACTGAGCATTCGCTAGCGTCTGCCGCTTGGCTACCAAATTGTGTTTGACTTTGACGAGTCGATAACGTTTGTAAATATTTTATCCCTTATATTTACGAGGGTGGATCTAAACGTTCTAAGCCCGACCAAGAAAATGAAAGAAAAGTGGATATAAATTTATTTTTATTTTCGACAGTCTCCATCTAGTTCAACACACTTCTTCCACCTGACCTGCAACTTGTTTATCCCCTCGAAAAAAAAAAAGATTCCGGAAGGTCGGCGAAATAATTGTTTACTGCGACTATCAGGTGATAGTCGCAGATGAGGTCATCTTTGGTCGAAAATTCCGAGCCACCCAAATGTTTTTTAAATTTGGAAATAAATGATAATACGAGGGGGCTAAATCCGGTGAATAAGGTGGGTGGGGCAGCAATTCGTAGCCACAATCATGGATTACAGACATAGTTTCAACCGAAGTGTGAACACGTGCATTGTCTTGATGAAACAAAACTTTCTTAAGCAACGTTCCCGGCCATTTTTCTTTTATTTCTTCCCGGAGTCTTCATAAAAGGTTACTATAATAACTAGAATTTATAGTTTGACCTTTCGGTAAATAATCTACAAAAATAATGCCTTTCGCATCCCAAAAAACAGAAGCCATGACTTTGTTAGTCGACAAAACGACCGTAGCCTTTTTCGGTGTAGGAGAGTCCGATCTTTTCCACTGTTTGGATTGTTGCTTTGATTCAGGAGTATGGTGGTGAACCCAGCTTTCATCCATGGTAACAAATCTAGACAAGAAGTCCTCGGGATCAGTCTCAAAAAGTTCCAAACAGTCTCGCGAAATTGTGTATCGAACTCCTTTTTGTTCAGCTGAAAGCAACCTCGGGACCCAGCGAGCAGAAACCTTATGGAACCCCAACTCTTCCGTTATTATGTGTTGCACCCGGCCATAACTAATGTTTGTTATCTCAGCTATCTTACCAATGGTCAAACGTCGGTCACCCAGTACGAGATCACAAATTTTATCGATGTTTTCTTTCGTAGTAGAGGATGTAGGCCTTCCACTCCTAGATCATCTTTAATGCTCTCACGACCGCGCTTAAACTCAGCTAACCACTTCTTGGCACTGGAATACGATGGAGCAGACTCCCCCAAAGTGCTCACCATATTTTGATGGATGTCTTTTGGTGATAGGCCTTTTTTATTGACGTACTTAATGACTGCACGGTGTTAAATTTTCTAACATTATTGAAAATTGCGTCAGATTGCTTCAAACAAATAATCACAGAAAATTTATATTGTGCAGTATCGGAATGAAACTGCGCACAATAAATCAATATGACACATACTAACAAATGACGGTAGATTTAAAAAGATGTCATAGCTCCATGTAGGTTAGACCACGAACTTTTAGATCCTCCCTAGTATTATATTATATATTATGTCTAGGAGCGCAGCTTTCTAAATATTCTTTCGCAAAAACCGTGCTCTTAGAGTTAACTAACAATCTGAAAGAATTATTGAGAAGTGCCGTCAACAATTATTTACTAAATTGCGGGGAACTATCAAATGACTTGAAGTAGATGTGTTTAAGAGAATACATTATAATTTTATTGAAATGTTAGTAATAAATATAATTTTGTAGGTATTTAAATATGACTCGTGAATATCAAATTTTGAAAAATAACTGTAACATTAAGGAGCATGTACACCCTGGACTATAAGGTCAGCTGAGGGGAGCGATGTTTGCATTACCCTACCTACTAGGTATAAGCGAGTGTTATTTTGGCATAGGTAAAAAGTTTCCACTTCCAATGGTTCCAGGTTCCGAACCATCTGATATGGTTATGCTTCTTCTACCTTACGTACCACTCGTTCTTGAACCTGATGGGCGAGCTGTTGCACTTCGCGGACCGCAAGTTCTACGGCGACTGGTGGAACGCGAAGAACATCGCTGTGTTCTGGAGCTCGTGGAACACGCCCGTGCACATGTGGGCGCTCCGCCACGTGTACATCCCCATCACCGACCTGGGCTACAGCAAGGCGGTCGCCAGTACCGTGGTGTTCGTTATATCTGCGCTCTTCCATGAATACTTGGTTAGTTCATCTATATTAATAATATACGCTGAGTGTCGTTTGATTGTTTGATTAATAATACCCGAGATACGCGGGAAACCGTGAGGTAATACTAGTATAGTATAAACGGCCAAGCGAGCAATCGAACGGTTTCGGTGACTACGGACGCCCACTAACATCCGCACGGTGATGGGTTTGGAGAGACGGGTTGTCCTTTACCGAATCGCTCTTGGTACAAAACGAGCTTAGCCGGCTACTGATGGCTGGGCTCGTTTTGTACCGTCCGAAAAGCCATCTCTTTTAAGGCGGTATCATATAAGCGAGATGCACCTGTTACTAAAAAATTGCCGCCGAGTCTAATAAAATATAACAGCAACTCAATACTTACCTGTACATGCATGTCAAAGAGTTCTTTATTCGAAATTAAAATACTTTTTCGTTGGTGGCCTGTCTGAGAATTAATCTCAAAAATTTTGTGAGATTGGATAATTTGCGCATGGCAAATGGTGTATTTGTCAGTCAAATCTTTTGCTTGTTGGTTTCACCCAACATTGTTCTATAAACGTGTCAAATATTTTTCTCTCACGATACCCACAATAATAATTTATTATCGTGTAAATAATGTGAAAAACTGACCAACTCATAGAAATTTGCACCGATCGCACGGCGTCTCGTACACGACCTCAATTTTAATATAAAATATACTTGAAGCGCCCTACGCTTGCGGATGCGTCACCGCATAATCTGCTACTATTTATCATAGCGCGGTGTTGTGTGGTTACCTTACCTAATGAGCTATTTAGCACTGAAATAACTTTGCATATTTGACCAGTAGTTCCTGAGCTAACCGCGTTCAAGAAACAAACACACGTATATTGTATATTCTATCTTGAATGTCGTTGTATAAAATTTATGCATTCTCAACAACCAAATGCCCGATGATGATTGAGGTCAAAAGAGACAATGTTAAAACAAAGTGCTTTTGCTAAATAATTTTCAGGTGAGCGTTCCTCTGCAAATGTTCCGTTTGTGGGCGTTCCTGGGTATGATGGCGCAGCCGCCGCTGTCCGTCATTTCGCGCGTGGCGCAGCTGCGGCTGGGGGCCCGCTGGGGCAACCTGCTGATGTGGAGCTCGCTCATACTGGGCCAGCCGCTCGTCATCATGATGTACTACCACGACTACGCCATCGCCAACATGGCACCTGCGGCCCAGTCTTAACTTATTTTGCGTTCGTAAATTTGTGGAGGGAAGAGTGAAGAGAGAGAGAGAGAGAGAGAGAGAGAGAGAGAGAATGTCGCCCATTGTAAAGCAACCTATATGGAAACTTTCGGAGCTATCGCGGAAATTCTAATCCCGTGGCGATGGCCGCTACACAACCGTAGGTAGTGACCGAATCGCGTGTGTTTGTGTGAATTGCATGAGAAACTAAAAAGTTTCCATTCAAGTCCTCCCGGTCCGTCTACTCGACGCCATGGACTACAAGCCTTCATGTTCGGAAATATGCATGACTTACAAAAAATAGTACGAACTGCCAGTTACGTTCGAACTTAGTACTATCCAAAGATTTTGTAGAAATTGGTAAATAAATAGGTAAAATTAAGTTGGTATATAAAATACACAATCATTCAGTAATGATAATTGTAGTATAAATCAGTAATTTTGGCCTAAATAAAATACAAATTGAACATAGGATTGTTCGATGAAGTAAAATACACAGAAATTCAAAGGAACATATACATTCCAGTGCATGCGGGGGTTTTCTAATAGAACCATAAATAAAAGGACCGTAAATAAAGAAAAAAAGCTAAACGATGTAATTTTTATACTACTTACGTGTTATTAGCATTATTGTTAATAATTCTAAAAAAATACATATTTTTTTAATTTACTTGTAGGCGTAAAAAAATATTTATATATTTTTTTTATTTTACATCTGTTTTTGATCAATTTATATAGTTCTAAGAATACAATAAAATGTGCCAGTCGTATTAAGTATGGGTTAGTGTAATGTTTTGGTATTGTTTATAGGCTTTAACTTCTTGCATGTTTGTGCCTAACATATATGCGATCTAATACATCTTCTGCGTTTAATATATCTCTACTAGCGAATTTAATACAATTCCATATTAATACAAATCCAATCGGAATTAGAGAAGGGAATAAAATCGTTTAATGAACTTGTTACTAACGTTTAAATAGCTTTTAAAATGATTGTACTAGGCTGCGATATGTGTACTTTTTATTCTAATAATTCAATACAGAATCATGACTTGTGTCGTTATTATAATTTATAATTTTACAATAAGTTTGATTTGAAGATCGTACTTCTTATCGTTCATACGTTGATATTTTCGCTTGCTAGCATTTAGTGCCACATATTAAATGCGCTGTCTGTTGAACCTACTATTTATGTTCAAAAGAGATGTTTCTTTAATGTTCTTATATTTTTCTTGTACAGATGTAATAATAATTTGAATAAATGTAACATAATGCAATACGCTGTGATTGAATTTATTCACAATAAGTAGAATAATTAAAAGTATTTACAACAAATGTTATTTATAAAGCATTTTTTTATGATTATATTTTTTTATTATATCTGTTTATAGTGCATGCATTATAATTTTTTTTCGTATTTTTATAAATAAAGAATTACATTATGCAAGGCTTTAATTTCATGAAATATAAATACTCCAAATATTTAAGAAAATATCTGTTATCTAGATGTAGTCATAAAGCCCACATGATTATTTTTAAGTCCGCCTATATCAATGTTTTTGCGAGCTTTACGCAAAAAATCTTAGATCGTTTAATACATGATCTAAGTAAAAAATACACGAAAAAGAAAATTACGGGTTTCCTAGTTGCATTTCTATTTTACCGTGTGTCACAAGGGCCTGTAGGCCTATAGTAGTTATGCATATGTGCCTCCTTCCCATATCTGGGCCATCAGAAGCTCACAAACCACATATAATTAGGCTATATGATGACACGATCTGTCACTGTGCGGTGGTACCTAACTCTACCTCTTACAGAATTCAAACTCATTAGATATCATTTCAGTGAAATTACGCGTCTTTTTTTGTTTATGCGGGGAAACGCATTTACGTGCCTTCACCAGCTCTGGGTGGGGTCCAGTGGTGTGTGGGACTCACGGCACATGGTAGTGCCGAATACCCACAAAAACCACCGCGAGTGCCATCAGTTCCGTCTTTGGTGAGGTGCCCCGGAACAACATATCACCAGGACACCTCGACGGCTAGTCAGCCCCCAAAGTGACCAACTCCCCCTCCACAGATGAGGTTGCTCCGTGCTATAGGACAACCCCACCGTTTTTGGGACAGTGCAATGAGGTGGGGCACCCATCCTCGTCCCTTGCCCCGTGCGCAAAAGCGGCACCTCCTGTTTCTCTTAGGTCCCCTTTACTTATAATAGGGGTACCGAGAGCGATTCTTCCTCCTGATCTTTAAGCCCCCTCTTCTTATAAGAGGGGTGCAAAGATCCTCCTCGGTTCAATTGGCTTCGCCTGGGTTCACCCCAGGCTACTAAACCCCACCGCCACGACAAGACTTGAACCATGGTCGGGACCTATAACGCGCCCACCCCATTTAAGCAATGTTGCAAGAACACTAAACGAAGTAGCACTAGGCATTTAATGTTTCAGTTCAGAATTCCTATTCCGTTTTTTTACGTGGCCATACATGACTGGTGATGTCGCATTAATACGTTTTCCTATTGGTGCTACATCACCGGTGGTCTAGAGATGTGCGGGCTCCGCGGCACATAATGCCGAATACTCGCTAAAACCGTCCCGAGATCTGTCAGTGCCGCCTTCGTGGAGGTGCCCCGGAAGTATAAATGATCATGGCATCTCGTCGGCTAATCCCCTAAGGGACCGACACATCCCCACTCGTGCACCACAGAACAACCCCGCTAAATTTGGGACAGTGCAATTCGGTGAGGTGCCCATCGTTACTTCTTATAATAGGAGTACAAAGAGCGCCTCCTTTCTTATACGAGGGGTTCACCGCAAAGGGAAAGGGAAAAGTTCTTTTAGGAAAACCATGTTGCATAGGAGGAGGTGGTGCCATGCATGGTGCGTGACACTACATCCTCCTACTTTCTTCGATTTAAGAGCTTGTGCGGCGGCATTGATATACAAAGATACATAAACACATTTTATGGACGGCTTTGGGACGCTGATTGTCCGTCTACGTGTTTTTGTAAGTCCATGTACGGCGGCCATAACACAGGAAATTCATCGAAAACTGGCGCAATACACAACCGCATGTCCGATCGTGCATAGAGTGTTGCTTCACAGCAATCCGAAGCTGTGGCATTAAAATAATCGCCGACGATGCGCTACTCTAAGGACTGTCGTTGGAAATTGAAAAATCCTAACAACATTTTTGTTTGGTCCAACCCGGGATTCGAAGCCGGGACCGCACGTTCTGTGGTTGAACATGCTTACCACTACCTAGCACCTGCTGCTAAACTGGAATTTTGTATGGCGTGGCGAGCTAGTAACGTCGGTCAATTACGTGATATGTCACGAGAGAACAGTTTTCTTCTAGGCAAGCGTGTTCATCGTTGCCATTATTTTCCATCTGGTGAGACAGTGAGTGATCAAACGTGAGCATAATGAAAAAAAGGTAAAAAATCATGGGATTCGTGGCAAACGAAAACAACTGGCCAAGTGCGAGTCGAACTCTTGAACGAAGGATCCAGTAACATCTTTAAAAAACCAAAAAAAAAACACGCTTATTGTACCTCTTAAATTATTTCTTCATTTTTTTTTGTATTATAGTTAGTTATCACGGCGAAGGAAATACATTATATGTGAAAATTTCGACTGCTACCTATTACGGTTTACGAGAATCAAGCCAGGCACAAGACAAACTGACAGACGGATAACGGTGTTTTTGGTTACGGAACCCTAGAATTATATTCACAAGGAGTTTATTTCACAAGTTGGTGTTAATTTATATTGAAATGTGGAGTTTTAAGTACAAGCGAGTGGAATGAATGTACGCAGTATGCACAAGCGGCGAGGGCCGCGAATCAATTGATGAAGAGCCGCAGATAGCAGCCGAACGTGATCCGCCTCTGGGATGGCGTCGCCCGCCTCTCGCGCTATCTCTGAGGACTTGTTGTAATGTCCCTTACATCCTTTTGTTATTAAAATCAATAATTCAAATTGGACAAAAAACATCAGGATATTTTTTAAACATACAGGAATAGGTTGATGATACTGGAAAGAACGGCAAATTTTATTTCTCAGTAGGGAATTGACGTATAAGTTAAAGTTTTCTTTCACATGAAATCTAGTTAAACTTTCGTTGACCCCGACTGTGTGTTAGGACTTGAGCCACTCGGGGGACATCTAGGCAACTTGATACACTCTGCCGATGGACTTCCACTGATGGTTCTCTACAATTGAAGGGCATAAGTGATAGAGCGTTGGCATGTTCCCTGTATTTACTCCTGATCGTGAATGGGAGTGTTTGCTTGGCAGTTGATTTTTTTTAAATTTAAAATATTATCTAAAATATAAGTTAGTAAATTATTGTAAGTCATCAGACAAGAGACGTCCATTAATTATGTGAGGTGTTTTTGGCAATATTATAGAGATTTTGTTAGATCTAGCTTAACCTTCTCCCTTCTTCATTATCTCGCGTGAGATTTATATTATATATTATATATTATAAAATATTGTATTGGATGTGAGTAAGTCCACGTTGCCAACACTTTGTGTAATCCGAGGTCTGTGCCACCTCTAGAACAACACACAAGACATGAGTGGTTATAGAGGTGGCACAGAACTCAAGTCACACAAAGTATTGGTTCCGACGGCAACCGACCCATCCATATGATTTTTAGTAAAATCGTCCAAACTTGAAATGTTTCAGTGATGAGTCTATCCTTAAAAAACAAGCACTTTAATTCTATATGCGAAAAGACACTCAATTTTTTCCGTGCCTAATTAATAGAAGAGGTTTTGAAATTAGTTATATTAAAAGTTGTATGTTTTCCGAATAAATAAAACAAGCTGGCTCACATATTGAAGCTCAAATTAATAACTCGATAGCTCGAGTAGGGTCCGTTAGGGACGCACGCTGTTTACGCGTTGGTGCAGCTACTACATTGTAGACTGTGGTCCACACCATTACGAGTATTCTGCAGCATTTGTGGTGCAATTTTTTCCAATTTAATTTTTGGGAAAAA
Source organism: Eumaeus atala (assembly GCA_017140195.1). Classification (NCBI taxonomy): domain Eukaryota; kingdom Metazoa; phylum Arthropoda; class Insecta; order Lepidoptera; family Lycaenidae; genus Eumaeus; species Eumaeus atala. The sequence continues at coordinate 79,401 of JAFELO010000248.1, read as the reverse complement.
AATTACGTAATTTTTGCCTACACTCTTCTCGTGACTGTGAGATTTAGTAAGAGTAGAATCAACACTTCGACCCCTCTAAGGTGTCTAGCGTAATTAATGGATGACCCCACAGAGTTAAGCAGTTCTTCCCGCCCCAGATATTTGACTAGACATGGTCTCGTAAACATTACACGTCACAATGACAGAAAATTCAATTTATGAAAGTACAACGTTTGTCGGGACAGCTATTTGTGTTTCTCCAGCTACACGTTTGGTTACATTGTCGAAGTTTCCATAACGATCAAAACGTTACAGAAAATGTAGTTCACACTATGTTCATGACAGATGATGTAGGATCCTAATGGGGAAAGATTTTCTTAAATCGGTCCAGTAGTTTCAGAGCGTATCGTAGCAAATAAACAAACATGCTTTGATTGTTAATCAAATGTTCCCTCTTTATAATATTGGTATGAAAAAAAGGTAAGCTTACCTACAATTTTAATTTAAAGAGACACTTCTTTGTTATATCTGACGCATGTAGCATTACGCTCTGCTTCATCTGCTACGTCTGGCATCATAATATTATATTATTGTTTTTTTTTGGCGGGACTCTTTGCGATTTGCATTTTGCATTTTGCCATGAACATTTAGTAAGAAGTAGTGCCATGCTACATAGGAGGAGGTAGTGCCTTGCATAGTGCATGACACTACCATCTTCCTATGCAACGGAGTTGGGCCGACACGACCGTGGAGGTACCTTTTGCTCACTAGATACCGCCGTAAAGTGACACCTACGGTGTCGCGTTTCATGAGGTTTGTGAGTAGCCACTGGCCCATTGGGAGGGGGGGGGGAGATGAAAGGAAGGCAACGCATCGGCATAATGATGCTGATGTTTATGGGCGTCGGTAGTTGTTGAAAGGCTCCCATTTCTCTCTTTTGTCCTCCTATACTATAAAAAAACTCTCCTCAGATTTGCTCTGCTCTGATTGCTTCCTCAGTAATCGCTCTATTCACAGATGAAAATTACATCAAAATTCATTCTCAAAATTTTTAATTTGTAATGACACACAGACAGACACTTTTTGTTATATATGAATAATAATCTATGTAGATTATTATTCGTCTTATTATAAAGTTTTGTGACAATTTGCCACAAAATTGTTAAATATAAGAGATATAAGAGATATAATTGATAATTGGTTAATTATTAGAACAACTTGCAGAGTCGCTTCATAAAATCATAGTGCTACTCTTTTTATGATAGTTCAGTTAGTAATGTACATTCGGTTTGTTTAAAATATACTATCGGTAATTTAAATTATTTTTTAGTAAGTACGTAACATTTTATAAAGTAAAAAAAATACTTAACCGGTAATTAGGAGTATGATGAAAATGTCTTTCTACTAGGTATATTGTGTAACGTAGGCAATCAATATGGCACAAAATCAAACACGAGTATCTGTACGTGTCGACAGAGACTGGGGAGTCAATCACGTAATAACATTGGAGCAGATCCCTGGATGCGCTAACAATGTTGACCGCGAGCAAACAGCGCCGTGGCAGCCCGCCGCGCGGCGCACCGCAGCCGCTACCCCATCACTAAATAAAATAAAAGTTCCTAATATAACATATTCAACAGGATATAAATATCGAACTGCCATGGAAAGAATTATATTTAAACGCTAGGTAAGTTTAAAACAACAGATATTTCCTTCTGGCGTAGTCGATTAAAAACTGGTTAATACAATCAGGAGCTATTTCACGTTAATCCATGACACTAGTGGCAATTTGTATGCAGGTAAAATTTGGATAATGTTACATATACATTGATAAAATTCACTGAATAGTGCAAATTATTTTTTCTAGGTTACACTTACACACACGTACCTTCTAGTCAGTTTCGTAATGGCAGGGGCAATGAGAATAGGAGAAAAAAAAAGATTTTATATTAATACCTACTTACCTCCGTGGTTTGATCCAATACCTTGTTAGAAAAAAATATGATATTATAACTAAATAACAGGCTAAATCCAAGTGGATTCGATGATGTGTGTCTAATTAAAACCTACATCTTTATACTTTATCAATTAGAATTTTTTGTTGATAAATCGGCAATGCTAACTGGAGCGTGTGCCTTAATTACCGTGTTGTTCCTCCAATAATAGGCGCATCCATTTAATTATTAAAGGATAATAAGGAAGGGTTAAATGTTTAAAGTGGGCGGGAGACTGGAGGTCGTGATTAAATGTTATTCGGAATTATGCTGACTTGTAAACCCTCGCCGTCGCCGTCGACGCGTGAAATCACTTTGTTCTGTTAGCCACATAACTGCCATATTACTCTGTATATAAAATGAACGCTTATCTCTCTACGAAAATATATCCCTTATTTGGATCACTACTATACGGGGTCTACTGTTGAAACCTTCTACCCGGATAAATAATTTGTAAAATACACTCTCACAAATTACTTATCCGTACGAGTTCTACTAATTGAAAGATACTCAAACAGCCATGAAAAAAAATCTTCATTATTACATATTATGACGGTGTAATCAAAAGGGAGATACATCAGATAGTATTAAATATTCATGTAGACAGTACACCATGTCATAAAACGAGCTGACATAATAGAGGTTTTAATTCATACAAATTCGGGACAAAGCGTAGATATTTAAAATATGTTCCGCTTTCGCAATAAAATTACCTTCTTCCCCTGACCCTTAAATTAAAACTATATGTTATGTTAAGACATGTACATTAATGACGGACTACGTAAACAGTGGTTTCATTGAATGTATTGAAGATTTATGTTTACATCTGTGGGCCATGATATTCGCGACCGTAGGCGGCGGCGGGCCGTCGTAGTGAGCGAGCGGCCGGCGCGCGCCTCGTACGTGTTTGCGGGAGTATTGTACGTCTGCAGGGATCGCCCAGCCATGCACACTTATAAACCGCAAGGTGAAGACAGTCAGGCGGACGAATATGTTGAGAACTTCGAATTGGACCATTTCGAGATCATTAAACGTGAGCCGGTACAGAATGTACGTAACAACCATGTTGAGATACTGCCCTGCGTTTGTGGCCAGTGGCCTGATTCTCCACTGCCACAACCCTACGTCGCTATAGCCGTAGTCGCACCCCAAACTTCACCAACGCTCGCTAGGGCTTGTTTTACGTCAGAGGATGTTGAGGAGTTACATACGAGGGAACCTTTAGATATGCGTACATTTGAAGAACTGAACCATCGAGAATGGAGACAGCGGGATCATGTATCCACAGATCAAAACGCAACTTCAAATTCTATACCTCGAATGAGCCAGGACCAGCCACACGGAGATCAGCTGATAAGCGACTACATGCTTCTCACATTGAGCGTTCCGGAATTACACAAACGTCTTCACGGATTCCCCCGACACGATGTTACTATACTCAAAAAGAAGCGGCGCACGTTGAAGAATCGTGGATACGCGCAAGATTGTAGGAGCAAGAGGCTGCAGAAGAGGCAAGAGCTGGAGATGATGAACCGTTCTCTACAGGATGAGTTGCATCTGTTGCAGCAGCAGGTGGTGCGAGTGACGCACGAGCGTGACATTTTAAAGCAGAGGCTGGACCTTGTAGAACGGGAGCACGCTGCCCACTATGCGTGCCACGCACCGACGCCGCAGTCTCAGGGGTATTCGGAGTTGTGACGTCACGGCATCAGGCCACCCGCTGCCACCGCTCATATGGCTGCAAGTAACTGTGTTTTAATGCAGTTTGCGACTAACAGTTCTGCTAGCTTTAATAAAGACTTTCTTTAGCAAACAAAGAAATAAAATTATTAAAATTACCAATATTGTATTATTTCATATACTGATAAAAATGAAATCGCTGCCATCCACTTTCGCCATCGTCTTCTCTCAATACTTCTTCAACTCAAATCAATAGATTTTAAACAGCTCAGGTTAAGGACACGTATACATATTTTGTATGGGTCGAAATTAGCATCATATCGAAATCAATTTGTAATAGAGTTTTGAAGTCGATCAAGATACAATAGAATTTCTATACAGTGGTAAACGAGCAGACGAAGCCTTTTTATGTGCACCGACACACATAGACATCCGCATAATTGTTACGTAGATGTATTGCCCTCCTGTTCTCCACCCTTCCAATGCGCTAATGGAAAATCACAAATCGCACGAAACACGAGTACCTATGGCTGTCGGTTCACTGCAGCATTATGTGTTGATCTTTACCAATATAGTCTATCTATACTTAGATAAGTTTACTACGATAAATCTGAAGAGATTTTTTTATAGTATAGGAGGGCAAACGAGAAATGGGAGCCTTTCAACGACTACCGACGCCCATGAACATCAGCATCATTATGCCGATGCGTTGCCCTCGTTTTCAAGATCCCCCTCCAAATGGGCTACCGGCTACTCGCGAACCGCACGAAACGCGACACCGCAGGTGTCATTTTACGACGGTGTCAAGCGTGCTAGAGGTACCTCCCCGGTCGTGACGGCCCAATTCCGTTGCATAGGAGGATGTAGTGTCATGTACCCCGCATGGCACCTTCTCCTATGCAGCATGGCACTACCTTTTTCCAAAAGATTTTTTGTTTGTTTGTTTGAACGCGATAATCTTTCAACGTCATGTTTCATTTGAATTTTTTTTTTGTCTAGGAATATAACCAATAGTACCGAAGTGAATCTACGGGGCACTGCCGTTATGATTTTATACGTAAATATTTTAGACAACGGCTTGCGGTTTCGCCCCAATTGCTTACTCGTAGCTTAAGGGTGTATTACCTACAGCATTCCTCGATTACTGTTTTGTAACACTGCAGGAATGTTACAAGTCGGACCAGTAATTCCTGAGATTGGATCATTCAAACGAACAAAGAAACAAACTCTTCGACTTTATAATAGACAATATTACGAATTAGTATATGAAGAATTGATTAATGTATAGTGGCTATGGAGAAGCAGAAGATGTGTATTATCGGCAAGCATTGGTTGTGGTGTGCCTTACTCTCATTTCCTGTCTATGAGCACACACACGCACACACACACACACACACACACACACACACACACACACACACACACACACACACACACACACACACACACACACACACACACACACACACACAGCAATAGTTAGGTACCTTATTAGCAGTCAAAGTGACAACTATAGCATTCGAGGCCAGTGAAGAGTTCATCGGATGGGCCCCCTCTGTCTGCCAATATCCAATTCAAACAACGGTTCATATGTTCGACAAAGCTTGTGTCATTGTTCAATTGTAGCCGGGCCAATACGACGGAGCGGCGCCTTCGCTCGCGGAATACCCTCGTTGCAGGGTGGGTATACATTGTAAGACCGACCTTCTATTGGGCCAATAGAAGGGCCTTGGGGTGGAGAAAGGCAGCTAGACTGTCTCATTTAAGATCCCATGTTTAAATTACATGTCTTCTGGTTGTGGACCCTCAAAAACGACTGATCATAATTACAGATTTCATATAAAAAAAACGAAAATAACTTCATAAATACTAGCCTCCCAGGTTCTGCCTATTTGGAATATGACCTAAATGGTCATAGGACTAAGCCTTGCACCAACCCACCAGTACGTAGAGGAGATGAACACTTCAATCCGGACTTATCTCGTCTGTCGTATTTATCGAAACCTCGCTCGGTATCGTATCATTCAATGGAGAGAAAGCGCTCGAATGTCGTTATTGTCGGAATCTGGACTATGCACATCTTTTCTAAAAGCTATATCCTAACCCGTAGTATAGTCATTACTAAGCAGTGATTCCTCATGACTCTTGAAACAATGTTTGCTTGATCATTTTCTGAAACAGTCTTTGCATGTTGGATACAATGAATAAAGAAACACATCAGATGCCAATACTACTTTAAAGTAATTAAATTAGTAGGTAGAAACTAAAAAGTATCTTTACCATAGCCATCACTTTTAAGGACGTTTCATGTCAGCAAGAGTGACTTCCCCGGTCGTGCCTGTCTGTTCCGGTTGCAATACGGCGATACAGACACAGACAGTAACATCAGAGCATGTATTGGATAAGAATGTAAAAGTACGTACCCATGTGTAATTTGTATATGAACACTAACACGTAGTGTACCAACGTATGTATAAAACATGTACGATGAGATTTGTGTGTATAAAACTATGTAGCATGTTTATACTAGACATCATCTGGATGTTAGCGAACTTATGTTTGTAGAGATAAAAGGCTGTAGTGAGCACTGAGCGCTGCAGTGCGCGCGTCGCACAACGTCATTGGGCTGGAGGGCGGAGCCGCGGCCACTGGGCCGGCCTGCGCCGCGGCGGCAGTCCGCTTCCGGCCGGCGCGCGCCCCGTACGCCTCCATGGTGGAACACACGCTCGCGGAGTGCACCCAGGCGAGTGCTATGCAAACTCTCACGCCGCAGCAGCACTGCGAGGCCGAGGATGATCAACTCGCCGATGAGTATGTCCAGAACTTTGAATTGGATCACCTCGAAGACCAACCGAACCACCACGTGAAACGCGAGCCCTTGCGAACGGGCTGGCACGAGCTGGTAGAAACTTTACCAGCGTGTGCGCGTGCCTGCAGACAATGGCCTGACGTCGGCCCCTACCCGCAACCTCATGTCGCCATCGCCGTAGACCCCAGCACGCCGCCGGAAACTCCGCCGGCGCCCATCGGCCGCAGTCCGTGTCGAGCTCCCCCAGTGGACGATGTCCTGTGGCTACCTCATATGAGAGAGCCTTTAGATATGAGGACCGTACAGTGTGGTAATTTTGAAGATTGGGATCGCCGCGAATGGAGAGATCAGGATCACCACATACAACAAGTCGGCCTTCGCCCCCCCAGTTCGTGTTCCGCGATGTCACCTCGAATAGGTCACCAGTCCTACCAGCCGTCGTCCTGCGGGGACGATCTCATAAGCGACGATCTGCTCATGACACTGAGCGTGCGAGAGCTTAACAAACGTCTGCACGGTTTTCCCCGAGAGGATGTGACGAGGCTAAAACAGAAGCGGCGCACGCTGAAGAACCGCGGCTACGCACAAAACTGCAGGAGTAAGAGGCTGCAGCAGCGGCAGGAGCTGGAGCTGGCGAACCGTTCCCTGCAGGACGAGCTGCATCTGCTGCAGCTGCAAGTGGCGCGCGTGACGCATGAGCGCGACGTCCTGAAGCAGCGGCTGGCGCTGGCGGGTCGCGAGCACGCCGTGCCGCAGCACTCGCACGCGCCACCCACGCCGCACTCCTCGCCCGAGTTCTTCTCCGAGCTGTGACGGCAGGGCGCGGCGCCGCGTGCCGCCGCCGCCGCCGCCGCCTCGGCTGCCAACTCCGGTGTCTCCTCCTCTGCTTGTGCGTGGCAGCGCTACTGAAGCGTCGCGAGGCGGATCTCTCGTGCTTTTGTTAAGTTTGAAATTTAATTATGATCAGTTCCAGTTTTATAGTTTTCTAATGGTGGAACAATGGGGCCGTGCGGAGGCCCCGCACCGTGTTAAATGTATGGTTGTGTCGTAATATATTCATAGCTTCGTTAAATATGTATTAATAAAGATTATACATAGGTTATAAGGTTCAAGCAACTGATTATTGGATAATTGTAAATAGTTAAATAAATGAAAATACTATGTATAGTATTTCTGTTTTCCTAATAAAATATTTCCAAAACTTTTCTTTATTTATTAAAGTCAACTAACTAGTAGTGTTATAAACTCTATATCAAAGTGCAATTGTTGTGGTAGTCTCCACAATTAGTATGCACTACTGCATGACTAACAACTGGTTGAGGTGTTCCAACACACCAAACAGTACAACTTTAAATATATATAAGACTTATAAAGATACCTTTATTATGTCGCACTTGGTAGGAAATATACAGGTAAACTAGCAGTCCACCCCTAATTCGTACGGAATTTGGCAAAAATTCCTTGATTTACAAAAAATATAAAAATTACGTATTTTAATTTTGGGCTCGCAATCATTATACGTTACAAATCAAGTTTATGACAGAACAACGTCTGTCGAGAGAACTGATTGTCAATAAATGCTGCAGCTAAGTAAGGATTTATTTTCATTTTTTTTTCACATTTTGGTTACATAATTGAAGTTCATAATCACCAAAACGTTTTAGAAAATGTTATATTGTCTATGTTCATCACTGATAATGTAGATATCTAATAGTAAAACCTTTTTTTTTTAAATCGATCCGTAGATTTAGAGCCTATTCAATAGGAACAAACAAATACATGTTACCTCATAATATAAGTATAGTTATAGGTTAGGTATAAAGGCCTAATGATTTAAGATCTTATAAGAATTTCACACTAACATTTAGATGAGTGAGTCCATAAACCTAATAATAAAGGTCCACAACATGAAACTTTCAGTTATATCTATTATATGTTTTAGTCCATTGAAGTATTAATTAAAAGGCTTTATAATTACTATGCATAACTTATAATTAACAATTTATGTGTAATTAATGGAATAATACATATAGTACCAATAATAGTAAAAACACAACCTGAAATGGTTTCAGGGTTTGTTATTTTGTTTCCGAGTATGTTGAACAGTTTCAGAGAGCAAATGAAGTTTAATTACAGGCATTACAAGGACAGCTTGTAACCATGTATGATATTATTAACATTACACGTATCACGTTTAACGTTTGAGAAGATCAACGGTTTTTTCAACATTGTTTTTTACTTCAATCATTCAGTAAAATATCCCTTTGGGGATGAATATTTTTTTGGCCTCTTTGCATCGTCAACATCATTATCAGATTTTATTTATCTATTATATTTTTTCAATCATCAACATGGTCGATCCTGTTCTGCGCATTTCAAAACTACGCCGGTTGTTTTATGAATTTCGTATTCTTATCTATCCTACATTCCTTGGCCCACCTTCATTCTGAGGCGGATCACATTACACTCGGCTACATCGGCTACGTTGGTGTAGCAATGCTACGTAGTCGTAGCAGATGTAGCGGTGATATACCTGGACGCAAGTGAAACTTTTGTATTAATTAATTAATATATGGATGGTACCTACCTATTAATTAATATATTGATGTGTAGGAGGTAGTGTTATGTAGCATTGCAGTCGAATTGAGCCTTGAGAGAGAGAGAATTAAAAGTATGTATGCTGTCGCATTTCGTGCGATTTGTAGCCAAAGGAATTAGTTATTTATATAGAAACATTATTCGGTAGCGACATATTTACTAAGTGTTTGTCAATTTACAAGTATGCTATATTTCTATTAAGTGAATTGTTAGGTCCTATATCACCTGCAAGGACATTGACGACACTCTCAAACAAAAGTAGTGAAAATACTATTGAGAACTTGGCAGAAGTAATAATATTGTTGAGAACTTGGCAGGAGTGACAAAGTATTGGGAATTTTTGCCTCTTTTTAGTGTTCCGAAATGTAGAGTTGATACACAGTAGACTTAAGATAGTGAATCTCTATCACTTCTATCAGTCACCGGACGGTTGTTAGAACAAGAGGTCTAGATCAAGAGTTATATTAAACTAGATCACTGATAAATGGCAGCATTCTTTATAGTATAGGCGGGCAGACGAGTAATCGGAGCCCTTTGGTGACTGAACTGGTGGTAGATTTTTTTTGCTGATGCTCAAAAAGTGTTTATTATAATTCTATTTTGTATAAAAACTTTTTCATTTCATTTCATTTCACTGCAGAAATCCACAGATATCATACATTATTGTCATACGTGCGTTGTCCGCCTTTCGTCCTTCCCTCCAATGGGTCCTTGATATTGAGATTATTTAAGTAATAGGGCTACTGTACCTCTCACTGTCAAGCATAATTCAATCAATGCTTGGCAGTGATAGTGCTTGGTCAGCAGTACTACTACTCTTTTTGTCAGGACTTTTTTCGAAGCCAATTTTCAGCACAGGCTTCGGAGCGAGCTAGACAGGAGGCGGCAGACAACAAGTAGGAGGTCGTAGGAAGCGTTATATCCAACAGCTCGTACCACCCGTCATTCCCACAGCACGGGGATGAGGCTGGACATTTGGCCTGCCCCCAATTAAGGCTTCGGCGTTGTTAGGGTTACTCTGAGTGCCGGAGTAACTCCGTTCCTCGACGAAGACCGGCCCCTATCTTCGTACCGGCCAGTCACCGGTGGTCCTGTCGCTGACAGATCCGGGGCATCCCATCACGGCGGCCGAAGGCTCTCCCAATGGTTTTCAGTTGGTAGTGGCACTCTATGTGCTGAGCCCGACACACCCTTCCGACTCACCCAGGGTCGGTTGGATGGTGCATAAATACATTTACCCTGCGTTAAAAAAAAGGGCT
>JAFELO010000248.1:53011-67389 GCA_017140195.1 Eumaeus atala | reverse complement strand
CATATGACGATCACAAGAATTCTCGCGCCCCGCGGTGTTCCGTGTAACACGATGTAATTCCATATGATAAACTTCAACCGCTTAATTAATTTATATATTGGGGTTCTGGAAGCGAAACTTCTTGCGAAGTTATATCAGTGGCGGAAGGACGCATTGCTGCAGGATATCAGATCGGGAAACAGGGAACTGAAAGATCAGAGGACCCTGCGTCACCAGCGATTTACGGCAGATTGGCAAGAGCGGTTTGATCACCACGCGCTGGACACATCACAATTTCAGCCGTAACACCATTCAGGAGCAGGAGATTTTGGTCAGTTCAAGTCCGACAAAACAATCTCAATCATGAGGTGGTACCTGAACGGATTTCCACACGTTAAAGAAAATAGGTACAGCAGAACAGTCACTCAGTAACAAACGAGTTCCGTATATATAAATAGACAGCGGCCGCAGAGTCATATCTGGTGGACGAGTGTAGGCGAACACACACGCTACACTGTTGCACACGTCAGCGGCGGCGCAATTCTAACAACTTGTAACCGTACTCCGTGCGCTAGTTGGAAATATCCTAAGCGTCGGCTTCGTGTTTCATCAACTATGGCATTTGTTTTAGATAATTTATGTTTATTCTGCACTTAAATTATGTAACATCATTAGTTTTATAACTAAAAAACCGAGTGCAACACAGCGGAGACCACTGTGGGCCACAGGCTGCTCACCCATCGCACTAAACGCAACAGCACAGCTGTATCCTCGCGTCGGTATCATTTGTGCGAGAGCTTGAAGAATGGGAACTTAAGAAACGGGGCAGTAACCCCAATCGTGCCACTCCGATTTGGCTGCAATACAATATGTCACTACATCCTACAATGCTGCATTGCAGTCGCGTGGGGCCAGCAAGACCAAAAAAAGACTAAGGAAAGCCCCTCCCCCACTAATACTTAAAAATATTACACTGACGTAATATTCAGATCATTGACAGTGTCCATTCCATGTATCTACAAGCACGTCATATATACAACATTATTAAAATAATATAGTATTTTAGTTCTCGTTATTAACATGAGTCAATGAGCAGGTCATTCTTATCCGCAATAACATCACATGATTCACAACGGAAGAGCATCGCTTATCTCTTGGCAGTCAAAATAGATAAAATTATAATATAATTCTTAATACAATAAAAGCCGGCCAAGTGTGAGTCCGACTAACACACCGTGGGTTCCTTACTAAACTAAGATACGAGCATTACAACTCATACAAGTGGACTAACTTATATTTGCGGGTTTGTATACATTTTTTAATGAAAAAACACATATGTTAGGAAGAGGTGGTGCCAGGCTACATAGAAAGAAGTAGTGCCATACATGGTGCATGACACTACATTACATACAACGGAATTGGGCCGGCACGACCAGGGAAGTACCTATCACTCACTTTATACCGGCGCAAAGTGACAGCGTCGCTGTCGCGTTTCGAGCGCATCTGCGTAACAATCATGCGACCGTTCATGGGCGTTGATAGTCATCAAAAAGCTCCGATTTCTCGTTTGCCCCTTATGCTGTAAAAAAAATATAATAGTTTTTTCAGTAATTTAATTACAAATTAACAATTTAACAGAAATCTGTAATAAAATTAACCATCTAGCTAGCTACCTCAGTTCATAAGTACAGTCTGGTGGTAGACGGACGAGCAATCGGACAGACGGACAGACGGACAGACCGGTCAGACCGTCGGACGGACACATATAGGGAACCCTAAAAATTGCTATTAATAATTATCTTTAACAGAACGTTTAACGTATAAAGGATAAGCCCGTGTGAGCTGTATAATAAATTCTACATTTCGATTCTATTGAGCAATGTAAATATTTGACGCAAACTATAGTCAATGTTACATTTGACGTATACAATTATATTTACAAACCGTATCTACAGCTATCTTGCCGTACAAACGGCTTCGTGGTGGGAGATGAGGGGCGTGTCCCGCGCCACCACGCCCCTCCAGAGCGAGACGACACATCGCCGCCTATTGAAGTCTAACTGAAACGAGTTTTCAGTGCTGCAATGTCACGTACTCCATAATGCACAGTAATACAGCTGAAATTATCTCGGCACACGTATATCAGTGGAAATTGGAGGTTAGTTTTGTAGAACAGGGCCATGTTCGTACTTTTCTCTTCCTATCTACATAGCGTTTATTATGAGCTGTAGCTGTACATAAGTCGAGGTTGTCATGCAAATGGAAGCCTGTTAATGAAGCCGAGGAGAATTATGAGCATTGTTACTGCGGGTCCACTGGCTTAATGGCCCATTTTATACGTACATCATAATAATGTATGGCGCGATTACTTCTACGTCTTATAGATGTGTATTTAGAAAAAAATATAGACAAAACGTTTTTTATTATTATGGTTTTGTTATTAACTTTTCATAGATATTCTTGTTGTTAATGTATGAAGTTCTGAAGTATTTATTTCCTATCAAAAGATTTTTTAACAATACCAATGTTTTTTCTATTAATTGCTATAATTTGAAATTATGAGTGTTCTGAACATAAACTCTAAGTCATTTTCATAAAATATAATATTTTATTTATTGTATAGAAATATCTACGCTGTAGTGGTTAAAAATTATCAATTAAATATATGTCTTTTTTATATAATTCTTTATTCTTTTGCTGACCTCTAATATATGAGTTCAATTCTATAATCTAGAATTAAATGGTAAAATGCTAAATAAAGTCATGTAAAAGGTTCGTGATGTAGTAGATCGATACAAAGGTTTGGTGTCCTGCGAGTGATGGAGGCTGGAGCGCGGAGAGCCGAGAGGGTGCGAGCCGGGTGCGACGGCCGCGTTGTGATGAGCTGGCACAGCGAGGCTGCGGCGACGCGGCACATTTTTCTAGTGGCAAGGTCGAGCTGCTAGCGGTGACGTCACAATTCAACTATACTTTCCATTTTTTGGTAACAAATGAATTTCATTGTGACGTGTCATTTGTATGACCGCATGGCGTGACCTACTTTTCATTCTGCACCGGGTTCTAGGTACTGCACCTAGTCCCCAAATTACAATCTCAGTACAAATGCCAATTTGTAAACCACACTTTTCTAGATGAAAATTGTTCCTTTATAACTTTTTTCACTGTGTTATCTTTTTCCTGTGAAACCCATTTTAATTCCAACGACCTTTATAATAATTACTGCTAACATATGCGCAGTATGATAATATAATTTAACAAGAGCAGTGCTGGATAAACCATTTAGCAAGAGTAGCAGCTGCTTCGGGCTCTGCGTTTAAAGGCGGCTATAAAGCAATGTTTACTAGGTCCAATGTGCCTATAGCAATCTATGCGACGCTATTGCTCAAGAACCCCTTGCTATAACCCCTGCGCTAGCTTAATCGAACACTTGGCATAAGCGAACTTACATATATAACATATGAAATCTTTGCCGTTGGTATTGATTTCATGAATGCCATTTTAAATTAAATTAATAAATTAAAAATATTCAAAAGAGCTGCGGTGTCATTAAACTCGATTCGCTTTTTTACAAAAAAAAATAAAATAAATGATTTCCTTCAAAATTTTCACTGTAGGCCTTTTGATGTTTACAGTTATTACAAAAGTACTACTTTAACGGGTTTTTATTGCGGTTTATTGAGTTATTTAAAAAGTCCGACCGCCGTTTCAGAATTTTTACAAAAACTATGGTCACGAGTGGACGGACGAATTAATTGTTAATGATTTTGCTGCATATAAATACTCATCAACCGGACTACTAAAATCTTCGTCTCCCTAAGCCTGAAGACAAAAAAGTCTTTCGTAGTCATTCGAACTGTTAAGGCTGGACAATCAGTAGTAGGTCCCTCCGATAAAAGAAACTAAAATCTTCATTCTGCCCGTGACCATGATAGCCGAAAGGTTATCGAAACGTCGGGATATTAAAAAACTTGCGGGATCAGGATAGAATTTTCGTTCAGTGTCGAAATTTCTGCTTCTCGGAGGAAGTCCTATGATTATTTTATTTCCAGCTCTTAATTTTCGTTCCTCTTCAGCTTATTTATGTATTTGTTTATTTATTTACATATATCATATATTTTTTTCTTTTATTTACATATATATTAATTTTCTAACAACTTATTAAATAATATATATATGTATATATTTATTTATTATATATTAAATATATTCTCATCTATTCATTACTTATAACTCAAACATATTTTTACATTTATTGTCCTGTTATATAATAGGACAGCACCAGGATTTTGGCATATTCGTTCATGAAGGTGATTCTGTCTCATTCCACAAGAAAATCTAAAGAAACGCGATAAAATCATCATCATTACCAGTCCTTATCGGTCCACCGCTGGACACAGGCCTCTCTCAATGAACGCCACGACGACCGATCTCCTGCTACTCGCATCCATCCCGGACCGGCTACTGCACGGAGATCGTCTTCCCACCTGGGGAACGGTCAACCAACACTTAGAATCCTTTACACAATTTACAAAGACCTACCTAATGACTTCCCATACGATTATGATATCTTGACTTTTTATCCTTCAGTTTAACATCATCAACACCATTGTCAGCCCTTATCGGTCCACTGCTGGACATAGGCCTCTCTCAATGAACGCCAAGACGACCGATCTCCTGCTACGCGCATCCGTCCCGGACCGGTTACTGCTCGGAGATCATCTTATCTGTTATCCTTCAGTTACATACAAGTAAAACTACCCTTGATGTTTTCTCCAAATCGTATAACATCATACTAAGCTAACCTTTTTTTTTTTTGACGCGGGGAAACGCATTTACGCGCCTTCACTGGCCCTGGGTGGGGTCCAGTGGTGTGTGGGGCTCGCAGCACATTATATAGTGCCGAATAACCACAAAAACCACCGCGAGTGCCACCAGTGCCGTCTTTGATGAGGTGCCCCGGAACAACAAATCATCAGGGCACATCGACGGCAAGTCAGCCCCCGAAGAGACCGACGCCACCTCCACAGATGGGGTTGTCCCGCACCACAGGACAACCCCACCGACTTTGGGGCAGTGCAATGGGGTGAGGTTCCCATCCTCGCCCCTTGCCCGTGCGCAAATGCGCCGCCACTTTTTCTCTTTTGTCCCCTCTTCTTATAAGAGGGGTACAAAGAGCGGCACCACCTCCTGCTCTTTAGTCCCCTCTTCTTATAGGAGGGGTACTAAGAGCCGCCACCCTCTCGGTTCAATTGGCTTCGCCCAAGGTGTCTCGGATAACCCCAGGCTACTGAGCCCCACCGCCACGACAAGGCTTGAACCATGTTGGGGATACTAAGCTAACCTACCAAAATGTATACAATCTCTGAGTAAAATATCTTTGTCATACGGATGGAGGAAAGGACACGAAGAAATTATAATGGTACATTTCTGCCATTTGGCTACGGAACATTTAAAACATAAGTGTGCATATTGTCATATCATGATCCCATCATCAAATCAAACCTGATTTGATGGCAAAGAGACCAAGTTGAAGCACTTAGAAATACAATAAGATTCAATGAAACTTGTTCACCCATGGAGGTGAGGAAAGGAGGGCAACGCATCTGTATGACAACACTGCTTGTAATTGTTTGAGACTTTCACCTTTGTTACACATTTTATAGTTATCTAACGGGTTTTAACGCAATACTTAAAATACTTATTACAAGGGACTGGCTAAGCCTATGTAAATACCTCGCTCGACATTTCGCGCGGGATACTACCAGCCGTGGTCACTGCGTATGTTTTCGAGCGTTGGTCATCAAAAGGTTTCGATTTCTCGTTAGCCCTCCAATTCAAATATAAATATAAAAAACCCAGTCCAAATTTCTGAGTTCCAAAATTTGTTATACACAGGTTCTAAAGACAGCAGTGAACAAGCTATCTTACAGGTTGCTCGTACAATGCGCTCAAAAATAACATATCGAATGTATAAAATTATGTAAACAATTTCTTTAATATTAGTCTTGTAATGAAAGCTTTCATTCAATATTACAATATTGAATAGTAATGTTCAATGTTCCAAGCCAATTACTATATGTTACCAACATACAAGAGCTCCCAATATCGAGCTATGTTTTAGGGACGGACATCAAAAGAGTAAAAAATGATAAAGACTTTATTGAATGAAAACTTTAAAATGTCCCCTAAAACTGAGTAAAAATACTAAATTTAGTATCAGAAATCCTAACTGGCTATTATCTACTAAAACTTGTTTGCGTTTTTAAATTAATTGATTAGGCTGCAAATTGAATTGCAACAATTCCACTAAGTATCAACTGTTAAATGTGTGAAAGAATACAGTTTTATTTAACAGTCTCAATATGCGTATAGGCAATGTTAGGAAAACTAACTCCTAACCGTTCAGCAGCTATACCTTCCATCGCAAGATCAGTCATATGAGCGATATTAGATGCAAATGTCCAAATAATATTCGAAGTCATATAAAGAATCAAGGGAATATAAAATTTGAGGGTTGCCCGCGATTGCTCAGACAGACATGGTGATCACGACAAGGCCACCACATGAAGCCGAAATTTTTTTTATCGGTCCACACGTTCGACTGATCAGTGAACACACATAAAACATACCTTCACGATAATCTTCTCTTTTTTTGAAGTCAGTCAAAACAGTATTTTCGTCGTGTTTTAACTGACAGACCAATGTAATAACGCTGCTATCGCCGATCCTAAGCCTGTTCTGTTTCCCACTAACCCGAAACGTAGCAATATTCCGAATCTCCTCACGCCACACATCGTGATCCTTACATCCTTGTCATGTAGAGAAGTTCCCTTGGCAGTTATGATACTCTCTTCTCACAAACACGCCGCTTGCGAAGGGTCCTGACATCACCTTCAGACAGTAAGTATCTGATTAATCGGATCGTCGTACTTCAGTCTTTGCAGCCTCCGCACCTACGTGTCGCTGCTGCAGTACTGCCTCGACAGGGTCACGGGTCGATACATCCGTCGATCTCCCACCTTCGAGGCTTATGTAGGTCCAGTCGAGGTCAATATACTTGTGACACTGTTTTGTTACGCTTTAACGGTCCAATTATTGATAAGTTTTAATAATAACAACATATCTTCACGCTAGCTCCCTAATGGGGTAGGTAGACAGAACGGAGTGCTACACATCAATAATGCTTTAAAAATATAAGACCTGTGACTTAGCAGTGCACAATTCGATGTTAGTATTTCCTATTACTAATGTGACGTTGAAGCGTAAAATTTTATTACGCTATATAATTTCACTTGGTTAAAAATCGAACTAGATCAAACTTGGGTTGAATCATAGCGTCATTGTTAATATTAGTCACGTCTTATCAGTCAATAGTATTGCACAATTCTTAATACATATCGCATAAAACAATTGTCTTGTGGGCACCGTCTCTGAATAATTTAATACTTTTTATCACATTTTTACATTTCGTGTAAATTAAACACCAACTTTGATATTGATATAAACATCTTTGTGTTGTTTTGTTATGCACTGTCTGCAGTAGTTCGGGCGTGGTGTAAAAAGAGCTGATGGAAGCGCAGAGCGCCGTGTCGCTGAGGCAGCACTGCCTCGACAGGGTCGCGGGTCGATACTCGCCGGTCTCCCATCTTCACGACCTCTGTACTATACACTTGTGCCCTACATTATAATGCTCAAATTACTGTGACGTATCAACAGGTTCCGTGCATCATATATGAACATTTCTATTGTTGCACTATTATGTCTCGTTGGTACAAGGAATGGGTTAGTATTAGTTATGGAGTAAGGTTAATGTGCCGACATAAACTTAATTAAACAGTCGTGTATAAGATGATATTATAGTATGTGCTTGTGCAATGCTGCATTGCGCTCACATGACATCGTCGCAAAGTAACAGCTTCATAGCTGTCACTTTGCCGTTTCGTACCGTTTATGAGTTTCCGGTGGCTCCTTGGCGGGGAGGAGGAAGGCAACACATCTGCATAGCAATAATGCAATTGTTTGTATAGTCGCCAGAAGGCTCCGGCTTCTTCCGTGTGTCCTTACAACATAAAAACTTATTTTACTGCTGTTCATCATGACTAGCTTTTGTTACTTGAAGACAATAGATTGTAGCAGCAGAGCGCAATTTGCGCATTCGCTAGCTCGTATTACAAATGGCGCAATAAAACGCCTGTAAATCATTAATATGACAAACATAGTGTTATACTAAGCATATAATGCATAGTTCATGTTAAAGACTGCTGCAAGCTACTGGATCATCAAAATAGTCCACGGTGAGCACAGTTTATACACATAGTTTTGTGTATTAAAGATATCATTTCATGATATATTCATTGAATCCACGTGAATAATCAAGAAATACACTACTATGTGAATGTTGACGTGTTGTATGAAAAGTATCCGTGTAGCGCCGTAGCGGAGCGCGTAGAGGGGGCGGCGCGGCGAGGCGGGGGGCGGGGTCGAGACAAACGCGAGTCAGATCGCTAACTAGGCAGTATTGGCAATCGATAGGTCGTTAGTTGAGCGCGCCCGGCCACGCGCGACTCATCACTTTAGATGCCGCTACGTCAGGTTACTCTCCTTTTCTCGATGTCCTTCAAATTAGCTTTGTAGGTCAGGTATTCGTAAGAATTGGGCACGTGGTGTTTGTTTGTGCACGAGGAAACCACCTGCGAGATTTGTACATGGTTACTTGTAGGGTAGAATAATGTCACTTATGAAGTTAGAATAAGTTATGCCGTCGCATCAAGTCAGAACTACTCGATAGAGTTCACTCAATTTTTGTTTTGTTTTCTTTAGTAGGTACTTCTAGTAGGCATACGTGATCTTATCCTGATGTAGATGATCTGGAAAAGATCATGATATATTTTGTCATAATTTACGGTACAGACGAAACAATTTTACTTTAGAGACCATTGTCAAATTGTTCTGTGTAACTTAGGTTTTGATGACGTAAAATTTGATCTCAAATGTATGGACTTGTTTAATATAGTCCGAATTTATTTAATCCATGAGCTTAAGCCACTTTATACAAGGATGACTGTATAACCAGCAAAAATTCAGAATACATATATAAGTATATTGCTTTTCCTTAATCTATCCCCCCGTTTCGGTGGCCTACAATTTGTATTCTGGATTTTCACAAGTCGCACAAATCATCTCACACATTCACGTTGGTGTTAAGGGAATTGGCACTTTAGGCTGGTGTTAAGCGAAATATATTCCTCCGATCTTCAGAACATTGGTAAAGCGTCATATACTTACATATGATATTTCTATTGAGAACAGGCATATCTGTATATCTTCTGTTGAGGACAGGCAGCATATGCAAAGTTTTTAATTGACGATGGCTTCCATTTTTTGCTATTTGGCTGTGGAACTCTAAAAGTTGGTACTGGTTAAAACAATATATAAAAACTTACTTGAAAACTAATTTGGGTTTACTCGTTTGGGTTTACTCATAATATAGTATAGAAAGTTTATCACTGAACAACGCGACTGGTCTTTAATGTCTATGAGTTCTGTTGTCGAATAGCATCGACGAAAAAAATAATACTCTTTAGGTTAATAACCTCCTTAAACAAGGAGATTATTAGTTTGATAGTCGGTTAAAATATTGTTCGAATTATTGAGCTGTTAAAATCACTGTTCTTTATAAAGTGTAAGCTTGTGGCGAGTTTATAGCGTATGATACGCACCTGTGGCCACTTTACATATACTTCTTAGTACATGTGACGAGTTTACTTTGAATGTATGGGGTTTTTGAAAGTGTGTCGAGTGTACTTTGTGTTAAATTTACAACGACCCTGTTAAGTTACTGGTACTAAAGTTGTATTACTTGTAACAATACACTTCACTTCTTTGCTAATATTTATTCACATTGATATCATGAGCCGACGGCGTTTGTTGGGGAATTCAAAATCCGACGGAAAATATACACGACTTTAAAAATACATTTATCGACATAGTAGTTAATTTATATTCATTATCAAAATAAAATATATTTTTATAATTATTGTATTCCGAAGTGGAATTATTAAATTTTAAATAGTTATTTTCAAAAATGTAAAAGACATTTTAAAATTACAATAAAACAACTTTAATGGACTTTATCGCGGCCAATTTAGTTATTTAACAACCCGGATCTTTTATAGCAGCTATGGTCACAGCTGGACTAAGATAAGCTATGCCCTAAGAATTTGTTATTCAAATTACTTGAAGATTTATAATTATTTAGTGGATCTGGTTAGCTTAAAAATATTTATTGTATTTTGCTTATAAATGTGTTTATTGATTGATTTATTTTTAATAATTTATATTTCTCCATGAGTCATTAGCACTGGCTACACGAACATTTTTACAATGAGAAATATATAGGACGTTTCTTTAAATATCAGTAATTTTAAAAGGGATCGGTGTTTTGTATTGAGCGTTTTGTGAAATCTAAAGTAGTGGCGGGCGCCAACTTCAGTACGTTCGCAAAATGACGCTTCGTACTTAACTTTACTTAATGACGTTACTTAGTGCTCCCAAAAGATTCGTTTAGAGATATTGAAATAAATCGTATGATTTATCGACACAAAAAATTTTTATTTATTCCAGTTTTCACACACTGTTCGAAATATTCGAGCATAGCCATCACTACACGAGCGAAGACTTTTTTTCCACTTTCAGCATCAATCATAATCTGGTTATGATTCATGAAGATTGTGATTAGATTTTTGAGATTTGATATTTTGTAATAGTGCCAAGACAATCAAGCGAAACCTACATCTTAGCCAAGCGCTTGGTCATTTTTTAAGTAATTACTTCTATATTAGTAATTCATAATCCAATAAATATAGACACATAACTGTACAAAATATAAACAGACGCGTAAAACGTTAATAATATACCCAATAAACATACTTAACATAAAATATAAATTGCAAATATTTTTGGGTATGTCAAGAAAGACTTAGAGAATTTGGGCGTTTGCGTATGCTTTGCTCTACATGTGTACTAATAACATTTTTGACAGTACGTGACAAGTGGTCTCGCTTTGACAACATTCTATATGACAATGTTTTATGAGGTTATTATCGGAATACTCCGTAGAAGGATAGAAAAAAAAAGTTTAATGACTGATGACTGTTGACTGCCGTTAGAATCGACTTCAAGAATGCCATTTTTTATATTAAGATTCTTAGTGTGGATTTGTGTGGTATTTTGGAATCATACTTACTGTTTACATTATATATAGAGAAAAAATAGTTATATAGTATATATTATGCACAAAAGTATTCTATCGATATTTTTTTGGCTTTACTTAATTTAATAAAAGGCAGCTCAGCTATTTATAAATAGTTTGATGATGAAAGATTTATGTAAAATATTTTAGTAGGTGGGGCGGGCGCGCATTGTGGGCAGGTGGCGCGGTAATGGCGTGTACCGGTTCGTTTGTCGACAATCGCGTTTGTGGCGGCGCCCTGCGGCGCGCACCCGCTCCGTCTTCGTCACGCCGACCGCGGCGCGTCGAACGACGCTGCTACATTATGTGGAGACGGAACTCATTTATAATCTTTATTTGTATGTTTCCTTTTAAAGAAGGATAGCGAAACCGAGATAAACAGAAAACACAGTTTTTCTTTAGAAAAAAATGACTTTACCTAGAGATGAAAAACTTGACTGAAAGGAAAATGATTGGCAACAAACAGGAGAGTCGCTCGAAAACGATGTTGATTGAAGTGTATGTTTGATAGAAATTCCAAAAGAGAGAGAATTTCAAACAATAGTTGAGTTAGTTCAGCGGGGGTACTTCGTGAAATTCAATAATCTACAGATTGTTATCTCAGTAAACACAGTCGGCTGTGTTAATATTAAATATTATATATATTTAATAAATTTGCTGCACTCTGGCAGCTAATTTATGTTAAATTAAAAATGTCTTACGCACTCATTGGAGGAACCACAGGGAAAAAATACGAAGTAAATTGCTAAAGTGCAAGCACTGGATTGTGGACACAATTCGTACAGGTGGAATAAAAATCTACACTTACACAGTAAGATGTTGCAACTCACGTGGAGGAATCTGCTACCAACGTCCTCAATGTCAATGTAAATATTTATTGACTCCATACTTACTGTGCTGATTTTTTATGTGAACATTGGAACGACTCTTGAGGCGTCGAACTTGAGGCAGTCCACACTCTATGATAGGACTATACTATGTCGATATATCAATAGATGTTTAAAATAAAACACGCACAAATAATATACAACTTAAGTAATGGAGATCTTACTTTTAATAAACAACACACCGAATAAAAACATACAATTAGCTAGAATCACTCACTATAATACCATATGATACGATGATTGATTTGTCTTCTTTTAAATAGAAATTCTAGACAAAATTCACTAATTCAGCAAATGGTCATCAAACAATTTCTTTTAATTCGGTTTTTAGTTTGACGTTTAAGTCTAGTTTTTTGTGTCTAGTGTTAGCCGTAGGCACGTAATTATATAGAACGGAGTAAATAGTGTAATCAAATTTAATTTTAAATTATTTGTAGGTATAAGGTTTAGGCCCATTGGAGGGGAGATGGAAAGGAGGACAACGCATCTGTATGACAATAATCCGGATAAGGCTCCGATTGCTTTTTGTATGTCTATATGAAAAGGTATGTGTGTATTATGTCTATGAATTTCTTGACTTTACCAAGACCGTGAGTCCCGTGTTCAGTTTTTATAAGCACGATAAGACCTTTAAAATATACTAAAAAGATACTCAAAAATGACATCTTTAGAGTCGCGTTTCGTGCGGTTTATGAGTAGCCAATTAGGGGGTGGGGGAGGGCAACGTATCTGCATAGAAATTTTGTGGATGTTTGCGGGCGTAGCAGTCGTAAAAAAGCTCAGATTGCTCATTTGGCCCACCATTCTATAAAAAAAAATACAAAAAACGTAATAAAAGAAGTATTCTTCTGACCAACGAAAAGCGACTGGCCACGAGAGAAAGCGACAAAGCAAATGCTTCTTTGTCATTCTCTCTTGCGACTGCAGTAATATATGAATCTTCCGAGAAACTCTCTCTTTTTATATCTGAACTAATTTATATCTCCCTATTGATGTCTTAAGTTTACGCGAATGTTAGTCATTACAATAAAACTACTTTTACGGATTTTATCTCGGTTTATTTAATTATTTATGTAGCCCGACAAAAAGTAGTTTTATTGTAATTCTATCTCCCTCTCAAGTTCTGTTAGGCTCGTCTTAGTAACGCTCTCGTCACGAATTCATCAGCTTACTCCCCAAACCGAAAATCAAAGACGGTAAAGAAGCTTTACTTCAAAAATTATGACCACTATAGCCTACTATGAAAGTTACATAACAATTAGATATTCGTAACTGCAAAACAATAAGTACGTAACTAGAACAAAAAGTAGTTACAAAATAATTAACATCCATTACGCATCTTCAAAATAACGCACTACAAAAGAAATCAATTCAACAAAAGATGTCAATATACGTAATATCAATAGTCGTATAAAGAGACGGGGTGAGTATTATCCAAAAAATCTCGTATATGAAATTGCAATTACGGGAAAGAAATGACATATTCCGTTTGCACAAATCCTTAAAACGTCATCCAGATATCCATTACATGTCTATTAAATCTTACGACATATATTCGTGGGGCTCCGTCAGCAGAGATTCCCCTCGCAAACATGGCGCCGATTACAAGCTCGGCCGGCTGCAGTAAACGAATATAAAACACGCGGGAAGACGGATGCAAAATGTTCTCGTCACATTTGCATAGGTAAACACTATGCCCTTTACGTAAGTAGGTTAATTCGAGTATATGTCGCTGATGCACATTGATATGGATACATCTATGCGTCAATGGTTGGTTGTTTCTTGTGTCTACAGTTATTTGCTGCACAAGGATTCATTTCTTCGCTTTTCTGCTCCGTTGAACTGTTATGGCAGTAATAGTTCATCGGACTAGCGAAGAATTTTGTGTCTTCATTAAATGACAGAGCATCGTTAGCAATAGTAAGTCTCTCTGAAAAAAGACTTTGATTTAACTTTAAAATGAGGCATTTAAGTTCGAATCTACGTACGTATATCATTGATTTTCATGATATATTTTTTATAGTATAGGGGGCAGACGAGAAACCGGAGCCTTTTTTACCACTGCCGACGCTCATGAACATCCACATAATTACCATGCCGATGTGTTGCACTACTTACCCCCAGTGGGCTAGCGGCTACTCACAAACCGTACGAAACGCGACACCGAAGATGTCACTTTACGGCGGTATCAAGTGTGCGAGAGGTACCTCCCCGGTCGTGCCGGCCCAGTTTCGTGGCATAGGAGGATGTAGTGTCATGTA
>JAFELO010000248.1:35351-52957 GCA_017140195.1 Eumaeus atala | reverse complement strand
AGACGTTGTAGGAATGTGAAGAGTTAAACATTTTGGTATTTTAATGAAGTTTGCTACGTACGTTGGTAGCATAGCAGCAGAGATGATGCATTGCTGTCGTGTGGGGACGGCACGAAGGAGAAGGTACCTTCTGCACATTTCATGCGGTCTATGATTTTAACGGTGGCATATTGGAGGTGAGGAGGGAGGGCACCAGCATATTATACTTGCGTGTCTATGGGATTCGGTAGATGACTATCGACGCCATCAAATAGCTCGCACTGCTCTTTAGCCTCCTTAGCTTTAGCTAACTGGTTATAAAACACAGTCTCCAAAAGCTTCCTTTTTGTATGTGATCGACTTTCTCAACATATACAGATTTTCACGCGGTTTTCACCTATTACTAAAGGATAATTTGTTAAGGTCCAGTTTCCCACCATTCACGGTATTACAAAAATGAATGCCTAAAAGTGTCTGTCTGTGCTTATGTGAGCGATATTCTCAAAATCTACTAAACGGAATCTCATGCGGTTTTCGCAAGTGAACGACTCCCGGTAAGGTTTTAGTGTATCATTTAATAAAGTAGCCATCTAGCCATGTTATTCAAAGTCGGGCGGATGGATAGCTAGTGCTGTATAAAAATACCCTAACTTGAACGAGTTTAGTTAGAGGCTGGTTGGCTTCACGAAATCCACCTATACCTTTTATAGGAAGACTAGCCTATTAGGCATCATCATCATCATCATTAGCAGCCCTTAACAACCCACTGCTGGCTATAAGTCTCTTTCAGTGAACTCAAAGACGACCGATCTCCTGCTACTGGCATCCATACATGTTCGAACCGCTGTATCTGGCATATGATGGTTCAAACAAACAAAAAAGCATTCAAATTTATCATATTAGTAAAAAGCTGACGCCGCTACGCTTTGCTGTAGCTGTTACAATGGAAATAAAATATATAGCCTATACTTTAAGTTGGGCCTAATTACACTCGTCTGCTAAATTTCATGAAGATCGGTTCGCAATTCTCATCGAGGACTAACACCGTGCCAAAAAAAAAAACATGTGATTTTTTTATAGAATAGGGTGGCAAACGAGCAATCGGAGCCTGTTTACGACTACCGACGCCCATGAACATCCACATGATTACTATACCGATGCGTTGTCCATTTTTCCCACCCCCCAAAGGGCCATCGGCCACTCACAAAGCGCACGAAACGCGACACTGAAGATGTCACTTTCAAGCGGTATTATGTGAGCGAGAGTTACCTCCCCGGTCGTGCCGGCCCGATTCCGCTGCATAGGAGGATGTAGTGTCATGCATTATGCATGGTATTACCTCGTCCTATGCAGCATGACACTACCTCTTCTTATATATATAAAGATTGAGACAAACACCGTACACAAACTGCACGTGTGCAGTTTATCTATCAGTTCACTAGTCGCGCAGCATAACTCTCCGCAGTACCAGGAAGGCTTGGTTCATGGTGATAAAGTGACTTTGTTTTGACTGTCGACACACTGTCAAGTATACACATCCGGTTCTTGGCTGTTACATTTCATGTCTAATCGTTATGTAGTCGTACATGTCATACGCATGGACATTATAAATATGTATGGCATAGACTTGATCTTTATTTTAGAAGAGGCAGTGCCATGCTGTATAGGGCGTGGTAGTGCCATGCATGGTGCATCGTCAATGCAACGGAATTGGCCCAGCACGACCGGGGAAGTACCTGGCGCTCACTCGATACCGACGTAAAGTGACTGTGTCGCTGTCGCGTTTCGTGCGGTTGGTGAGTAGTCGGTTTATTTTTTTCACAACATTCTTATGTCTTATTAGTCGCTTGCCCACTAATGCTATAAAAAAACCTGTAGGCAAGTAATTTTTCACCGACAGAAGGGCAAGCGTCTACAGAAAATAGTAATTGTACTTATTACTGAAAATATATCAGTTTTCGGGTAAAAGTGATATATTTTCATTTTTTATACATTTACTCTAAACAATCTTCTGTCTGAGTTTTTACAAATGCCTGCATTGATTTGCAAAATATTTTTGTAAATTTCCGCGGAGGTAATGCTCGAATGGACTAATAGACGTTAATGTTAAGTTTACTTTTATAAGGTTCGATTCTTATGAATGAATCTCTAGGTGAACTATTAAAAGCAGATATCATTTTCAGGTATCGTTTTAGGTTAGTACCCAAGTTCATCCGCGTAAAAGATCTCCCCACTAATACATATCGACGGTGCGTTGCTCTCCCCCGGGATAAGCCCATCACTCTTGACCTGTACAGCGGTATGATGCGAGCGTCGGCTAGGTACCGCCCATGTCCTCAGTTGCAGAATCGGCATTCAGCAATGGTATTACCTCTTATGCTATTTATAAAATCGTAGGATTATATACACTTAACATAATTTAGAATATAATAGAATACTTATGGGAATATTAAATTTACATACACTGTTACACAACAAAAATAACGTTCATACACATCATTTAAAAACAAAACAAAAGTAGGTATTAAAATATAAAAATAAATCTAAAAAGTAATTTTATTATATATCTACATATAATCGAGTCAATCATTAAAACGTATTTGTCACAATGTTTGTATCGTAACGCAACATTGTCTCACGGTGGCAGCCCGCAGCTCGGCGCGGCGTCGAGTTCCTGCGCGTCGGCAGATCCGATGACACAGGCCCAAGGTGACCGTTTCATAACACATTGGAATCCTTTTGTCCGTGTAATTGTATACTGCCGTGTCTATATCGAATACGATGATGTAGTGAATTTACTATTGTCGCGCTTACGTTACGGGTAATATTTTGGTAGATTAATCTTTTCAGAAGCGCTACAAGTGCGACTTGATTCGTTCGTAAGCAAGCGGATTAAAATAATCAGCATATGGATATAGGTTCGGTGCTTGGGCTGGTACTATAACAGGAAGTGCACTGCGCTACGACTGAATCAGGCTGGTGAGACAGTGTACCCTCACCCACATAATACCATAAAATATTAGCTATGAATTCGTGTTTCGTACGCGTGGTAATAGTATGGGTTATTGCGCTTGTTAGTGTGAAGGACCTGGATAAGTCCTGGACATGCGGATATTGAAGGGCATCGGTAGTCAAACAAATACTTGATGCTTCGACGCATCAAACTAAAGAAAACTAAAGTAGTAAGTTGGTAAAGCTTTTGTTAAGAGGCAGTGCTACTGCAGTCATGCTGTACTGCGGTCATGCTGTACTGCAGTCGGATCATTCCAGCCCGACCGTCTTCTCGTTCATATGATTCCGCCTTAGGCATGATTATGCCGATAGTGTGCGAATTTGTGTGGTTAATGCATAGCCAATGACCAATTAGGGATGGGGTTAAGTTGCTTAACACATCTGCATTTGCAGATGTTAATGAGCGTTAGTCGTCACCAAACCGCTTCGATATTTCCTTTGTTCCTCTATGCAATAAGTAAAGCGTTGAGATTTGTCACTAAAAGCTTAAAGGCTCTATCGGTTTTCCTTATTTTCAAAGAAATTTCATAGTCCGCTGCAATCCACGCGGCTGATCGAGCCGACCCAAGAAATTAATATTATATATTCAAACTACTAAAACTTACGGTATTAACTAGTCCCTGGGGACCCTCACAGGGCACTGTTCTGTCGGTCTAGGCAGTCATGGATACTGTTATAACGAACCTGCACTACAGCGTCCTCTTGTCTTTAAAAAGTAGTCCTAGCAGCCGACACTGAAGCAGCTACAATTTGCTTAGCAACGATTGATTCTGCCTTGACTAAGCGATTAAGCGAATTATAGCAACTTAACATGCTTTGTTATACAAATAACAAAGCACGTTAAGTTAAAATAAACACTTCAGAAACATAAATAATTTTGGGCTGATTTAAAAAAAAATGAAATTATCAACTTATTGTTAGAGTACTAAACACATAAGTGTTGTCACTTATGTGTTTGGTACTCCAACAATAAGTCGATAATTTCATTTTTTCAAAATCAGCCCAAAACTATTTATGTTTCTGAAGTGATTATTACCGTCGGCCCATTGGAGAGATGTAGACAGGCAACGCTATGGGTGTCAGTAGTCGGCAATAGGCTCCGATGTCTTCTTTGACCCATATACTATAAAAGACAGCATTCAAAAGCCATTGTTGAATGTTGTTGTATCCGACCGGTGCAAGCGGAGAAGCACTTGTTTGTCATAGAACCGGTACCTTATATGGTCGAACGGCGCATTCTGTGGGTCGAACACTGCATACACAAAGTTCAATGCCATTTGTTTTATAAAGTATCGTCTACAACAATTCAACAACAAAACATCCCCTTCCTTAATTCTAATGTTTTTTGTTACATAGTCTCCTGTGCTACAAAATGATCTGCACGAGTCGTCTGCTGACTACCAAGAGATATCTCCGCGGTTATGCCGGCTCAATTCTGTTGCAATGCAGCCTGTTGCTATATATGGGCGTGTTCCCTTGCTTTATAAAGCGATAAGTGGATACAGGGGCTAACGATGTTGTAACAAGTGATCAATCAGCGTGCGGTCCGGGCAGCTACAGGCACAATGGCCGCGGCTAAATACAGCAGTCGGGAGTCACGAGGCAAAACAATCGGACACTAATGATCAGAGCAACATACGCGAGGGAAGGCTGCGGGAAACTCTGGAAAATTTAGATAATTTCATTAACCTGCGGTATTACCGTGTTGATGACTTGACAAAAAGTCTCTTTAAAGTTCATTTTTGAAGAAGATTTTTTTTTGTATGAGCATATAACAAATAATTACAATAAGACTACTTTTACGGATTTTATCGCGGTTTAATTAATTATTTGACTAGCCCGACGTGTCTAACTAAACATAACACCACAAGACAGCAATATATAATAAGTACCGTTTGCGTTAATCGAAACAACTCAATAATTATATTTCTTCGGGTACTTTTAATAATTTGTGACAACAGGACATCTGTCATCTCAGACCACCCGTGACCATGGTTGCTGTAAAGCTTCTAAAACGTCGGGCTAGTTAAATACTTAAACAAACCGCGATAAAATCCGTAAAATTAGTTTTATTGTAATGAGTAACATTCGCGTAAACTTAAGACATCAAATAACAAATAAGTTTAATATTTTGTAAGAGGTAGAAGACGTAGTGTCATGCTGCACAGGAGGAGGTAGTTCTGTGCATGATGCATGACACTACATCCGCCTATGCAACGGAACAAGGAAAGTATCTCTCGCTCACTTGATACCGGCTTAAAGTGACAACTTCGCTGTCGCGTTTCGTGCGGTTTTTGAGTAGCCGGTGGCCCTATACGAAACCTATTAGAGCGCCAACATAACCACGGAACCACCATACACTGTACCTCATCAGTATCACCATGAGCCTGTATCCGTCCGCCGCTCATTATTTTAATAATATTTTGAGTATTTTGAAAGTTAGTAATTTTCTTCCGTTCTTTCACCCCACCACCAGCGTCTATAAAATGACGATGGCTTTGGAGCTTTATATATTGCACACGGTTGTTAAGAAACATTCCCAAATTAAATACGAACCCGAAAAGATGTGTAATGTACGCAGAAAGGGTAAGATTTGTGCAGTTGTACGTCACACACACACAAACACACACACACACAAACACAAAAGAAAGAGAAAGTAAATAAATAAATTAAAAAATGAATGAATAAACAATAGTTTTGGTGTTAGTATAAAATATATAATGGTAATTGTTAATTAATTTATATTACTTAATCTTCTCTTCTCCTCTTCTCTGCCTACCTCATTAGGGAACTGGCGTGAAGTTGTGTTGTTTTGTTGTTGTTACATAAGTGTCTGGCTGTTGACGAGATAGCCCGCAATATTAAAGATGCAATTTATTTCTTCATTCGTGATTTTTACCCAAATTGCTTAAATACAATTATAATGACTCGTTTTCCCAGTAGTTTTTTTTTACCATACTAAACAAAATTACAAATAGTATTTACTAGTAGAATAATAATATTTATGTTTTTTTTTAAAGTATAGGGGGCAAGCGAGTATTCGGAGCCTATTGACACTACTGACGCCCACAGACACCTGCACATTTGTCATATAGATGCGTTACCCAACTTTCCTCCTCTTATGGGCCAATTATGTTTGTTTTTATGTTTTTGGGCGCCGGTAGTCAATAAATTAAATGATTGATTGGGCGTTGTCTCGTTTGCCCCCGAACTAAAACAGTTAATTAAGGCTTATTTATATATGCATAGAATTTATTTGTAAGCCTCTACTGGTAGAGCCTATTCCATCCATAATACTCGTACAGATATCTACGTTATATTTACAAAATAATTATATGTTATTAATAACGTATTTGTAGTGGCATCATTATGTTACTGATACACCAAGCAAAAGGCTTGGATCCGTTCTTATGGAAAGTGTGCGGACTCGGGAGTATGAGTTTTGGTACTTACTGTTTATGTGTACATGAAGCGCAGAACGCTAATATTTTTATGTTATATGCATTCGATTTTATTATTTTATTCAAGCAAAACGTTTCCCCTACTACGGTATGCACACAATGATAAAACTTCAGTAATACGCAATTTGAGACGCTGTAAAAGCACATTATGTATGACGTACGAAATTTAGTTTTTTTATGTACCTATACGAAAAATAATAATTATAAGAACAAATAACCCGACTGCTAACTGGAAAGAAAAAAAAGCCTTCTATAGTCGTGTTGCACAATTTATCAAGAATATTTTTAGTGAAATAATTTACGTTGTGTGTCAGTTTTTTTGTCCTTTTTTATTTTATATTTTTCAGTATCTGTTAAATTAAAAGTACAAGTTATGTATTTTTTTGGAATTGTCATCTAAATCTACACTTTGATACCCAACTTAATGTGTTAGGTAAGAAGAATAATTACATTTTGATACCCAACTTAATGTGTTAGGTACGAAAAACATATATCATCACGTCACGAATTACGCCCAAAATTTGCCATTTAGTTGTTTTTTTTACTTTTTTATGTATTATTGGCTCTCGCATTTTCAAGATTATTCTAACAACCCAATCAAATTGAAAATCCGTCAAGCCGTCAAGGCTATGGGAGAGGACATAGTAATCTACATACATACACACAAACCCTAGCAAGACATTACCCTCCTTCAATAGTTCTATAGACTACGTCAGTTGAATAGAAAGGTCTTACATTGAAACTGTATTGGAGGTTGAATGATTTTTATATAATTATGATTTAATTTCGATCTCTGGGCGATCACTGTTATAAATTATTACGAGCTCACTGGAGACACATGTTTTATTTATAGAACGTGTTAGCTTATTGACGTCAATTTATCCTAAATTTACACGTTCATAACTGTAATAAACATATTAAAGGAAGGCATATACTTATAGCAGATTGATCGAAATTTCTAGAACATGCGATTTTCGATACGTGAGAAATTCCAACTTAAGCAGAAAATCAATGTTTAATACATTGATTTTAATTTGAATTACACAATTACGTGTGTATCAAGTAGGTTATTATGTCCGACAGTGCATTCACCTCGGCTAAAAGTAAACACTTGACCAAAAAGCAACCAATGTGATGTTATATTATTATTGCTGTTCTGACGTTGTGTGTGGTGACTACATATAATACTCTAACTCTAAGTTAGAGTACCAACTTATCATAAAGACTCCCAACATGGTTGAGGCCTTGTCGTGGCGCTGGGACTCAGTAGCCTGGGGTGAATGCAAACATCCTGAGCGAAGCTAATTGAACCCAGGGCGCTGCTCTTTTCCTCCTCTTCTAAGAAAAGGGGACTAAATAGTAGGCAGAGGAGACTTTTGCGCATGGGGCTACGGGCAAGGGTGGGAACCTCATCAAAGGTGGGTCTGATAGCACTGGCGGTGGTTTTAATGGGTATACGGCACTATAACGTGCCGCGAGCCTCTCTCATAGTCTACTGGAGTCCACCCAGGGTAGGTGATAACACGTAAATGCGTTTCCCCACATAAATAAAAAAAAATCTCATAATTATTATAATAATTTGACGTATGACACAGTAACATGAAGGAACGTCCTTTATCGTGTATGCTTGATGTCAGAACACTTAAATAATCTGCTAGCATCGGAACACTTGGTATTCGCATTTTAAGTAACGTACAGTTCCACGATCACTCGGAAGAATTGCCTGGGCGAGGCAGTACTTCACACCAACTCATCGGTTTTACAAAACGCAGGTCTGACTGCACATGGAGTACTACTTTCACACTTAGGCTAGAGTCCTGTAATATCAGCCCATTAAATTTAACCGTATTCAAAGTAGAGCTACTCCAATCGTCGATTACCAATGTCTGTTCCCCAGCTTGATAACCTTGCCTGGGTTAGAGATATCAGTTCACTGCGCATCTTCTACCGCATTTATCACTTCCGAGGAATTGTTGGGCACCATACAACACGAATGTGGAAGGAGGTACAAGGAAAGACCCAGACTGACATACCATGATTAGATCGATCAGGTATTGTCCGAAGGTGGTGTCAAGAGTCTTCCCAGACGGCGTGTTTGTATACTCTAAATAGATTGATTCAGTTATGAATGTTGAGGTATACAAGGATCACTCCATTCTCACTACCTACCCTATTAAGGAACTCGCGTGAAGATGTTTTGGTATTAGTATAAGACAAGAAGGTACAATAGTATAATGATATGCGAAGAAACATGTACTTTGACTGATCCTAGTAATTGGCATTAGCGATATTCATTGGATATAGACTTGAGCTACGCGCTTAGCTCGAGAGGCTTCTCTGTAATCTTGTCTTATTTAATTTCAAGATATATTCCTGATTACATTTGTAGTGTTATTGTTCGTCATTTAGTATAGTTGCACTCTGAACTCTCTCATTCTCTTATACTCCTATAAGACGGCAGGTACCGCCAACTTCCCTATTTCGTCCTTGTTATCAGAAACTGAAAAATCTCAATAAAACTTTTTGATCCGAACCCGGAATTATACCCAGGACCTCACGACGTGTGGCTGAACATGTGTTCCAATAGATACGTAGTCATGATAGTAAAACTTATAGAAGATATACAAAGGGGGTGTATTTCACCAAGTAATTTTTTTAAACTATTTTATAATATTATAAAAATTATGTCATGTGACATGATAAAAAGAATATTTTAATCATTTTAATATAAAAACTTCTAAGCCAGGCATTTTTTGATACTCTCCCGAGAAAAGCCTCCAAGAGCACCTGCTAGAGTCGCGGTTGTATGACATCGCGTTCCCGTGGCTTCTTCTATTGGCAGATGAGAAGGAACACCGCTGGGGTTTAGTGGGTAGGGGGAGTTTTCTTGTAGCTCCTAAGTCCCACATACCCCCCAGGTTTTCTCCATTCTGGGGGCATGCCTAAAAGCATTACCCAGCGACTAAAAAGGAATTTTTTGATAGTCTTGAATTTTAGTAAATTTTCATTTACTACGTACCTAACATTGTGTGAAGTGACGAGCCGGCTGTAGACCATAAGTATATTCATTGCGTTATATCTATTGACGAAGATTTGTAATTAGTTCTTTGTTGATTTTTTAATCTCTAGTATATCGTATTGTAAGCTGTAAGTCTTCCTACAAAATATGCATACTCATAATGATCGTTTTTTCGAAAGGCATTTAAGCAAAAGGGTGCGTCAATCAGTGTAGTGCGATGTAATCACGGGATCAGTGTTCGCCTGCTCATCGTTTTGCGAAGGGCGGGCGGCGACATTGACGCCTCATTAATAGTAAATTATTGTCACAAGCGCTAATAGCCGTCGCAAATGTCCGTTACTTTAAAGCATTTAATTATTACTGTCAATAATAAAACGATACGTGTTCCAAAGAGAATTTTAAATTCTTCTTCGTGTTAAAAATGATTTAAAAATGTTTTGAATAACTTTAAATTGTTTCATTTTATTAATTTACAAATACCCGCATTGAAAGACTGAGCGAGGGAACGCCTCGCACCCACTGGACTGACGACTTGGTTAAGGTGGCGGGGAGCCGCAGAATGCAAGTGGCTCGTGACCGTGATCTGTGGCGCTCTGTGGGGTTTCTCACGTCCAGCAGTGGACCTCGTCGGGCTGATGAGGATGATGAAAAAAAGAGAAATTGAATATCTTCAAATATAGAATACAGACTGAATATTTAGGAAATTCTCATAATTTTTTTTTTTTATGTACAAACGGGAAATGTCCTTTTGATGACTACCGGCGCACATATTCAACAGCATTATTGTAATGCATACGTGTTGGCCTCTCTTTATCTTTACCTCCAACGGGCTACTGGGAACTCACGAATTGCACGAAATGCGACATCATAGCTGTAACTTTGCGCCGGCATCATGTGAGCGTGAGGTCGTGCCGGCCCGATCCAGCTGCAATGCAGCATCACATCACGTGTAGTGTGTATATAATAATAATAACTTACGTAGCAGCAACTTGATAGAATCTATCCAATAATATAGAGTAGAGAGGGTAAACGTAAGTGGTACAATTTTAAACATCGCCTAGAGCATAACTCTACTGACGGACAAATTGCCTTCGTTTTGTTCACTTCACCTTTAACCTTAAGGTCATTAACTTCGAGTCAAATTTAGGAGAAAAGCTTTGTAAGTTAAACGTTTAATCTTCTATGTAGTTCGATAAAGTCAATGTTTGTATTTGAGTCAGATGAGTCTAATCCATTACCAAATTATCTATCTAAAGGGCGCAATAAATACAGATATCTGTCTATAAGTATCGATGCAGTGAGCAGAGACAATATTTACTGGCTACTCCCCTGGTCCTGCCGAACGGAAACTTATAGTTTTCTTGAGGCGCCCGCCGAATAAAATACTGCTGTTGGGGCAATAAATCAGATCGTGTCGCGGTGGCAGCCGGCGCGCGGAGCGGCCTCGCCTCGCTCTCCTCTGGCGCTTCGCTACATTTTAATAACTGGCCTCCTCGGACATATGCGCTCACTGACAGATTTTACTTCCGCCTATATATCATACGGGATGCTCGGGTGGATTCAAATGTAGCCTAAAAATAAATTCTATAACGTTTTGAAGTCACTTGTAGGCTTTCAACGCCATAACCACTATATATTGCAAAGGGTTTGTGTATTTATAAATATACTTCTGTTAATAAGTATAATTAATATTCTTAACTTTTAATACAAACTAGTATCACCCTGCGGCTTCACCCGCGTCACTTGCGTTCTGTTAGTCGTAGTGTTGTGGTACATTAACCCGTAGCCTTCCTCGATAAATAGACACCAAAGGAATTTTTCAATTTGGGCCAGTAGTTCCTGGGCGCTTATGCGCGTTGAAACGGACAACAACTCCTCACCTCGATATTATTTATATAGAGTGAAGTAAGTAGATATTGATATTATTTTGTATATTGAAGGCGTAACCGTTTTAACACTGTCCTGATATAGAAATCGGAAGTGTCTAGTTGCAATCTGTTGTACGCTTTGCAATTAAAAATTTTTAATGAAATGAAAATGTTTTTATTCAAATACAATTATAAAAAATACTTTTCGAACGTCAATAAAAAATAATGTACCAAAAAGGATCCACCACCAATATTACTGTTTTTCAGCTTGAATTTCAGCTATTGAAGTGGAGGGCACGTTAATAGTAGTTTTAAGCATGGTGCGAATAGATGTGATGATGTATATGGTGCCAATAATGTAAAGGTTATGGGCAGTTTTATGGTGGCCGCCGTCGCCCGTGCACCAATACTGACCGCGAGGGTGTCGTGAAACACGCGCCAGCTGTTTTTTACACGCTTTCTGCCCAAACTTTACCTAAATAATAGAAATTGCAGAAATCTAACGAGACACCGAATGTACAAAAATATTTTAAATACAATTTTCTATGAATGTGTTGTAGAATACACTAAAACACTTGATCAAATAAAGAAATTTTATGTACTATTTCCAGAATATAAAATTTATTTATTTAATCCAGTGTTAACTTGAATTTCCATCAAGAAGTGACAGTACATTTAATCAACTATAGAATACACTACATAAAACAGTAAATTACTACATTTTACAATATTATTGTGTAGATAAAAGTAGGCTGCTACTTTGTGTGACAAAGTGACAGCAGGCTGATGATAGGAAATCATAGAGACAAAATACACGATTAGACAGCCGTCTCTACGTTACAATGGTCTATGTACTATGATTAATAAAAGTTATACTCTATATCACTATGTCTTCATTTTTATCATAATAATTATTAGTTTATGCTCTTTTTCTAAACAGAAATGTCTTTCCGTTTCTAGTTGCTGAAACCAGGTATGTAGTAGGGTAGTTGAGTTTTTACATTAATATGTAAAAATTGAATTGGTACATCATCTCACCTCGTATGTTCATATACCTATAATTTAATACATCCCAAACTAGAAGGCGAGTACATGATACAAGTAGCATATTAAAATATTCTTATATAGTAGGAAGGGGTCCTTTAAATCTTTAAGATTCTCTTTAATTTTTAAAGCTCGCCAGAAAAGTAACTACAAACAATGAGAATCCGCACCATTCCTATTCCGAAGTGACCAAAGCCATTACAATAAAAATATTAAAAACCGCATAAGTAAGAGGCAGAGGTCGGCGGCAGTTCAGTGCAAATGTCGCCCTGCGCTCTTACATTATTCCTAACTGCCCCTGCTCGGCGTCCGGCGCCGGGGGCCGGCCCGCGCCTATTATCTCACTACTTTAGATAGGCCGTTCCCGAACCGACTACTGTTACACTAAATGGCCGCTCGTTTGACGAGATCCGATTAGTTATCATTGCGTATTATAAAAATATAATCTTCCGCTACTGCCCGCTCCAAATAGGAGATACGGTTTTGAAAAGGATTGGAATTCATCAAAGACGGTCATTACGGGCGGCGCATAGATGCAGGCTTTGAGAGATTTTCTTGAAATTTAATCAAAGGACGTATAAGATTTGAAATTGATTTTGAGGATTATTTCACTTGAACGATTTCTAATGGATATATACTCTAGCATTATCGTTGTTGTCCACCATCTTGCTATCATGCTGATGTTGCATATGACGAAAACGTGTGTCTCTTAATTTTTAGAGCATATTTTAAGCAACACAATGTTAACTACGTTAGCATTTAAAATGCTTTATTATTGTTTTACTTTAATACTTTTATTCTAATCTGTAGTGGTAAATTGTTTCGTTTCGTATTTATTCACGACCATTTATGAAGAGGTAGTGCCATGCTACATTGCAGCCGGATTGGGCCGGCACGACCGAGGCAACTCGCTCACATGATACCGACCTACGATGTCGGGTTTCGTACGGTTTGTGAGTATCTGGTGGCCCATTGGAGGGGCTGAGGAAAGGAGGCAACGCATTCACATGCGCGTCGGTTGACGCCAAAATGCTCTGATTTGTCAATTAAAAGTTAAAAAATAATATTGGCACAGCATATTTACGATGTAGGGCAATTGTGAATGTCATTATTTGTTGCCCACGCTGCCTTAAAAAAATACATTTTCACATTTACTTCGTTTTGAATTAAGTCTTCTCTAAGTAATTGGTAGTTTTAGGTAGACATTTTACTATAGGACAATGGAAAATGATCCGGTAGGTAATAAGGATTATAAAGATCTACGTAAGTATATCCAAGATATTTCTTTTTGTACTTTCTTAACAAACAAAATCTTTTCAAACATATACTAAGCTCAATTCGCTCCGGCGTATGAAGGTTTCCTGCATTTCAACAAGTCCTACGAGTTTTCAATGACAATCGATAGTCGATTCATATGAATGGCGGGATTGCTCTAGTACGTTGTCTGATCCGATAAATCGATTCAAGAATTTCTCCTGTCCCATTGCGAGTATAACATTATACCAACGGATATTTTATTTAACTTGCTGTAAATGATGTTTTCGATAAAAATAAAGGACAAAGTATACTAATTAGATAACAATCGAAACATATAATTTAGTGCAGAGTCGCTATATAAATTATACACTTATCGACTGCAATTGTCAAATAGCTGTTTATAAATACTGTAATGACTAATGCTATAAACCAACAATTCTCTCCGGCTTCACCCGTGAATAACAGGACAAACTAAAACTTTTATTAATTAGATAATAAAACATTCCTCGAAAATCATACTCTCAATGAGTGTAAACTACAGGAGAATCCGTTTATTATATTTTGAGAAAATCAATCGCATACAGACAGACAGCTTTTGGAGACTTGGTTTATTAATATGTATTGGTGCAAAAGTTTATGAGCAGGTAGGCGCATTGTTACGTGTTTGTTACTCTTTCTCGCGAAAAAAATCGAAACATATCAAGTTGAAATTGTACACACGTAGATTACATTCTGATATTACTATAGTAATTCCTTTACACCCTTCTAAATTAATGATCTGAAACTTATGTCTAAAACTTTAAGTAATTTTGGATGAGATGGAGAAAAGAGGTCGTTATGAGAATTTACTCACCAAGGGATAATGGTAACACAGTACGCAATAACAATCGACATACGCATTATTGTCCTCTTGCAGATGCATAGCCCTCCTTTCATCTTCCCCTCCAAGGGGTCACCGGCTTTTTACTAACTGCAGCATAGCT
Source organism: Eumaeus atala (assembly GCA_017140195.1). NCBI lineage: Eukaryota > Metazoa > Arthropoda > Insecta > Lepidoptera > Lycaenidae > Eumaeus > Eumaeus atala. The sequence goes on along the minus strand of JAFELO010000248.1, from coordinate 38,334 downwards.
GTTTCCCCGGTTGTGCTGGCCCAATTCCGCTGTTATACAACGTGGCACTACATCAAACTAAAATGTCTGCATGGCACTAATTTTGTTTATTTGACGCATGTCCGTTACACTTGGAGGCATCTGCTACGTAAACGTAGCAATGCTACGATGGCGTAGCAAATAATAAATAATAGTATTAACTTTTACTTTTTTATAGCAATCAAGGTAACCAGCCAGTCAAATAGTCTACTAATAAGCCAATATCGATACACATCGGTACGATTAGAATATATGCGTCTGAATTGCACTTCATCACTCCATTATCCGGCGGCATGAGAGCGAGAAGCGCGAAGAGATCTTCTTCCCGGTCGTACCTTTTTTTGTTACCTGGAAATCACGCACAGGTCACATGGCCCGTTTTGGCTGCAGACACACATATCTTCACGCCAGTTCCCTATGGGATGGGCAAATCCGTTTCACCTGCTATACAGATATATTCTATACTTCTTGTAACCCATTTAATATACACGTGTTTATACATACAACGGAAACTTTTTATCACGTAAATAATAATAATAGAGATTTTTTGCCAAATTACTTATTGAGCCCAGAACAATTTCCAGGAGCGTTTTTATTGTTATTTTCCGACAAATAACATAAGCTTCATACAGAGCTGTACGCCATGAGTTACCTCGAGAGCTATGACTCAAGTCGCTCCACTGAATCCAAATCCTATCATAACGCAATCGCATATCAATCTTTTTGTGCCGTGCAAGGGCCACATCTCAGTATACGTGATGTATCGAATTTCGACTTTACGGAAATACTATAAAGTTAAATTTTCGACTCGCTTCTGATTTTTATCATGTCAAAAGCCGGTCGAAAGTGCAGATATTTACGTTGATAGCCTCCGAGTAAAGCAGTTGAGTAGACACGTGAACTCGATCTGTATGGAGCCTGTAGTAATGTAAAGCTCGGTTTATATCATCGATAAATGGAACATATTTGGCTACTTCTGTTTCGGAAAAAGTATGATGGTTTTCAGCGGCGCAAAATAATTAATTCATTCTATTTTTTAATTTATATTGTCATAGCGGTAACATAAAACATCTATGAAAATTTCAACTGTCTAATTATAAAGTTTTATGAGATGCAGCTGTCACAAACAGACAGATGGACAGACAGATGCATGGTCGGACGTCCCGTTTTGTTATGAAACCCAAAAAAATATTATAATAGGTGGTTCAAGTGTTTCCTAACTAAGTCTAATCTGATGATGCATTGCACTACATATTAAAAGATATGCGGCGCAGATATATGTAAGGGCCCAATTGTCATCTAATTCGTCGATTACAGTGGGAACGCAGCGACCGTAGTGAAATTACAAACAGGTTCATAGTCTTCAGTCGGGTCAATTTTCCATTTTGCATCCTTCGATGTTACTACTCCAGTTATAACTCAATAAGTTCAGATGTAAAGATGCACAGTAGATATCACATCGATTTGTATTCTAGGTAATTGGTGTAATGTAGGTAACGGTATGTAGGTAACGGTATGTAGGTAACGGTATGTAGGTAACGGTATGTAGGTAACGGTATGCAGGTAACGGTATGTAGGTAACGGTATGCAGGTAACGGTATGTAGGTAACGGTATTTAGGTTGTATGTAGGTAACGGAGTAGCAGATATCAAATAGAAAATATCTCTATGCTTAGAGGTAGTAGTATAGCCTACAACGGACACAACCGATTTTATGGCAATTTCGCACAGATACCCACACAACTTTGCCCATCTTAAAATAAAGGCTAAGTTTTATTTCCATTACTGACCACGACATCTTTTTTGGCAGTAACGCGTCAGCTATTATATAATAGTGTATATAAATGAAATATACACCAGCCAGCCATGCCATAATACATTATATAATTAGTGAAAATCAACGTAAATAACAAGAAATATCCTCAAAACCCATTTGAACCCCTAAAGCTGTTCGCTCATCGATAATCCCTTTAGGGAAAAAACTTCAAAAGTTAGTGCGGGTGTGTTGGGGAAAGAAATTTTTGATCTCTATTAAATTGTTTCAAATGGTTTAACTTGTCGCGGCTCAATCAGTTCGCGGAGGGCGCTCGGCGGCAGTTTCACGCTCGGTGCCCAGAATACTGATGGTGCATTTTTGTGTTCACTTCTTCTGTAACGCCTCTACGCTTAATAATAAGTAGTATATGAATTATGGAACATAATGTCAACAAGTAAGGTTTGTTACTTTCGTGGTGCGTTAGCACATACACATATTTCATTTGTTCTCTCAAACTAACTGTTGTTGTAATAAGCACAGGTGTTGTCACCAAGAAAAGTAATATTTTTTAATTGCAATTAAAAAATATTACTTTCCTTAGTTTAATACACAAATATAGATTCAGAAGCATAGAAAGTCCACACATTGAAGGTGACCATGGTTGCTGTAAAGCTTCTGAAGCGTCGGGCTTCTTAAATAATTAATTAAACCGCGATAAAATCCATAAAATTAGTTTTATTGTAATGAGTAACATTCGCGTAAACTTAAGACATAAATTTAAAACGATTAAAAATATAAAAAAAATATTCGAAGTGGTGTCCATCGACTGCAATATAGTCCTTTAAACGTTAAGGGTAGCCATCAATAAAGCACGCAATCTTTGCATGGGGAAATTCTTCACTGCCAATTGTATGGATTCTTTTAGGGACTCAGAATCATCATGGCGTTTAGAGCAAGCTCTCTCTCTGTACTCTCTAAAAATGCCCGTAAATCATAAGCCAGCGGCTTAAGGTGGGGACTAGCTGAAGGGTAGTCTTCAGCTCTGATCAAGTCCGGAACGTTCGTATTAACCAACTTTTTATTTGGGTGGATCGAGATTTAGGGTCAGGTCCCGTGTCCTGTTGAAAAGACCCATACTTGGTTATTGAACATGGTATTATTGAGGCTTAATTATCTTCTCAAGAATGGTATCCAATATATATATATATAT
>JAFELO010000248.1:0-35337 GCA_017140195.1 Eumaeus atala | reverse complement strand
ATATATATATATACACATATATATATATATACCTTCTTCACAGAAATATGGTTCAGTCAATCCTTCATAGCTAATAATAATGCCCACTAATTGGGAAGCTTCCTTAGAGCTTTGAGTATGAATACGGTCATTTTGCTTCTTGCAAAATGTTGCTCAATTGTAAAAAAAAATCATTTGTAAAAAAATTTTTTTGTGACCTCCCTTTGCGTACCGCTTCAGTAGTTATTTGCATTTTATCACCCTATTCGTCTTTAATTTATTTCTTAAGAAATGACCAATGCCTCTCTTGTAGGCTGTAAGTACTAGGACATCTCTTAAAATACGTGACATGTTCCTTCGTGCTATCTTCATTTCCAGAGATAAAATCTTTTGCTTTCGTACAAGATTTTTCTTACAGCTTTGGCTACCTTTTTCTTAAAAATACTACGTGGACGACCAGATCATTCTCTGTCACAAACAGAGGAGGCCTTATTGTACCTATTAATAGCCCAGTACACAATTGACTTATACTATGTGTATGGAGAATTTCAAAAATTGCATTTGGGTTCCACTTTGTGTAATTCACAGCGATTCTGTTCTCTTTATCACCATCAAAGTGGAGTGGCATTTTGGTATCGCAAAATATTGTATAATGCACTGGCGCCAAAATTAGAAAATTCAATGAGCAATCGTATAAAAGTGACACATTCCAAATTCAAATGTAATATTTTTTATTGTAACAGTAATTGTGGCCATACTAAGTATTATACAAAAGTTTGTATTGTAGTTTTTTTACATTTTGCATTTTTTTATTATGCATTGATGCAAAGACTACTGTACGAATATATATATATATATAGGACAATTACATTAAATCTTTTTTTTAACCCGGGAAAAAAATGTTGCTTCGTTATATGTATTTTTAGCATGGGGGATATTGTAGCATAGCTATATAAGTCATATTAAGATTAATATATTGGACTCTAAAGACGTGTGTAATATTTGCATCTCATCGTTTTACACACACATCCACAGTACAATTGATTGCAATTTGTTTGTGTGCGAAACTTCAATTTAAATTACGTACGTTTTTTGTATCAGGAAAAGCATTAGAGCTGCGTGGTGGTGCTGCGGCTGTATAGATTGATAATGTACGAGTACTTAGAAAGACTTCAAGTTAATAAAAAATACGATTCATTTTGCCATGTAACAAAAACATGTTTTTGCCGTGTTGGTTGCCATCCGTTTTCTTTACTTGTCCGTTGCGGTATGTTTTTAACTTGTCCGTTGAAGTTTACATCTACTATGTGTCCCAGCACGCTCATGTATTTTTTTCACTTATAGTCTAGGGGGACCAAAGAGCAAGCCGAGTCGTTTGGTGAATACCAACATCCGTATATTAGATGCATTGCCTTCCTTCACCCCATCCCGGCCACGGACTTGCTCAACATGTTAATTTCAGTTAGATTTTTCATTTCTAGTTCAACAACTTGGACACGGGCATCGTGCCCTTTATTCGGCCAAGGAAAGAAACGCGCGGCGAGCAACTACACAACTACGGAGAAGACGACCCTCAGTAGGGAGGATAATGACGCTATCAGGAGGATCACTCCTACAGTACTGTTTTAGTAAAGTAGTGCCATCCTGCATTGCAACCGAATTTAACCGGCACGATCGGGGAGGTACCTCTCGCCGCACAGTGTTAGCAGTGCTCGTGTGGTTTATGAGTTTCCGGTGGCCCATTGTAGAGGGACTAGGGAAAAAGGGCAACGGATGGACATAATAATTACATTGATGCTCTAGATAATGTATAATTTTAAATTTAAGGATGAAATTAGCACCCAGTCAGTGTAGAGCGTTCTTTTTCCTATCACGGGTACTTGCTAACGTCTTTCCCAAACAAATGTACCAAGGAAATGTCTCTTTGTCGAACATGACATTTAGCGTCCCGATCAAGCATCTCCAAAACTTTAAAGTGAAAATTGGCACGCGCGAATCGAGACACCAGAAATAAGCTGTACAACGAACACTACGACAAGCAGGTAGGAAATGACGCAATACTGCGGACGCTGCTAGTAGGTACTATGAAAAGGAAGCGCAGTAAACTATTTTGTTTTCATACTGGGCAAGAGATAAGTCAATCGTATGACTGTAAGACATCACCGACGCGAACGTCAGCAGTGGATCCGCAGGTGTGCACCGGGACGGACCTTGCCGGCATGCCGTTTATCGAGACATAAATCTAAACGTATGTTATAAAACCAAGTCCCCATAAGCTGCCTGTCTGTATGTGATTGATTTTGTCAAATTGGAATCAATGGTTTTTCGTACGATTTTCACTCATGGATAAAGCAGTTCCCGAGCAAGATTTTAGTGCCCAATTTATCCCTCTTATTCATGGGAGAAGCCGGGGCGGATCACTAGTAATACTATAAAAGCTAATTATTGAACGTTATGAACAATTAATATTTTTCCATGCTCATAAATAGTGTACAGTCGGCAGGTGGAGGGTGAGGGGTTTAAGGGTCGCGGGCGCATCACTAAACTGATTTATTCACTGGTGATATTTTATAGCGCAGTTTGTTCCGCCCGTTATTGTATTAGGGCGGCTGTATGTCACAACGTTACACTGACTTTACCTAAAACTATTTTTAAGTCGAAGTGGGTGTCTGTAGAAATATTTGGAAGCAATAAATAGTCAGAAAAAATACACTTTATGTTTAATAATACACACATCATTTTTTCTTACAGACATAACATCATTAATTTTTTAAATTCTGGTTCTTAACATAAATAGTACCTAAATCAGTAAAGAGTAAAGGATATAAAGGCTCTTGAGAGAAAAGCATATAAAAATAAAGTCAAAGTAGTTCTATAGTATGTTACAGTATACCGTCTAGATGTTGAAACTATTCAATAATATTCAATAATAGAACGCTCAAAAGTGGATATTTTATATTTAAATTCCAGATTTAAGACTATTATTAAACCATCCAATTATAACAATAGTCTGTTCGAAATTTAGGAGAACCACATCCAGTAATCAGGTTTTCAAATAACAATCAAAATTAATAGGCCCTGTTGTATCAAAAAAATAAAATTGATCATACCTGTTATAGAGATAATTTATAGTGAGTTCTTACAATTTCTATATCCATGCATACTTTATGACTATATTCCAATACTATGCCTATATTAGGGAGAGAATGTAGAGCATTTTATATCGAAATTACAACTGAAACGCCAATTATCCTCAAGTTTTCGCACTAATATATACTGTTAACAAAATAAACTGACATTAATAATCTATCTATATATAGTGTAGTACTACTACTTATCATCTTAACTTACTCGTTAGCTTCTTCAACTGAAAAACTCTGTAGAAAATCTTATTTCATTAGAAACCCGTAAATTTATTTAAAAGAATTATAAACGGGCACCCCTTGGGATACACAACAAGATATCGGACCACAATTCGATTAATAAACTTCGCAAGTGGCGCACAATAAAAAATAATACTCCCCGGTGTCCCCCAATTTTAAAAATTGCGTGAAATTAAATTTTGAATATATTTTTATCCCTCTCGAGTCTGACAAATAGCCACGAGCAGTGGCGCGATTTAGTCACGCTGTAATTGGTTTTTTAATGCGGTACTCGCGAAGTACCTTCCGCTTTATCAAGTGAATACATTATCAAATCGTTAGGTCGCGGTCGGCCCGCGCGGCACCCGCCACGAATAAAATCAAATGCGTTGTCGCTCAGTAACCGCCACAGAGTACAGAGGGTAGCAAATTAGAAATTCCGCAACGGCTCTCCTTTACATTTAACGGTTATTAAATACAAATGGAATCATAATAGTAGTTGTATTACTCTTGCGGTGTATATACATGGTGTTTCAGTTTTCCTATATTTCATATTTTCTGGAACCTTCGTAATAAATGTAGTGAACATTTTTCAGAATTTATGTAGCAATATGATAAATTTGATCGATATAGACAAGGGCTGTAAAATAACCGTGATATAATAGTGTGATGGGGTGAGGCGAAATTGACAGGGGCAGATATTCAAAGAGTACATTTCCTTTTTGTGTGACTGTGTGCGTGTTCACTGCCACTTCCGGTAGTGCTGATTTTTTTCTAACTTGCGTATATCATAAACTAGCTGTTTAAATGGCGTAAAATCTAACAAAAGTGAATAATTCATTTTTTTGGGGTTAAAAATTATTTTTTATGTTATACCAAACTTTAATCAGTGCCAATTTTCATCAAAATACATTCAGTAGATTTTGCGTAAAGTAATAATAAATATGCATACAACCTTCACGTTATTGTAGGATTATTAATAAAAACGCAAAAACCGTAACTAAATTTTATCTATCAATTTCATTTTTTAGTATATACTATGCGTTTATGCGTGTATCCATTTTTCATGATAAATTCATACTTTTGTACTTAATAGATATTTTATCATCGGCTTTAAAAGTTCACAGCTGGCCTATATTTTCAAATAACACCAACAGCCGATCGCCTGCCCCTCCCTTTCATTCCCGGTCCAAAACTACTTCTTTTTACATTGCCTCATAGATACGCGACTGGTGTTTATCCTTAAGAACGAACATAATTCTGAAGTAACAATTGCACGACAAGCGTTACGCTTGTAACACCAGCTCGGTTGCTCAATCACTGTACCACTCAATTTTACTTGACATCTCTGCTCTGTAGTTTCGCCAGCACGAACTCCTCGGTACATGACACAATACACAAGACGCGGTACGAAACAGCGTGGTGCATTTGTGGATTTACGGACATCAAAGTGGTGGGGAACTCTAAGTCCTGTCACGTTACTCAAAGATGGTAGTTTCAAGCCCACTCTGCTGCTGGTATTAATCCGAACATTGCCTCAAAAAAGACCCTGTCGATAAAAAATACGGGAAAAGATGCGGGTGAGTCGACATTTCTCCATAAGAAGAGAATGAAGTTGTTCGGAAATAACTACCTACTTGACACTTTCTCAAGTATCACGATATATCACGATATTCCTCTATACAAAGGACACCTATGTTATGGGTTACATCCTATAGGAATTTTCGACCGTTTGTTTATGCCTGTTACAATGGACACGCGCACTATTTTCGTGTCTCCTGTTCATATCCAGGTCACGTTCCATGTTACGACCGAATTTCGATCTCGTGTCGTACCTGTCCAACAACTGCTCCTCACCCGTATTGTATTGATATCGCGTTTGGACGTTAGCATACAGCTCGTAAACTGAGCGTCCATTTTATCGTAGTTAATAAAGAGCTTTATGCGTTTTAGAGCCTTCAGTCTTGAGAACTTGAGAACGTTTTGCGACTCCGTCAAACGAAACAAGTAAAAAGCGTGGCGGAACTATTATCTTTCGCATAAAAATGCCTAATAGAATAAGTATGGGGAGGGAATGTATAATGTATAGATATCGGGGACTTGTCTTCGTGGTTAAGTGGCCCATTCGCGTGCAAACGAGCGCGTACTTAAAAAATAATAAAACCCCTTCGGTATCCAAGTAGACTTTATTGAAGCGGTTAAGTACGATAACGTTTCTTGTGAAATTTCAGATTTCCCGGATATTTTGGATGTTGGCTGCCGCTGATCCGTGAAATATTTACTTTATTATTAAATGGAATGAAACATCTTGCGAAAGGGTTTCGATTTTAGTAATTTGAAATAAATAAAAGGTATATTGATCGAGCAGGGTATGTCAGTTAGTATCATGCTGCACTGCAGCCGAATTAAGCCTGCTGTCGCGATTCATGCGGTTAGCATTTTTTTTATACCTCATTGGAGGCGAAGGAAATGAAGGAGTGCCATACATCTGCAAAACAATGGTGTAGACGTTTAATGGTGTCGGTAATCACCAAGTGCCAAAAAGATAATCTAGTTTTTTCAGTTGATTAAATAGTGTCTTGTTTATAATATACCTAATACATATTTATACACATATTTTTAGGTAGTAAACCTACCTAAAAATATGTGTTAACAGTTTGTACTTAAATTATTATGTAAAATACAGTGGAAATAGTATGAAAAGCATATTATTTATTCAAGTTAAATCTTAATCGAGAAGGGACAATTTTTTCCATCTTTTTTTCTTCCATCATATTTTAAAATCTTTTTGTGGCATGATTTTTAAACTGGGGCAACTAAGATTGGAGCGGAAATGGAACGCTAACTCGTTATAATTTTCAATAGATTTTTGTAGAAAAGAAATCCATGAGCCTTGTAAATTGAACGACAAAAATGGTGTGAAATGACGGTTAGTTAGGTCGTATTTACTCGGCAATACGCTGGTCAGCCAACGACTTGTGCACACCTAGTTCCCTATTCTGTGAGCAAATGCAATCAGTGGCGAAGAAACCATACCCGCTCTGTCCGCGTCTTGAATATAAGAATACTCGCTGTATGACATACGATTAAATTGAGATAGAAGTTCTATGCTACAGCGAAGTGAATGAAAGGCTGGTAAGATATCAGTTGTTTACTAATAATATAGAGTAAGTTTTAATAACGATTCAGATTGATCGGGATGTCCCTTATATTGCAAAATGAAATTACTTTACATAGGAATTAAGAAATAATAAGATTCAGTTTGAAGTTCTGCATCCATAGAATTTGTAGTAATTTTTACTCTTGCTTATAAGGATGTGAAAATTAGCATTTCTATTTCTGGTTACGCAAATATATGTATGTCATAATTTTGGTAAAATATTTTTTTAAGTTATAGGTAAAGGTCCCAAGTGATTAAGTGATTTCGATCGAGCTATGTTAACATAACAATTCTTTTAAATGTACGTCAACACTTGATTCACTACATAGGTATAGCATTTTTTTCATAGATATAGATTAGATACATAGTTTATTTTATAAGAATTAAAAGACGTAATCAAATTTCAAAATAAAGATATATTTTAACCACATAAATAAAATGTTAGGAAATACGCAATTATAAACATGTTGAACATCCGTCGAGTTGCAGAGAACATGTCAAACAGATAAAATTTCTCACGCGCGTAAATTGTAAATCTCTTAAAAGAGTCCCGTATTTCCTTTATCCGTGATTCGCGTCTATCTAGTTAGCGCAGGGGACACGGGGAAAAATGAAATATAGAGGCAATTCAAATAGATTGTTATCTACCCACGTGTTTACCGGCAGCGTCGCGGCACGTTCGCGCTAACAAGCACCCCTCGCTCCACGATCCTCGGCGCAGGATGCGGCCCTTAGCTCGGGCCATCGCAATTGACAATACTGCTCTTGACAGCTGTCCACTGTATTTTGTTCGTGATAGTACTGTATTTAACAAATATCCTTCATTTTATATTCTGCTGTGTGTTAAGGCGTTTTTACCTCATGTCTGCAATTGCGCAGCGATCTTATTACTTAGTTATACTATTAGATTATAGATGATACTGGCTACTGTATCTTGTATAGCATAGCTCGACAAACAAGCAACCAGAGACATTCGTTGACTACTGTCGCACATTACCGTCAGCACTGTTAAGCAATTACTTTTACGGCGGTATCAAGTGAGCGGGAGGTACCCCCCCCCCCCCGGTCCCGCGCGCCATATCCAGCTGGTAAGCAAGGACTCAACGCCTTACTAAGACTGTATGTTGTTAATGATAGTAATGTATTTATCATATTTTTTATAGTATCCGGAGGAAAACGAGAAATTGGGAGACTGTTGATGACTACCGACGCCTATAGACATCCACATTGTTGTTGTAACGCATATACGTTGCCATCTTTTCCTCCTCCAATGAGCCTTTGGATACTCACAAACCGCAGGAAACGCGACAACATAGCTTTCACTTAAATAATATATTTTATTTACTGTTGTATGTACCTTCTTCTCATCCGGCGTGTTTCTAAAAAGAATTGTGAACGCGGAAGAGCATGAAAATTGTAAGAAGCGTCGTTATATTACTGTCCTTCTCGCCCGGCGGTGTCATGTGAGCAAGAGTCCAGGGAGTACCTCCCAAGGAGTACCGGCCCGACTCGACTGTAATGCAGCATGGCACTACCTTTTAAAAATTTGGTTATCTATTTATTTTCTGATCCATTTATGTCTCACGTAACGTGTTTTAAATCAGTGTACTTTCGCGTTGGAAAGTGTGTAGAAGATACGGAGTCTACTTGGGTTACATATCTATATAACAATGTATTTATTTATAAACGGGGAGTCTCCAAACATTCAGACTGGTCATTTGCCCCGTATAGGAACCATACAAAAATGAGACGTAGGCAGTGTTAAGTTTCACTTATTTCGACCGCCCATTAGCCCTACATACAGTAGGTAATAAAGGTACCAAAGGATTTTTTCATCTCTTCCCATCTGCTGGAAAAGAGGGGGGGTCTGTCCCCCTATCGTCTCCCTAAACATGAAGACAAAAAGTTTTCGTAATCAGTCGAACTGTTGAGGCTGGACTAGCGCCGCCAACCAGTAGTAGGTCCGTCCGAAAAAAAAAGGGCACCAAAGGTAACAAATAATATAAAGCTCAGAATATTAAACGCAGGAAATATATATTATCAGCAAAGTAGCGTATCTATTAATCTACTAACGAACACGGGACAGCCATAAAAATTTATACGAGATATTTCCGCAGTATTAATTCGGCGGCCGCAGCTAAAACTATAAACGGCGGGTAATCCCATGTATCATAGTGGGGCGGTCATTGATTCGCCTCTATCTGATGGCCGGGTGACTTATAGCCGGGCCCCTCGCCTCTCGCCCATTACCTCTGACCGGTCACCGGTCCACGGAGCCTCAACCTCGCCGCCTGCCTTTAATTCACCTCATCGTTCCTTACATTCATTTCTTGTCTAATTGGCCGTAGGTGTTCCGATTATTATTGTTAGTCGTAAATTCAACCGTCTATTTAATTTATTAGGGTAATATCGGAATGAAGACTCGAATATACGCGATATAAACGTTCGCGTGTCTCGGTGAGAACACAATAAATGATAAGAGCATTACAATTAACAATTAGCATAATCTCCGGAGGCTCCGTGGCTGCCTGATAGCGGTAAGGTGCTTACCTAAATTGACTGAATACCCTATCTACGGCGGCTACGAGGCGTAGAGCGCGTAGATCGCAGCGTTATACTTCTTTTTATTACGTACCTAAAATAAAATATATCTATTAAGTATTTTAGCTATGGGTATGGTAATAGCAAGATCGTAGATTTTGTAATCCTATTTTATAACACTACTATTTCACAAAATAACATTATTGCAGTAATAAATCGAAGATATATAATATTCCATCTTCTACGAATTATTTTAAAATGGTCTGTCAAAACGGTCGCAGATGTCATGGCGTAAATTTGTCATCGCTTTCGTGTGAATAAGACTGAGTTACCCGTAGACGTTCGAACTATACGGCCATTTTTACCGGATCATACGCTACGAGTAGTCTTTTCACAAACACGATTGATTGCAGAATTTTACACTTTTATATCACTGAAAATATATAATCTTAATGTTTACATTTAAGCCAGGTGCTTTTTTACAGTTTGATTCAAAATTCTCCTTTATGTAAGATTTTTTTTTCAATCTTCTGTACTGTCGTCATGCCTATTGTATGTTTAGATTTCAGGTAACGTATATTGTAAGTAGTGAAATAAAGGAAGGCGTGTGAGCAGACCAATAGTCGTGATTGGATTGGGTTCGTCCGGCGCTGACGAGTCCCCGGAGAGCGGCCCGGGGCGGCGGGTGCCGGCGAGATGACACGCGGACACGGCAGTACAGTGTCCTAATAAATGTTATTTGTCGTTAAATCTAAATGAAACTTTTTATAGGGGGCGCATATGTCATAAAACGAATACGCTGCTAACTTTTTGCCATTAATGTGTCATCATCAGAATAGGATCCATAAATAGGACCTGTGTTCTCCTTAGATGAACGCGAAAAGGGCCATTGGAGGCAGTGCCATGCTGCACAGGTGGATGTAGTGACGGTTCTACCTCCTCATGCATGGGTGCATCACACTATATCCTCCTATGCAACGGAATTGGGCCGGCACAACCGGGGACGTACCTCTCGCTCTCTTGATACCGCCATAAAGTGATCAACCTACGGTAGCGCGTTTCGTGCAGTTTGCGAATAGCCGGTGGCCCATTGTGGGGGGGGGGGGAAGGTGAGAAGGGGGGCAACGCAGCGGTATAATTATACTGCTGTTTATGGGCGTCGGTAGTCCTTCAAAAGGCTCCGATTCCTCGTTTGTCCACCTATACTATAAAAAATAGTTGTAATAGTCTTCGTTTCTACTGGATTTCTTTTAGTTGAGGGTACGGTGAGCTATTTAAAGGTATTATTAGGTGCAATTACGGAGCTTGTAGTGCGTGATTAGAATACAAGTTCAGCGGCGCTGGGGCGAGGGGCCGTGGACAAATTCCTACAAATTAATACATCCATCTCAGCGCCTCCGCCGCCGCGCGGCCGCAGCGGTACGTGCGGAATACTTTATTATTGTTCGACAGTCTCGGGGCCAGCGTGACGCTGAGTGCTATTACCGCAAATGTCCATGGAAATCGAATCGTGTTTAAGAATTCAAGTACATCGTTCTTGTTTCTTTCGTAGAATATAATAAATAAATAGCTAATAAATCCGTCGATCGTTACATTTTTGGAGCAACGATTTTTAATCGCTTTTCCTGTAAATAAATTATATAGATCGGCTTAGTCCAATTATAAAGTTTATCTATACTAATAATACAAAGAAGGGTTTGTTTGTTTGTTTGAACGCGTTAATCTCGGGAACTATTAGCCCGAATTCAAAAATTATTTTTGTGTTCAATAGTCCATTTAACGTAGAAGGTTATAGGCCATACCATGACAATGCAACCAATAGGACTGGAGTTACACTGCGGTGTGATGCTAATATCAATCAGGTAATATTGGCAATTGTACTCTGACGTAATAATAAATAAAGAATGATATACATTGATAGCTCGGGGTTGATGCCAGTTCATCATATCCTCCCGAGAGTACCTCGGCGTAACGCTGGTGCCATGTGGGAGAAAGGTGCTACTCCCGCACACTGTGGTGGTTAGTATGTACTAAAACATTCAGTAAACACTTATCAGTCGAAGTGCACATTGGATGTAATGTGTGCTGTGTTGATATTTCCCAGCGTGAGTCTATTTATAATCTGCGCGAGGAATCTGCAGCACCAGCAGTTCGCCTGTCGCTTTACACTCCTCGTTTGAAGAGCAATCGAGGCGCCAATAAAAAAGACGATCGTCGCCCCGACTCCCGGCCCAGCGCCGACTTATTTACAGAACACCCTGCCGGCGCTATTTATTTTATTGACTGCCATTTGTCCTGACTTTTATCGCCATCTACTTTCCGGATAAAATAAAAACAGGTAAAGATTGTCCAGTGATATTGGGATATCATCGCAACGTGCGATCTTTATTGTTGAGCCTGTAATTATTGTTTTTTTGTTATTTTCCTTTTGTGTTTAATTCTACCTGCATGTGTATCAAAGATTGAAGAACATTTAAATACTAGCTAAAAAAAAAGATTTGTCTTTATTAGAAGAAAAAATACTAGGACGTAAATGATTTATTTTTAAGAGTAATATATCAATAAAAAGTCTTTCCTGCGATCTATTATTTTATAGCGCAACACAATATAGCCATTTGTTAGCGCAATAAAAATAAATAACCCCATTATAAGTAATAGTCCTGTTTTAAGTTTATAGATTTTAAATAAAAGAATTATACCACGACTTAAAATACACCTAGCCGTATTAAAAGTTTTAAATCTTTTAAAGTAAAAATTTTAAACTTTTAAAAGGTTTTATTTTTTTGTAGTGATGATTCATTGTAAATGAGACCTGTTAAGTTCATTAAAACAAATGACATAATATAAGGAAACAAATTGCAAACTGCGTAGTTTACATGTCCGGCGTTTTGGTAAATCCCTCAGATACTCATCCGAATAAAGTTTTTCTTTTTTAATCGTTCGAGTATTGGAGGAATTGAACAAAACGCCGGACATGTACTTGCGAATTGCGATACCTTCAGTGTTGCCGCTGTCAGAGAGCAGCGGGTGAATTCTTTGCCCTGACAAAGAATGCAAATAAATAAATGCGATATAATCATTTATAAAAAATATCAGGTATCGTTGCAGCCCTCCGCACACAAAGACAGGTCGCTCACAGCATGAAAGTCAGTACCCCATTTTCCACACATCATTGCATCGGTCCGCAGATTTATTTGCATGCGGGCCGCTGACCAGGATCCATTACTGCCATTACGGTGGTATCAGATCAACCGGCACGAGAGTTATGGCGTTCTTGTTTATACGAAATACACGTATAAAATGCTAACGAACATAAAAAGGGATATTAGGAAATAGTGCGGACCGTGGCACGGGTTATTGTTTCCGCTGTTTCTTTCTATTCCTTGACGCATAGTCAATAACTCATAGTCATAAGTATGGGCCGGTAGTCGCGAGGTATACAATAATAATATTGTAAGGGCAAATAGCTTGTGACTAATGTTTATTTATAGACGTAATATGTATAATATTCTTATTGATATAGGGAGTTTGTTTATATATCCGACTGGTACAAGTCTAATCCAAGGTATTTATGTACATATATATATATGTTTATTTTTACCTTGACTTGTCAATAACACTTGTCAGATGTCTTACAGGATTTTGAATGTTCTATTTTATAATAGAATTATAAGGATTTGAGGTCATGCAACTTTAACATACCCGCATTCTAGAGGGGTGATTATAATGGTAAAAGAGTATCCTCATAAAGCAGTTACTTACTCGTTCTCTTTCCTCACCAACAGCTGTTAAAAATGAAGCAACTATTTGAATCGTGTAGCCGGCAGGATCGTTCCGTTTCAGTACACGCCCATTTGAAAAATTATATTTTATTTTTTTACACATCAAATAATTGTATTAATTAAATAAATTGAAAAAATATAATTTAAAATACAATTCTGAAATGAATATTTCTTATCAAAATATTTATTTTAGGTAAGTATACGAATAAAGGATTAAATATAAGTAGTCGGGAATTGTAATGATATTTTACATTATTTTAACGAATGCTACACACTCGCAAAACATCTAGCACAATTTAATATAGAAGAAACTGTAGGCAGCAAAACTTTAAAAGTCGAAGGCGGCGGAAGTTTTACAGGGCGGCCATTTATTAGCTGCATTCAGATTTATACCCTGTATGGCACTCGCCCGGACGCCGGCCCGCGCTGCTCAATGCGGATAATGAACGAGGAGGAAACTATAAATCTACTTAGTCGCGAAACTTCGGTAATAGTCGGGAATCGACAGTAAAATACGTATTTAACTATTAACCTATTGCTGCGCTATTCCGTCGCGTTACGCAACCGGTCTTCCGTGTGCCATTCGGACCTACTTAGTGAGGTTTCCGCTTAAGCGTATTAATCTGAAATTAGGTCACTGTTTAATACGCGGGTGTTAAGTTAAGGTCAGTGCACGCTCCTGTGACCTTTTATCATCTCTTACGGTTGCCTTTATGTTGACATAATGATTTACGAAATTTTAAGAAATATTTTTTTTATTCATTGATAGAGAGAAGCTTTGATTAAGCTAGAGTGCTAATGATGTAAATATTTCATTGTGTTTATGAACAAGCTATGTTCCGTTCCCACGAGAAATTTTTTAGCGCGTGAGAAAAAGATATACATCGTGGGTCAATCATCTGTACACACGACGGCACTACGCCGTCATGTGAAAAGATGTATGAACCTATATTATGTTCCATTTTAACACGCCTTTAAAAAGCTCTAGCGCGAACGAAGCCTTACTAATATTGTACGGATTTCATTCATACATTTCATCAAACTTATGAATTATCGTGATTTCGTGTTAATTTTTTCGTGAGTTTTGTTACAACAACACTCCCAACAAATTGCTTTATACAAACATTCTTAATTCGGTTAGCTAATACAGATGTGTTTTAAAAATGTATGAATGTAGGTAATTTTTTGTAACTTCTTCATTCCCTTTATCCACATTTTAATTTGTAAACATGTGCTTTGTCGTTCATGTTTACAGAATCCGCCGGGCTTCGCCCATGAAATACCGCATGAAAATCCGTTTGGTAGATTTTATAAAATCTATCATACACAGACAGACAGCATTTGGAAATATTTCATAGATAGAGAGAGGCCTAAGTCTAAAATTGGATGGTTTTAGGCTGGTAATGATGAGGTACATACTGCTAATCAAACAGGAGCAAAAAATATTTAGACGAGGCGTCTGTTAGGCGAGGCGATTATTTTTTGAACGGCATTAACGTTATATTCCTAGATCGACGTAATGACTTTCGTCGCACCAACAGAACTCTCTGTTTGTTCCTGTTTAAATGCTCATCGTCATCATCGTTATTATCGGTTTTTATCAGTTGTATTTTATTTTCAGGTCGTCCAATATTATTATAATTTTGAATTAAATGTGCGGGATTCGTCTCGGTGCTATTTGTTCATTTCGTCACACATTTTTCATAAGAATTAAATAATACTTTAAGTACACTTGAGCCTAATTGTTAAAGTTTAAACTCAGAGGACAGATAAAAATCTATGGCCCTGAACTGGTGTTATGAATGCCCAGATTGTAGTATTGAAATATTTCCAAGTATTTCGATAATTTTAGTTTATTGTCCTTTGAAGTATGACATTTGGGACGAGTCGAGAATGTAATAGTGACGTGGGACGAACTGAGAAATTTTTGAATTAGTGTCATCGAAGCGTTGGTCGACCGTTCACCAGGTGGGAATACGATCTCCGTGCAGTAGCCGGTCATGGATGGATGCGAGTAACAGGAGATCGGTCGTCTTGGCGTTCATTGAAAGAGGCCTATAGCCAGCAGTGGACCGACAAGGGCTTATAACGGTGTTGATGATGGGATCCTTGATCGGGACGACTAGAATAAAGCAACGTTATATATTAATTTCAATAAAGTAATACGACCAGCATGAACTTCATGTTTAAAAATAAGAAAGTAATACGACCAGCATGAACTTCATGTTTAAAAATAAGAAAGTAATACGACCAGCATGAACTTCATGTTTAAAAATAATAAAGTAATACGACCAGCATGAACTTCATGTCTAAAGATAATAAAGTAATACGACCAGCATGAACTTCATGTTTAAAAATAATAAAGTAATAAGACCAGCATGAACTTCATGTTTCAAAATAATAAAGTAATACGACCAGAATGAACTTCATGTTTAAAAATAAAAAATACATGGATGAAACTGCTCTCTATGTGATCTGAAACGACGAACAAGTTGAGAATATACTTGACCGTAGGGATGACATTACTGGGTAACGTTTTACTTGTAGGCTCTAAATAGCTAGTGTTGTGATGAAGAACAAATGGCGTCTATCGATAATAGTTATACTTACTGTATTAATTATTTTAGTCAGTTATTTTAGCTCGTTTCACGTATCTAGTCTAAACTGTGCGTGTACCTCTTAATTTGTTTGATATGGTGACTGTTATTGATGGCTCTAGCTATGAACACGTAACCGACAAGAAGACAGACTTAAACATAAATGTCCATAATCTAGACAGTACATAAATGTACTGACATTTATTTTCTCAAAATAACATTCTTGTTATGAATCAGTTTTAAGACAAAATATTGGTATTTTCTACAAATAATTTTCAAAATTAGGCGCCAGTACGCTTTTATTCTACTGATAATATATCAATGTTTACATTAGTGCTAAACACGATAGTATGAAAGACTAAAAAAATATCTTTGTCTTTTATAAAATCGTGATCGTTATTGTAACATGACTAGAATTATTTTGAGACTTGATTATTACTTTAGTAAGTATAATAAGTATATCCAATTCTGTCTATCCAAGTCAACTATCTATCTATTTGGCAATACCTTCAACGTAAGTGGTCGACTTTCAATTTTGAACAAAATTGCTCTACACTATAGTGTTTATAGACCAGATTTAGCCTACAGCAATAAAATGATCATATTATAGCTAATATTCTTTTTCAGGGGCTACGGTCACCGTTAACGAAAATTAGCTAAAACAAATCTTTTATTAAATTTAGAATCTTCAACGAATTGTTCGATTGGGTCTCGTAGTGTCCATAAACTACATCACTATAGTTTAATATATTGGCATAATGTGGACGCGACAAATCAAGCCGCGAGTTCCAATAGGGCGGCCCCGTATCGACACAGCGCTGATTTATTACGGAGCCGCGCTATCGCACCCGTGTCCATTTATTCCTCTAGTATTTATGAGGCCATCCTTAAAATACTTCTTATCTATTCATTATACATCTCGTACTGCATCTACTCATTCAGTAGATGTATTTTGGACAAGATGTGGTACCGCTACAAACTTGTAACTTGTGTCAATTATTGACCCGTATTTCACTAATTGACACAACTATAGCCACTTACCATGAGGTGAATCTGTTTTTCTCAATGAATTTATTATTATTATTTATAGAGATATATAATTACACATTGTGCCTCTCACAATTCATATCTAATGACAGCTCTATGTACCTGTAATTTATAAAAGTATAGATCACTCTTCGGAACAAGTTACTTATTATTGTTTTGTATTCTACACAAAAATAACTTTTAAATTTGAAATCAGCTCGTTAACGGGCGATTACGTTCTGATTTTTACTAAAATTCCCATTTGTCGAGGAAGGCTATAGGCTACTACTGCTTCTCCATGACGTTACGATTAAAAGTTACGCGGGTGAAACCGCGGGATGATACTAGTTTATATTTAATAAAGATGTAGCTTATAATTTAGTCCTACCGAAGAAATACATGTTTACATATAGGTTATAATAATTTTTGAAAAATTACTTTTCTGTCGCAGTACCGTAATATAGATTGAATACGTTACATTTACAAGAGCCGGGCCCGATTTTCATAAAATTAGTATTTTATATAAACAGATGCCAATAGCGTGTTGTGATAAGTGTAAACGGTCATTTAATTTTCCAAGTCTTTGCAGAGGACGTGTAATCGGCCGTTAACGGGCGGTCGCGGCGACTCCCGTAATCCGGCGCAGTGTAAATATAGTTGAGAGGCAGATAAGGTGCGTCCGGCGCTAATGCGCCATTTGTATGACGGCGGAGCGGCCCCCGGGCCCCCTGGGCATGCTCTAAATGTCCTCGGTTGGAAGTAACGACGCCGCGTCTCGTGTTCTTTCCCTTGCAGCCATTTCACAGCTAATTTGTTAAATAAATCGTATAATCTTTTATGGACATGCAGTTTGTGGAGGTATTTTATTCTCGGGGAAATGAAATATGAGTCCAGATTCGCCTCATATTATAGCAACTGAAGACTACGCATATGATCTACGCCAATACCAGATGTTGTACGGGTGCGTTGTTCGTATTTAAAGGACATTTAACATTTAACATTTATGTACGATTCAATATTCATCTCTTCTTGATTATGAAGTGTCGTCCACCATTCAGCTGTGGTAATAATTAGTGGTAATGTCGTGAGTATAGGATACGATCTTGTATGGGGTCAGTCAGTTCACTTGTATGGGCGACGGGTAGCTCACTACACCTAGCAGCTCATATGCCCTATAAAATATTATATCAAGTAACTTTTTTTAAACTTATACTTTTCATTCAAACGCATCGCCAAGACGAACTTCAATCTATACGAACTCCGATATCAATTTAAAAAATACGTAACTGTATACTGTAATTTCAACTTCTATTTAAAACCGTTTAACAAGCGCTTACAGCGCACACATTTATATTTACCCATACGCGCAATAGATACACTAGTCATGGATAATTACTAGTAATTGGCCAGTTGCATTATCTCCTTAAGAGACCTCCTTAAAAATATAAATCGATATCGCCCCAGTCTCAATCGATAAAAGTGCATGATGTATAAGAATGTAGAAGGCGTGAAGGAGGTGTCAGGATTAGATAAATATCTACTAAACATAAATGTATATTGGTGAGGATGTGTTGTTGTGTGCATATATACCGAGTGGCGGCGTATGTATAAATACAAATTGTTATTTCCATGTAATTTTATATCATCATTTTAGACGGCCGGCGGCGTACACCGATCAGCCACGCTTAGCCGGTTAGAAACGTGTGGCGAGCGATGATTGTGGTAGAAGTTTACAGAAAAATGAAAACAATGGCCTCAAACAAACAGCGTCCAAATTTTGTGGACGCAAACACCGGACGATATGTGTTGTTTGAGTTAAAAAAGTGAGCGTGACCGGCCTTCGTTTGTGTATTAAACAGCGCTTAGAATGTGACGGCACGCGCCACTACACCAGCTGACCAGCTGGGGAGCACAGCCGCACACAGATAAACAAGTTTCATTCGTTACATCTCATTACACGACAAACATGCGAACATGTATGATTATTATGATGCTACAGGTAGCTTTTACATACATAGCTTGTTTTTTTTGCAGAGGAGGCAATTGGGCGGTCGCTTGGTAGTAAGTACCTAAGCGACTGCCTCGTGCTCTATTTTTACCTAAAAATGTTTACTCGCGGATCGTAGGGTCCAGGTTTAAGCCCCGGCTTGGACCAAGTATTGTATACGTCGTGCCGAAATCAGAAAGTCATACCTACGTGTCTCGAGCACGTTATACCGTCATACCTACGTGTCTCGAGCACGTTATACCGTCATCCCTGCACCTGTTTTTTCGCCAGTCGCGTGGGATAATGAGTGAGTGGTATACAAATTTGTATAACACTTTTGTATTTGTTCTTAATACCAATAAAGTACGCGGAATAATATTTTTGGCAAGTTACCACTAGTTCTATTCACTAGCCAATCACGGGCCTGTATATATCTTAACGCCTATGCATAAATTGAAATTAATTAGTTAATGCAACGTCTGAAAGCGTGACGGTGCTGCTTTTCATACAAAATAGTGGATATTCATGTAAGTATTACCATATTTTCAACTCAAGATTACAAGAGTACATAATTTAAATTTATATATGAATGAGACTATTATATATTTTATGTCCTTCTAGTTGTATTCTGCAACACTTAAACACTTATTCCGTTGAAATATTAGATAAGCACACACAAATCGATATTATAGTACAAATTAATTTTAGATTATTATTGATAGGCTTGTTTTTGATGAGAGCCGATAGCATTTATTCAATAATATGTTAGAAAAAATAAATAGTGTTTAAGTTTTTGTAGATCGGAATCGCATTTAAAAGTGAGGTGCCACATACACTACCGCGCCATACATCAGTAATGAAATATTACACGAGGATTAAAGCGTTTGTGCTTAGTTGCAACCAAATTAGTTGCGGGCCCATTGGTGAGGATGTGCTGAATGATGAGGAGGATTAACCGTGCGGATGACGAAGAACATCAGTAATTATCAAAGGGCTCAAACTACTCGTTTGTCCCCGTATGTTAAAAATCCTGAGATCGACTCCGGACATAGGAAGGCATATCAATTTGTCACTCACATTTCACAAGTGTATGTAGGTACCTGCAATGCAGTACATTACAAGTTTGTAATGTACTGCATTGATCGGTAGAAGCTGAATTGCTCATATTGGTAGGTACGCACATTAACATCTGCGGATGGGTTATCTTCCTTTACCCCCAATTGGCAATCGGCTATTTATAAACTGCACAAAAAGCTATCAATTTTAAGTCGGCATCGTGTAAGCTGTCTCCCCGGTCCGGCCGGTCTGATGCTGTTCCCATTGCAATCACATCGAGTCACCTCGTAATAAACTAAACTTAAAAAATATATATTACACTTTATCGCCAAAATATTGCAATTTACGGCGGTATTAGGTGCACCTACCTCATGTCCCGCACAGTCGGCTAACCTATAAAGATGTCCGTTCTATTTCTTTTTTAAATTATGTAAGTACCATCACTCGTAGATCTTTAACGCCCCTTTTACTTCTACTTAACGTACTCAGAGAGCAAAAAAGGAGCAATGGAAAATTTACTAAATATATTATTGAATATTCAAATTCAAATAAGAAGTTGTAGGTAGGAACACTTTTCGAGAATTTAGTACGAGGAATAAAATTACGCCTATTTCATATCTCGAGAAAAATTATTCAACAGTATGACTAGTTGAACTGGAAGTTGCTAGAACAACTTCATGCCTATAACGGGTCTGACTTTGTTTAGTTATTCATTCTAAGAACGGAGATTTTTTATTTATTTTATAGGTACCTTTTTTTGTTTCTTTTTTATTGACAACAAAAATAAACGCTTTTACGCGCCTTCACTGGCGCTGGGTGGGTCAAGTGGTGTGTGGGGCTCGCGGCACATTATATAGTGCCGAATACCCGCAAAAACCACCGCGAGTGCCACCAGTGCCGTCTTTGGTGAGGTGCCCTAGAACAACAAAACATCAGGGCACCTCGACGGCTAGTCAACCCCCGAAGGGACTGCCGCCACCTCCACAGATTGGAAGGAAGTGGGTGGAAGGAGGGAACACAGCGGCATAGTAATTATGTGGATGTTCATGAGTGTCGGTAGTCGTAAAAAGTATCCGATTGCTCGTTTGCCTCCATATTCTATAAGAAGAATGATAATCCATACAGTAAATTTTGAAGTTATAAAGAATATAGAGTAAAGGCAATTCGCTTATTGATAAGTGACTACCGCTCGGTTAGTCATCTACAGAAAAACGAGGCAGATGCATTGCCCTTTCACTCCCCTTCATTCGGCCTCCTGGAGTCCCACAGACTGCACAAAACGCGATAGCCACAATTTTTTGTCGGTGATTTGTCAATGCGAAATAGACACTAATTGTTTGATCATCCTGGCTTGATTCGGCGTTGCATTAGCAGACAATCTCTAAATTCTTCGGTGTTTATATCATGGTTTTTCTTGTATAACTGAGTACTCGTAGCATGAGTAGACAATTCGGGCGTGTCATTAGCGGTTATCACTTCATTCCGCATGAAAAATCTTCAACAGCCCGCCGCCGGGTGCACCTTAATGATTTATTAATTTTGTTACCTTCTTAAATATGCTTCAAGCATACATTATAAAATAGGTAGCTACGACAAGGAAATCCTAAACGAAACTACGGTCTTTAATGTGGGGAGGTATTATTTACTACGATTTAGTAGGTATATTAAATTAGATATTATGAACTGATCTAGGTCTCTACTACGTTGAGGAGGTTTTTAAAAGAAAGTTTAATCAAAAATTCATATGTTGTAAATAACTATATGTGTGTAGGTAGGTAGGAGGACGATAGAGATAGAGGACGTACGTACGACCAACGCACTGCGCCCGGTCCTAGGGCGTTGGATGCGCCGCAAACGCAAACCTCTCACTTTCCGCATGACACAGGTGCTCACCGGGCATGGATGCTTCGGTGCGTATCTGTGTCGAATCCGCCGGAAGACGGAGGCGCGCTGCCATGAGTGCAGCGCTGCTGAGGACACGGCCCAGCACACCTTAGAGGTGTGCCATAGATGGGCCGTGCAGCGCCGTGATTTGGCAACGGCGCTGGGAGGGACGGCCCTGTCACTGTCGAGCGTGATCTGTTTAATGCTCGAGAGTGACAGGTCCTGGTAGGCGATGGCCTCCTTCTGTGAGACGGTCATGTAACAGAAGGAGGCCGCTGGGCGGGCTCAGATCCCGCATCGTACACCAAACCCTACAGTGACACTAGGTAGGTACTGAACGGTTGCATAAAATGTTACGTAATGCACTATCGGTTTCCAAAAATAATATTTATAGCATCACTATTTAGTAATAAACAGTCGGCACAGACGTCATCATTAATACAGCCACTAAAAGTCCATGATTAAATTTCGATTTGATCCTAGTTGCATTTGCACTTATTATAATGAACGCTAAAATAGTGGTGTAAAAAGCATATTGTTTAGTATATCCGGGGCTCAGGATGGTGCGTATCTCTGCGCCCCGCCACGCTGAAGTGCGACTGTCGAGTCAGCACCGAGTGCGATCGATACACTCCTCTGCCTCCTACTGAACACTGAACAGCCTTTTGTTCTTGTAAATTATAAGCTCGGAGACAAGTCCTCGGTGTCACGAGATTTGCGATTAAAATGTAAATAAATATTGATTTCATTATTACGGGATTTTAGATATAGTAATTTTGTTCGTTTGTTAATAAGTAATTCTTAATCTTTTATTAAAAATATTATATATGGTAAAAGTGGTAGTTGGAGCCTTTTTGGTGACTACTGATGATACACAACCTGAAGTTAGATGTGTTGCTCTCCCTTACCCCGTCCCCTCCAATAGGCCACTGAAATCTCATAGACCTCACGAAACCTTATAAGTACCTATTCCTGATCAGTGCTCAGATGAACCATCTGAATTCTCATAAATTGGACGACACGCTGGTCACACCGGTGGCTATCGCCTATCTCCCCGGTCGTTTTGGCCTGATTAGGCTACATCATGTTTTGTAGATCTGTTTCTTACAAAAGATGAAAGATGACTTGACCACATGATGGCATGCGATTCCTTACGGAGATACTTCTTAAACAATTAAAACTGATTTGTCTTGTTTGTTTGTGGAACGAATAAAAATAAATAAACAATTACATTTGCGCGCTGCCTGTAGACATTTTCATAACCAGAAGTTATTTTGGTGCGTTGGAGTCCTTGAAACGCAGTCCACCACTGGATCTTCTTATTGCGGCGAGGTAGCCGTCATTTCGCGCCAGTGAGATGATGAAGAGAATTGTTATTAAACGTCACACCAGCTCAACTCAAATGCAATGCAGCGATATGTCTTGCAAAAAACAATCAATAGAAATTTAGTTATTTTTGAAGTAACACTTCTTTAGTCACGCCGGGCTTGGTCTGGTAAGCTGGTGAAAGCGTTACGAAAATGAAACCGAGGAAAGAAAAGGGAGATATAAGTTAGTGAAGATAAGGAGTTAGGTTTCGTATATTACTGTACCCCTATTGTAACAGTGCGGGCACACATCTTCTTTCTATCTGTCTCTCATAGCTGTTTCGTATAATTAAGGAAGTTTTATTTCGGCCATGTGATGTAAAGCACACGTCACAAAGCGTCATTTTAATTCCTGGGACGACAAACCAGTACAGTCTAAATGCATTGCGGAGGGGTCCAATTTATTAAAATGATATTTAATGTCATGATATTTAATGTGCCTGCTGGACACTAATCTCGATGCGTATGTGAAAGCGCATGATCTCAATTACCACCAGTAAAGCCAACAGGAGATCCTCTTCCTTACGCTACGAGGAGTAAATTTATGAGAATTGAGAAGTACTGAGAATCGTATATGTGTATACCCTCACATTTCGGAAACCTTCGGACGTACCTACAGTTTGGTACGACAGCTTATTTATAATTAGACAGAACGTAGGGCTCACGAATCGGCTGGATTCTTGAGCAAGATTGATTTGTGTAAGTGTGTTGTCGTCGAAGGCTGCACGTCCGATCAAGGATATCAATGCCAGAGTACCTATGGGGTCGATCCCTCTTTTTCATCATATATGGAGACAAAGCCAGGAGAACCTTTTGATGACTACCAAGGCACATAAACATCCACGTAAATGTTGACAAGAAGTCCGTCTGTAATCGGTTTTAAGTAGTTTACGAGATGAAACAGTGCCAATTACACACCACCATATTCTTCTGTAATCTGTACGTTATCCTCACGTCCTTAAACTTTGCTCTTTTATCATTGTTGATCCGTGGCTCACACTGCTACCAAAACAATGGGAGTCAATCGGAAGTAAGCCTATATTTTTACCGGAACAGTTGTTCAATCTCTATCAACTAAAAGTTCGATCGTGTACGTAGCACCAAATGGTATTCCCGGGAACCATCGGAAGACGTACTTACAATATTATTTTTGAAAATATCTTCGTCGAAATTCCACGAGCCCACCCCAGGTCTTCCGATATTTTATCGGATGGTTTTTTGGAGTGTGTACAAGCTCATTCCACTATCACTTTTCTATCAGCAGTCAATCAAATGAACTTCACCAGCATCTGCGTACGTAGGTACCAAAAGATTCGGGTCGAATCGACATTAATTATAATGCTTACCTACCGCTGAACAATGGAATTCTTTCCCAACATCTATTTCCCCACGCCTACAGCTTGTGTAGCCTAAAGCGTAATTTTTTTTTGTCGGTAAAGACGTGACAGTCCATCGGGTGGTATGGGCCACTAGGCGAATATGTATGTGTGAACCTAGTAGATTAGTACTAATGTTGCTATTTGAAAATAACAAGATAGATAGAACCAAGATTATAAAATTTCCTGTTTCTTTTATGTTTTTGTTACCGCTCGAAGTCACCATCATTACTACTAAAGAAAATGTTACATGCTCCTTGGGGCCTACTTACTAAATAGAAACTACCTCTATTAACTTCCAGAATTAAAAAAAACTGAACATAAACTGTCAAAAATTAAATATAAACTAATCAATATTAACTAAAAACTTTAAAATAAACATTTGCTGGAATTACCTAATTAGTAGTGTATTTAATTTAATTATATCAGTTAAATATCCAAATTTATTTCTATAGTACTGTCTCTGGTCGCTACGAGTAAAAATAATTAAAAAAATTGTAGACGAGTGAAGTTGAAGTTTTTGCCAGTGTGACCATAAAAAGTTCAATTGAGAGTGGAAAAATTGGTAGATTTACTGTTATACCTATAAACTATTTCACATTTTGATTTTAATTTATAGAGGTATATCACGAAATTTTTAGCTATTTTGACTCCATTGGTTCTTGGCCTATATTATTATTTCTTGGTCTTCTAGTAAATATAATATGTATCATGGCCTGACCGATAAATTGACTGGCTGTATAACTTAGGCCAAGAAAGGATTTTTGAAAATATTATGAAAGGGGCAAATTGAGGGTTGAAATATTGTATGAATTAGGCAAGAGAAATAGAAGTTAGTTACTAATTGTAAATGAATGATATGGCACTATTAACAAAGTCCAATTCGCATACATCTTAATACAAATTTATAGAACTACAGAAATATAATTTTATTTTTCCAAGGCTAAAAATACTACTAAACGTGAACATTTTCAGATATTCCTGTTATAAATCAATCGTAACTCAATGCACGGAGATCACCATATTTGTTAGTGTAATAAAGCAATAGGAACGTAATATATATTTTTTATTTAATAAACTACATACGAATAAGAAAACTAGGATTTATAAAAGGTTTAATAGGTACAAAAATTAGAAAATATCCAGAAAGTATTGTGCACTTATTTTTAAAGTGCATTTTTATATTGAAATACAACTATTTTATTAAAATCAAGTAGCTGATGAAATAAAACCATATTTATTAGAACTTGTACACTAAGTTTTCAATGAATTTTCAAATTTACGCACTTACAAAGTAGATTTTTGATTTAAGATGGTCACACTGTGTGGTTTTTAAATGTCAAAATAATACTGTGATGGAGATGATTGTTTGTTTGTGAGAAAAATTTGTTAGAAAGTATCTTTAGGACAATAAATAAATAGGGCAAAATTTATTTTTAGTATAGTTTACACTTTACAAAAAATAGCACATCCCTGTTCCGTGTCACTATAGTGCTATTCATCTCGTATAGTAGTTAGCCTTGAAGTGTATGTCAACTAAATGAGTGTTGTTTATTTAGTATTTTAGTGATATTACCTGTAATTTCACGATTATATGGCTCTGATGTTTGACTTATGTTTAACGACCATTTGGAAGAGGCATGTTTTACCCACGTATTTGGGAGAAAAGTGCAGGCCTAGTAGTTCTCAGCTGCACTTGCCTAGCTGTGTTGTGTTCTGCGTCTACAGCGCCCTGCGACAAAACGCGCCGAGTGTTCACAGACTCGAGTGGCATAATCACCGATGGACCCAGTAATTCAAATTACACCCAAGTCAGTCATGAGAACATACATTATATTTAATTAGCAATAAAGAGAACTACAAATATTGTTGTTTTTAGGACTCACACTGTGAATGGCTTATTAAAGCTTCCAATAAAAGTCAGTACATAACTCTTAGCTTCATTCGTATGGGAACAGAGTGTTCATATGATTATGTGTTTGTTTACAATGGTGATTCCTTCGATGCTCCATTACTGGGAAGTTTTAGCGGAAAGACTGAACCACAAAATATTACGGCTTCTAGTGGATATGTAAGTACATTTCTATGATATACATAGTTAATATATATAACTACAAATAATAAGCTGTAAACTTAAATATTGACTACATGTCTCACATTGTGTTTATTTTGATTATGATTTATAGTATATATGATGATATAATTTGATACAATATTAAATAGATGTATTATTGGGGATTCTAGCATGTTGTTATAGTATTGGTGATGTGATTAGCAAAGCTTTCATTATGGACAACAGCTAGTTGCTTGACCCTTATCATTGTGTTGTATATTTGAGAATACCATCACTTTCTGGATAATCTTACTTGCAGTTGTCCTACTGATGTAAAATATTCTGGTTATAATCTTATCACATTTACTGTGAAGCACTGTTGTATGAGTTGCTCCCGATGAATGTACATTTGATGAAATCACACACATGAATATTTTTGTATGCATTTAATTTCTAATTGCAGTCGTTGTAAAAGTGAATCTTGTATAGTTGGGAATTTAATATAATTAATGTGTAAAGAGAAATTTCAAAACACTCCTTCATCACTTAATGTCACATGATCCACAGTAAAAGTGTTAGTCAGTGTTTATTAAGCAGAAATTATTTTTCAGATGTTGATTCTACTGTACAGTGATACAAATTACGTGTTAGATGGATTTCGGGCTTCATATGCCATACATAATTGTCCAAATAATTGCACTGGGCGTGGGTTATGTATGGTAAATGAGTGCTTTTGTGTTGGAAACTGGGGTGGACCTGACTGTAGCATTGAATTATGTCCAAATGCATGCTCAGGAAATGGTCAGTGTAAAGGAGATAGGTGTATATGTAAGAAAGGGTAAGTAATATGTTTTTGTCTATATAAATAATGTTATCATAAAATTAATAGATGATAGATTATTCATTTCCTTAAAGGATATTTTATTTGTAATATACAATAATTGTATCTATCATTAATAAAATAGAGGTGGCAAAGAAATGAATAATGTAAATGGTGTTTATGCGTATAAAGAGAAATAAGATAAAAAAACATCTATCTGTAATTAATCTGCCACTAATAATTTATAGCATAAGATTGTTCTTTTTATATTCTTTAATGGTTCAAACTTCTATTTTATCATGTTATGATATGTTGTAGGGTAATAAAAATAATAAATATATATTATAGATAATAACAATAGTATTTATAGATAATGAGCTGGTCTGGGATCATACAAATAGCAAAAGATTGGTTGTCTTGGAATTTATTGAAAGAGCCCTACGTCCAGCAGTGGACCGATAAGGGCTGATGATGATAATGATGTTGTTAGTGATACATAATTATTTTTAATGCAGAATTATTTTTTTGGTTGCAAAGTTTATTTACAATTTATGACAACAATTTGTTGGTACAAACTTGCACTAACAAATATTTGGCAGCCTTCATTTCAGAATCAATATTCATTCATAAGAAGTAAATGCCAGCTCTGGCTGACACTGATATATTTTAACTTTTTTTCATAATGCAGGGGGCAAATGGACAATTAGAGCCTTTTTTATGACTGAAAAAATGATCTATCAAAAGATATTTATAATAAGTCTCAATAAGTGTTTAACATATTATCATATTTTTGGATTATATTTTAGTATGTAAATTTAGTTTTCAAATGTTTTCAATAAATTGGTATATTGATTATATTTTTAAATGTTGTGTAACAATCAAATATAACACTGAGACTTTGACATACTACTTAAGCGCCATACTGTGCTGCAGTTGAATTGTGGTGGCACAACGTGTATGTAACAATACGTACATCTCACTCGCTGCAAAGTGACAGCTGTGCGGTTTTTTTATAGTATAGAGGATACGAGAAATCGGAGGTTTTTCTACTACCACCGACGCCTGTGAACATCAGCATAATTGCTATGCCAATCCGTTGCCTTGCTTTTCACTTCCGCTCAATGGGCCACCGGCTGCTTGGAAACTACACGAAACGTGACACCGAAGATGTCTGCAGTCAATCTGTAACACAGCATATAGCTACTTCTTACTAAAATACATTATAACAGGGTTTGTGAGTTTCCGGTGGCCTATTGTAGGAGAGGAAAAGAAGGGTGTAGCCCTTCTTTTTCCTTTTTACTTAACAATTATGTGGATATCTGTGTGCGCAGTCATCAAAAGTGCAACTGTTTTTTTGCCCCATTAAAGTATAAAAAAGATACCCAAGATGCTGCAATTCAAGACACTTTTCTAGTACTTGCTTGTTTATTTGTAGATATTCGGGAGTAGCTTGTTCGCTAAAAGCAAATGATAAGGAAGGGAACACTTGGCACTGGCTGTCGCACACCGACAGTGGAATGACCAAGAGGGCGGCTCACACTGCCGTGTATGTAAACCACACTGACAGTTTATATGTGTTTGGAGGATATGACCTGAATAGAGTTTTAGGATTATTGGAAATATATAAGTGAGTAACTTTTGTAACGATAACATTGCATTAAATTTAAATGTATAAAAGCGGTTTGTGAAATATAATCTCTTGCAGATTTTCTACTAGTCAGTGGTATGACGAAAATGGTAAGGTTCTACGCCGGTTTCCTACAAATGAAGAAATCGATAAATCCTTGTTAACTCTTTTTACAAAGGTGAGCAATGATTTCTTGTTTAAATACGATCAATGTTGTAGGGTTGTCTGATGTGTGTATTTTTGAATGTTACCTCCTGTTACATACTCTATATCATGTTGTAGTAACTGAAGACAAAATAAATAAACAAATACATCTCGAGGTCGAATAGATATAAATATGTATTTCTGACAATAATTTATTTAATATTTTGTGCGAACAGTGCCGGGAAGAGGCTAGTTGTAAATAAATTGAGCTTGTGACAATTTGTGTAATGACGTATTGTATTTTCGACCTCGCCGCCCAGTCTCCAGGTCGTAACAATTCCACAAAGGACAGGCTGTCTGCGATACATTTACTCAGAGCCTGTAGTCAGATAACAACTTTCGTGCCAATGATTCAGTTTTTTTTCATCGTCCAGAACGTCCGGAACTATGTGTGCTTTTGTCTCCATGTCATTTTGATTAAAAGGCATGATATTACGCTTTTCAAAACACAGGCTATACAGTGAGTGAGCATTCTACGTAGCAAAACTATTAAAACAAAACACAACAAAAAACATAATTGTACTTGCATTTAGGCATACTCCACAAACATGCACGACGACAACCTTATCCCAATAAAAAATATTAATAGCTACTTATAGAAGGCAGATTGACTATCATCTATATGTAAATGTTAATGCTATAAGTATATAATATAATGCTATAGAAGCAATATTTTAACATTCCTTTCTGTTTAAATACGTAAAAGCTGAGTGAATTAAATTGGACGCGGTTTTATCAGTTGTATGTGTGGAGTCTAAAAAAAATGTGGTTCAGTTCAGAACGCCACTCGGAAGAGCTCTGAAATATTTAATGTAACACTTCAATTCCAAGGTGCGGGCATAAACTAGCTCATAAGAATATATTTTGCTTCACAGGGAAACTTGGCAGGTAGTTGGCACATAGGGAACAGGAGCTCGTTGTTTAACCTGCTGCTGTCGTCGTTCTCCAACAACGACAGGACGAGCCTGCCACTCATGTACACGCACTCCTCCACCCCGTACTCGGAGAGCTACCTGCAGTTCACCGATCGACCCGACTTGCTGAACTTTGTAAAATCCAACTCGTCGAAACCCGAGCCGCGGTATGGTCATTCGGCGTGCTCCTACGACACCGGTTTCGTCTTGTACGGAGGGAAGCTGTCGGATGGCAGTCTTTCGTCGGAGCTGTGGTATTACGACGCGCTCACCAACAGCTGGACGCAGCGAGCTGTTAACTCTTCCTACACTCCGCCCGGCTTGACTCGACACACGCTGACTGCTGTGAACAATGACCTGTACTTGTTTGGTGGTAGTACGGTGGAAGGAGAGTTTTCTTCAAGGTTCGTGTATATTAAAACTTAGTTCTTAGATATATCGCCAGCTCTTGACCTACGATAAGCATAATATTATGCGAAAAGAAATTTCTATCTTTTCTAGATTATCCTATTTAAAATGCGAATATTTTGTTCTATGACAAGCAGCATTTTGACTATTTGTCAAAGAACAAAAAATATCTGGTTTGTATCCATCGTCTGCACTTTAGGTAGACGCATATGAACTGGTTTTTTTAAGTGTTAATTACCTTGACCATCGAGTTGGTTATATAAACGAACGTCATGTATTCTAGACTTTAATAGGAACGTTACATAATATTATGTGTTCGTGAATTATGAAAATATGATGATCTTAGTGTTTAATAAAAGTAAATGAAAAAAATACGAAATTTATTAATAAAATATAAAAATAAATACCAAATGTTTTAGGCGCAAAAATAAATAATAATCTGTCGTCTTAGCCGAACTCGGCTATCGAGTAAAGCAATCTGCGCAGGACATACTATAGTGTGCAAGCGTGTGCGCAGACACAACTCTCTATTCCCTCATTTCTTCTGTTACGATGGGACAGCACTCCGACACGACAGGAGAAAAATCGGGCACAGGATCGACGGCTTAATCTGCTCGGATCATGCTTTCCACTACGACAGGCACTCGACAAAAATAAATACCAGAAAACATTTAAATTTATGCAGGACATAAATATTTTCTATCAGCAATATAATTTACGTCCTGATGGCGCAGTGGTGACGTAAGCGGGTTACGCCAGCGGTCGCGGGCGTCAATCCCGCCCAGTTCATGGATGTTTATATACGTATTATATGTATATATTTTATAGATGTGATATATTATTTATAAATCTATAAAATATTTAAAGTTACCGTTGCAAGAAAATTCCTTATGATGTAAGGACACTGATTACAATTAATATGATGTGTCCTCTAATCTGACGACGTTAATGTAAATGAGCTGCGATTTCCGCGAAGGCACTACAATAGGCAATTACGTTGTTATGGTTGTCATTAAGTCAGACATTTTTAAACTGGTTGATAATTTTAAATATATTATTTTGTAGTACTTTGATTTTGTTGATTTTTTGTTTTTAGCTAAAAAAAAGGTCAAGTTTCTAATTTCAAGACTACCTTAGAGCAGCGACTGGAATAAATTAATCATTATAGTAAAATAACAGAAATATCCGTCTACATGTCTCATAACGACGAAATTTTTTTACAATATCCAAGATTAAAAATGTAAATACTTATAACTTGCGGTTCGCCCCGGCTTTCCCTGTGAATAAATTCTTATCATATTATTCAATAAGACCTATAGATACAGAATCGCTCTATTCTTGGTGGAAACCGTATGAAAATCCATTTAGTAGATTTTTAGAAAATGATCGATTTTCATACAGACATACAGGTTTTGTGGACTTTACTTTATAATATGTATATAAGAATATAGGTGTTAGTTGCTTATGGCCGAAAATCAACCACAAATAGCTTACTGACGTATGTTAAAGCTTTTCTGTTTTGCACCTGCGTGTGTATTTAGTAAACATGCACTGTACGTATAATTTCGCTAAATTGCCTTGAATCTACAACAGAACACGGGAGCGCTAGTGGAAACAAGGAATTGAACATATTTTGAATAGATTTTATTGTACAAATAAATAGCCTTCGAGCTCAAGTGAAATTTATGTAAAACAATTGCGCAGATGTATCACACAAATCTGTACGTAATAGGTAAAGTGAGTCGCAATTAATAATCTTAACAAATGTTTTCAGTCTCTATAAGATATCGTTGGACGATCCTAACACGGAGAGCTGGGAGCCGGTCCAGGTCCGCGGCGGGAAGGAGCTGGACGTGCGCGTGGTGGCGCACACCGCGGTCTACCACCAGCACTCCAACTCGATCCTGGTATACGGAGGCGTGGTAGCGAGCGTGGCCAGGTAAGCATTGCTATATCGTACGTCGAGTGTTTAAATTTGAAGTACAGGATGGGACGCGACGCCAGGTCCAGGTGAATTTAGCAGTGGGCAGATAAATTTAATTGGATAATTTATGATGTCTTAGAATTTTAATGTTTATTGTCTCATTTTTTATAGTATAATGGGGCAAAAGACCAGTCTGAGCCTTTTGGTGACAACCAACAACATAAACATCTGCATAGATGTTATGAACATTCCTTCCCTTCCAATGGACGACTGGAAGTCCACACAGCGCACGAAACGCGACAGTGAGTACCCTCGTGGTCGTGCTAGCACCCCCAGGATGCAATGACATTACCTCCCACAAAATTGAATTTAATTATATTATGTGGCATTGTCGACCTTGTATTAAGTAGATCAGGGAAGCCAGCCTTAAACGCGTCCGTATAAATCTAAAGAGAAAGCAAATGTAGAAAACCACATTTGCTTCTCTTGCTCCTTTTCATTCAGTTCTATTTGCTAGAATGCATATATGCATGCTATATTAGATAGACCATTATAGTAATGTATTTTCATCTTTATTCTATATAAAC
Source organism: Eumaeus atala (assembly GCA_017140195.1). Lineage (NCBI taxonomy): Eukaryota > Metazoa > Arthropoda > Insecta > Lepidoptera > Lycaenidae > Eumaeus > Eumaeus atala. The sequence goes on along the minus strand of JAFELO010000248.1, from coordinate 2,683 downwards.
CAACGCGGACGCTCGTAGTCGTAACTCTGCCTATGGCTTTCCAACTCTATCTACCTAGTCTTGCCATAAACATTGTAACAAGGAAAAAGAAATATTTTTTAATTGCAAATAATATTTATTACTTTTACAATGTGTTAGTTGAATACACGAATATAAAAATTTAAAATATTAAATGTTTATTGGACGTCGAGGCCAGTTATGAATAGAAGCATGTAATCTTTCCACGGAGGATTGTTTTAGGGACTTCAAATTATCATGGCGGAAACGCCATGCGAGAGTACTGCTTGCTCCACCAAAGAGCAAGCTTCACTCTCTAAAACTGACCATAAGTTATGACTTATGGTCATGGGGTATGCCCCAGAGGATTAAGTCCGCGGGACTAGATAAGGGTAGTCTTCAGCTGTGATGAAGTCCGGAACGTTCGTTTTAATCAAGATTGGGTGGATCGAGCTTTATGATCTGGTCCCGAGTCTTGCTGGAATTTGATTATTGACGTGGTGTTATTAAGGGGCTTAACTACCCTCTCAAGAGTGTATCAAACACTCGTGCCGATGTTTTGATATCTTTTTCACAATAATATGGCTCAATCACTCCTTAGAGCTAACACCCCACCAAACCATGACTGAAGTCGGATAATGCCCACGTCGCACTCTGTCTATTAGTTAGGAAGCTTCCTTAGAGCTTTGAGCATAAGTACGGTCATTTTGTATCGTAAAATGTTGCTCAATTGTAAAAAACAACATCTCATCCGTAAACCTTGCGTACCGCTACCTCTATGACGATATGTCGCGTGGTCACATACTACCGGATGTAGCAGTTCCAGATTGGATTGTGACTGCCATTACAAAGGTAAAAAAATATAATAACTTTAATTATTTCACACTGTTTTCTTAACATAGTATTCACCTTGGGCATGTTTTTCCTTCCGTCGCAACTTGAATCAGAAATCGCATTACATTAACAATGACGGTTTTTTTATGTTTCATATTGAATTTAGTGTAACCTTTGTAATTAGCACAATTATAACTGCGGGTAGCAGTAGTGGGGTAGCGTCGGCTGAAGAGAGCGAGAAAGAGAGATAGAGAGAGAAAGAGAGAGAGAGACAGAGAGTATTTTGTAATGCACACGAGGTCAAATGGACAAGTAAATCCGAAGACGTTACGCTGGTGCTCACCTTGAATTATCTAAGTCAGCTATTCCTGAAAGATCGTCGTGCCTTTTTTGTTTTTTTAGCTTTTTGGGTAGCGCGTTACATACGACACTCGGGGTGCTTAGTGTTAGTGCCAACTGTTACGAAAACACAATCACAAATTGTCCTATTTATATATAGTTTATAGATTATAATCTTGGTTCACTACTATATTTTTCAGATTTTCAAAATTATCAGATCGTATGTTCGCGTTCGACCTCGACTACAAGCACTGGAGTGAGCTTCACTACCCGCGCGCCCACCTGCGCGAGACCCACGTGCCTCGGGAGAGAGCCTTCCATACATCTACTATCGTCGGTAGGTGCACTTCGTTTTAACTAGCTAACTACTGACGAATTAGAACGTCTATATAAATACAGAGTAGCAACGAGTGGAGCCGCTTCGTAAATAGCAACACTCGTAAATGTCCGTCACAACTCGAAGTACTCACCCGACACGTCTGCGATACCGACATTTATATTTTGGTCCATCGATCGCGGTGGATCATCTGGACGCCACTGACTGACTCTTACAAACCGCACGCAATGCACAACATCGTCATCACAATCGAGAGGACTTTCCTGGTTTGCCTTGCCCGATTCAGCTGCAATGTAGCAATAGCACCCTCTTACTCGTTTAGGGAACCGAAACGAAATAAATATTTTAAAATAATCTTCCTTCATAACCTCAAGAATAGCTTGTTTTGGTGCAGTTTTAATTTATTCTTAAACTTTGACGCAAACCTGTTGATGAGCATAATAATTTTCAAAGATTTTTTTTGTTGGAAAAATCTTTCCTGTCTTATTATATTATATTTCGTGCTCTTTACAAGTTTTCTATTTTTAATACCTTACATTGAATACCTTATATAATATCTTTGTTATGAGGCCACCCACTCACAGTTTTAGGAATATGAAATAAAAGCATATGATAAAAATATAAATTCCTAAAATAACATCATAACATTGCGTTGTTGCGATATCGCGCACGGTTTACGGCAACTGTAAAAAAAAGGAATATTATGTTGTTCACTATAGGTTAAGTATCAAGTGAATATTATGTTGTTCACTATAGGTTAAGTATCAAGTGTATTCAAGTAACAAAATGAGTGATGCTCGCTTGAATAAAGTCCTTTTTTGTTTATGTTATATTTTGTTGCTGTAAGTTGAATCTGTCCTCGACTCTATAAACCGTCTGTTTTAACACATGCTTTTTGTTTATCATGAACCGAGAGAACATTCTGTTACAAAATGAACATTCCAAAGACTTTGTTTCATCAGACGGTTGATGAGATTACATAAAACATTTTTCATTAATTTGAACGTTAAGTCAGTCGTATGTTGACGATTAAAGAAGTATTACCATATGGTAATAAGCACAACGTTACATATAGTGTGCGTACACTGTGAACAGTGATCACCTGTTCTTGTTCGAAGTATCGATAGGTACTGGACATGCCTACACGCTTAACACTTAATAGCAGTGATGGTATAG
>JAFELO010000245.1:25910-43648 GCA_017140195.1 Eumaeus atala | reverse complement strand
GAGGAGGATAATGCGGCTACATGAATTTAAATGCGGCTACATGAATATAAATTGAGGGAGGAGGATAATGCGGCTACACGAATTTAAGTCGAGGGAGGAGGATAATGCGGCTACATGAATTTAAATCGAGGAAGCAGGATAATGCGGCTACACAAATATAAATCGAGGGAGGAGGATAATGCGGCTACACAAATATAAATCGAGGGAGGGGGATAATGCGGCTACATGAATTTAAATCGACGGAGGAGGATAATGCGGCTACATGAATTTAAATCTTAGCACGCATGTATATGGCCACTGGGAGTCACAATGACTCCCGAGTTCCATCTGTTCATTTTCCCATACTATAAAAACACAATATCGATAAGTAATACAATTTTGTTTGTTGTAGTATAATAACTTATTATACAACAAAGTCCCAAAAAGCTGTATGTGCTCGATGTTCTTAAAGCGGATTTTCAAGCGGCTTACACCCATTGATAGAATGATTCCCGAGGAAGGTTTCAGTGCATAATTTATTAACGGGCGAGGTCGCGGCGGATCCCTAGTACAATTACAATTTAATCAATGCTATGATCAACTAACACGACGAGTCAAGGTAGCGTTCACTTTCATTGCGATCAAACGTAATTAAATAGAAACACAGAAACACGATTCTCGTGTGCGATTTACCAAATGGGTGTTTCCTCTCGAGAAAATCTTCGCTTTCCACCGGCGAGACGTGTTTACTGTGATTTTATGACCCGTGTGACAAAATAGTAAAAATTGTAAGCTCGTCGTGCTTGTTTTCTATTTAGTTTCACCAAAAACATAGACCAACGTATCATTATCATTAGCATCCCTTATCGATCAGCCCAACGTATCTCTATACATAAAACAAAGTCTCGGAATCTGTTTGTATGTATGTGATCGATATTCTCAAAATCTTCTAGACGGATTTTCATTCGGTTTCCAACAGTGGATAGAGCGATCACCGAAGAAAGTTGCGTTGTATGATTTGTTAAGGTGACATCGATCGCCAGTATGGAAATATGTGTGCAGGCTATGGGTGGCAGCCGACAGTGCACAGACAGACAATACTTAATACGCTTGTATGCCAACGGTTGTGGGTTTGAATCCCTCCATGTCATAGATGTTTATATGTGTAAAATGTGTACAAAGTACAGTATCTCATCATAACTTATTAGATAAGGTCTGCATCAGCAATATTTACATTCATCACCTTTGCTGAAGTAATAAATCAGTGAACAAACATCATCGTAGAGTTCGGTTATTTGTCACCCCTACTCTCCTACATTGGAACATACAGTTCCTATTTATATATTCTGTATATACACACTACAGACTTCTTCTGGTCCTTCGAGCCGGATTTGAACCGGCGACCTATGGACGACCCATGTTTCAAATAAAGATCTTATTTTAATTTAATTTACAAAACTGGTAATTAATTATTGAGACTAATATGTGCTCAAGTTTAAACAATTCGTAACTAATTCGACTAACGTGGCACACCGTGTTCCTTATTTTATCACAAGAAATCCATAAATATTATTAAACTTAAAGTTTAATTGTGGCCATCATCAGCAGTAGACGTCGTCCGGCCGTCAACGATGATGCTGAAAGTATAATTCCTACAAATAAAATACATTACGAAAAAGATGGCAAGTACTATGAATGTAAACTGCACACATCCTGCGGCAAATAAAATTTATTACTGGCGTTGCGCTCGATCAAGTTTAACAATAACTGACCTTATACCTCCAATGATCTGCGGAAATCGTAGATTACCTGCAGTACTAAAAATACAACTCGAACAACGTCCGCTAATTAACATTCTCCAATCACTAAGGCTAACTTGTTCATTTAATTTTATCTTTAGATATACATAGTTAACATTTTATTCTGTAATGACGAGACAACGATCAAATTTGTTGGCCAATTTTGGATAAGGAACAATTTTGAAAATCAAAGATTTACCAAAGGGTCAATATAACTTAACAAGCACGTTTGACAAAAAGATATTTCATACGGAGCTTCAGGCATGTTGAGCCGACATCAAAGCTAGACTCAGGGGTAAAGAAAAAGTTGCAAGTACAAGAAATTATCTCTGGCCCTCGCTCTGCAATAAATATGAGTGAATTTGTGTGAAGCGTGACGTAACGCTGATAATAGCGCTTTACCGCGCTTGCTTAGCTTTCCTCTCTTCGCAACTTTCACGTCAGAATCATCTACGTGGATTAAACTTAAGTCGCATGTCGGAACTGACGCAGTCAATTCTGGATTACTTATTGTAGACTATGAAACAATGACAAAGACAGGAATCATCTAAGATGCATTTCTTTTTATTGGTTTCTAATAAAATGCTTAGTGTGCCATAGTTGTAAAACTTAAAATAACTTTAGCGCATAGCCCTGTACTGTCCAGTAAATTTGTCAACCTAACCGAGCCGATGGAAGCCATTGCTTTCAAATAAGATAGTCAACTGGATACAATACTGACAACTTTTGTAGTATCCAAGCGTTAGTAATATCAAAGGATGTGCGACCGCCACATTATTCGCCGACCGTCAAAAGACGAAAGTGTCCGAGACTAGAACTTCCTACTTGACGTGGACACGTGAGCACGTCGTGGCGACAGCAGCTGGGCCGTCCCAGAGCAAGGTCTGCTCTCCGAGGTCACCAGTGAACGGGGGCAAGCCGGCCACCAATCAAGTAGAGTCGCCGTCCCTCTTACATGACCTAGGTGCGAAGCCGATAGGTGCGTGGAGACAGTTTCCTAAGGCACTTAAGTTTGTAAGTATAATGCAACTTTCATTTAACATGATGTTGGCACGTGCGATCTGATAAATATTTTCGATTATCAGATAAATTCATTAAAACAAAATGTCGTCGATCAAATTTCTTGGAATGAATGCAAAGGCAATTCGTCTAGTAGCTATAATGTACTTTTGAAACCAACGCAAAAAATATTTGTTTGGTATATCAGCCAACGATTATATGTCGCACTCTGTTCTCTCTATATACGTAAGAGAGAGAGAGAGAGAGAGATATAGAACTGGTTGGAAGATATATGTGTGCAATAACTATCTATCATTGTCATTATTTAATTTTATATCCATTATAAGTATAATTTAATACGCGCTCTATTTCATGCATGTTCCCGATCTCACGAGGATGGTGTAGGCAGGTGTCTCATTGGGGGATAAAATAAAGACAAAGCAACTGCATTTGCAGATTTAAACGACAGCCAAATAGCTTCGATTGGCCGTTTGTCTCGTGCTATATTATTTAGTAGACACTCTAGAAATGTTTTCAATAAAATAAAGCACCCATCAATGTCTCTAGTATCTCCATATTCTCACGGTACATAACAAATTGGAATCAAGTCAGCTCCTAATTTTCTTCAAGTTAGTCTTAGTTTAGTCCTGGTCTAACTTCATTAATAATCATGAACAACGAACACCTATGTCCTAACATAACCTAAACGGGCTCAGACTTTAATATAATTAAATTATAACATTGCATTAGCTGTGACGAATATTCCAATTGTCCTTGGCCGTATTCCAGTGTGACACACGCGGCTCGACATAAGAAACAAAACACAAATGAGAACACAAAAACACAGTAGTTGCGTGTAATTCATTGCATTAGAAAACAACGCGTTCACATAATTAATAACGCAATAATGTTATACAACGGTATCGGCATATATTAACATCAAATATCAGCGGGCGAGTGCTTTGGCTACCGTGAGAGGACATCAATTAAATGGAAGAAGGGATTTCGTCTCTTTTTCAAATCTACGGTCTTTGCCCTGTGCAATATACTATGGCCTATATAATAATAATTTAATGTTTTCCACTCCCTAAAGCATAATAAAAATATTTTTATTCCCGATTGTAATCTCTCATCAAACATACAAAAATTCTCGTTTATGATATTAGTACGATTACTATAAACGTAACATTGAAATGTGTGTAGATAAATTTGTGCTATGATTGATATTTTCATGATATTATACCGGCTGCCCTTCAAATTGGTCCATCAACTTTAAAACAGAACTTGTCTTCAGCGAAGGGTATAAAACAAGTAACAACTAAGCAGTACCCATTAGCTACATTGTCAGCAAATAATGCATTCAGTAAGTAATGATAACATCTACAAGATACCATCTAAAGATGCACGTATGGATGGATTTTCGACCGTTTCTTTGATCGAAGATTGTTAAAGGACTCGTGATCCGTTATGTGTGATGGATGTACCAGGGCATGCGACATGCGTGCACGTTCTCTCGGTGACGCACGGACAGTGGGTTCAACAACCTGCGCCGGCGCAGATTACAGTCACGTAGAATTAACAGTTTGTGCTTGAGTGGAATTACAAAACAACTATTTTGGGTTAAAGGTTGGATGGAGGTTGGACACAGAAAGTCTATAAGCCCGTGATGTTAAAATATTTCAACGCCACGGATCGTCAAGATTTACTTGGGAAAATACACAAAAACGTTTCCATACCAACTTTAAATTGTAAAGCTATCTATGTCGGAAGCTTGTGGCTGAAAGGATGGTGTGGAATTACATTCTCAAGTCGGTTTCCGCATTTTTTGTGTGACAATAAATTCGTGCAGATAAGTGCTCGGATATCTGACACACGCCACGACAAACTCGATTAAAGTTGAACAATAACTGTTCCGGGCAAAGAAAGGAGTGAGATTACCGATAGCGTTAGTAATATTGTCTAAAGTATATCCGCCATGTTTGTATCACACGACTTGATTATACGGATGCTCTCTAGCGCCTAAATACTCGAGCTGATCTTGGTAACATCCCACGTAAACGGTTCAAACCCAGCACATGACAAATCCCTAATTCATTTGATACCTCACTTCCAAGTGTTGGAGGAGAGGTAATGCATGACACTAGATCCTCCTATGCAACAGTAATTATGTCGATGTTCATGGGCGTCGGTAGTCGTAGAAAAGACTCATATATCGATTGCCCCCTATTCTATAAAAAAGTGAGAATAGGCGATAAGAAAAAGCTAAGTCATAAATCCAGCTCTGCTTGGAAACACCACCTTTAATACTTTACCTTAGTATACTATCCTCCTTTTTTAAACGTACAAATAAAAAACACCATAAATTATAACAGACTGGGCGCCGCAAGGCGAGACGTGTCTTGCTAACAGTATTCGTATGGAGGCTTCCGCGCACGCACTGAATGCCAACCAGTCGCCGCACAAAAATATTACTTACGCACTGCGACTGAATTAAACAACTAGACTCTACTTGGGTTTTATACTCATACCGGAGCAATTAATTCATTCAGGATACACAATCAACTTGCACGTTCCAGGATTTAGAACACCGCAGAGGAGTTAACAGTTTTCAGTTTTTTTACAGGATACATTTCGGTGTCATTTTTAAATAAATGAGTTAATCTCATGTTAATTAATCTCACATTAGACGCACAGAGTCTCCACATGGACACGGTGGACACACAGACACAATTAATATAATAATAATTTGGTTGTCATTCAACTAACAGGTATCTAGCGGTTCTAGATTAAATTTATTACCAGCATCTGTGTAGCAAAATCTCTAACCTGGGAATCCTCAAATCAAGGGCGTGCTCCATTATCGGTCACGTCGACACCTTCGAACAGGTCAGGAGGTACTTTGCTTAAAAAATTTCGTACAAACTCACAATGAAAAAAAAATACGTCTTTCGATAAAGTTTTTATTTAATGTGTAAAATTTGTAATCAAGAATCGAAAGATACCAGGAGCTCATGTGTGAAAAAGAGGTTTAGCAGTGTTCAAAACTGTAGTATCATTTGAAATGAGACCTACAAACAATTTTTGATCTAAATAAAAATAACCCAAATTGTGCTGTGAAACATGCAGCGGCACTGTGCGTAGGGTGAAGGAGACCCTATGGGCCACCGGGTACTAAAAGAATACACGAAATGCATAGATGCATAGGCTGTAAGGCAGCAATGGAACTACCTACTAAACCAACCTATATAATTTGTAACTTCACATCCACAATCCTCCCGAACCCCATCAGTTAGTTGGCACAAAACCCGCAACCACCGGCAAGGTTGCAATTGCTACATGCCACTGATTCTCCGAGTAGAAAAACAACTTTTACCACAATGCCGACATGAAACGTGTTTCGTAAACAGGAATTTTTTACACGTAAATATGACAACACGCGCCACCGCGCCACCGCGCCACATGACGGAAGAAGTAGTCGCTATTATAATATCATCACGATCACCATGTCTTAGTCCACCGAGGTGCTGCCAGTACGTGGCCGATAGATACATCTTACACTGCGCTTGTTAAGGCTGGTCATCCCTCCAGAAGTCGTCTATCGGTAGCCGCTGGGGTAGTATAACATACCACTGCTGTATATGCACTCATCATCATTATCATCCCTTATACTGCAGGACATAAGCCTCTCTCAATGAAATATATTGGTTTGGTGTGGCTTCTTTTTTACTCCTTATGTTTTATGCATACCGCGTATCGCGATCATTTCTGAAGGATTGAACTGTAAATTCCAAAATAAGACGAGGAAAAAAAATATTTTTAAAAATTCGAAATAGCAAAGATAGAATTATTTTTTAAAGTCCAATATTGCTACTTCAAGGTACTTTAGTTTAACCGCAGACTATTTCCGGTTCCCAATTCAAGAGATGTCTAAAACGAACATGACAACGGATATTTATTGTTATTATTTAAATTACTTACTATGGAAATAATGTCTATGAATTCCACTTATAATTTTTATTATATATAATTATAATAAAATTCTTCAGGTATACTTTGAAGTTGCGATCTGAATGGTAGATCTCAACAAAAAAATACTATATATTACTATAAATGTTAGTCGCAACATTCGATACACGATTGCGTTACCTTTTTTCTGTAATTGAGTGAATTTCATCACCACATAGTTAACACAAATCAGGTTATTTGAACCACTTTTAAATTGACAATTGCACGCCCATTAATCGTTTTACTAATTATTCAAATTATATCGTCAATTGTTCACAATAAACAATTATGAGTGTGTGACTTGAAGTTCGGTGTGCCTGGGTGCCACTAATGAATGATGTAATCTTTACATTTATAGAATTCACGAAACTTGTACTTTGCTTAATTTAAACTTCAACTTACAAAGATAACTGGCAGAATTGAAACCTTAGATTTGTGTATAGCAGATATATGATAAATTATTGAATATTATGAGTTGTTTTTATAGATACGAAAGTTTTTAGAACTTTTACCTATCTACGCAAACGTGTCCTATGATATTTGCAAAGCGTGGTTTAATTTGCTTTAGTGGAGGTTAGTTGGTAAACTAGGCCGTAGTTTAATAAGTGGCTTAGATCTAAAGTCTCTGCTTTAAAATTAAGAGGACACTATGGTAATATAATATAAGGAAATTTTTAAGTGCCTTTGTGGAAAGTGCAGATATTACGAGCGAAACATTCCTGCGCCCCACTATGCAACCATACACTTCAACTCCTTGCCTTTGTCAGAGCCTCCTGTTCGTGAGCTGGATTGACAAACACGGATATTTCCTTGACATTCAAATCTATGTCGCCCTTATTACAAGACAGGGATTCGTTAGACATAATAATGGCGAAACATCGAAGCTATTATTACGTTGATCGACTTAAAAATACTTTAGTGATTGATGAGACGGAAAACCGTTTTTCGCTTTATTATTAATCAGCCTCTGTCTATCTAGTTTGGAAATAGAGTTTGCTATTCACATCAAACATCCGCTGCTGATAACTTTTTAATATAAAACTTTGCATTTTTATAAGTTTTAAACCTTCAATTTTTTTATCTGTAGGAGGCAATCGAGAAATCGGAGATTTTTTACGACTACGTGCGTTGGCCACCTACCTCCCACATGGGCCACCGGCTACTCACAAACCGCACGGATCGCGACACTGAAGATGTCACTTTATGGCGGTACTATGTGAGCGAAAGGTACCTCCCCGGTCGTGCCAGCCCAGTTCGATTGCATAGGAGGATGTAGTGTCGTGTACTATTCGTGCCACTACCTCCTCCTAAGTGGCATGACACAAGCTCCTCCTAAAATTAAATTGTAAATAAAATAAATCTTAAATTGTATAGTGCCTCTTGTATACTACTTGTCTGTAGTATACAAGAGACACTATGTAAGTTTAAGACATTATGTAAGTTATTACTTACAATGAGCATAATATGTGATTTAATATATAGGTAATATATAATAAACAAACATCTCTTGAAAGTATGTCTTGGTAGTGTAAGACGTCAAAGGTTTTATTGCCACCATATTACCAATAGTTCAAACGGTAATTGCAAGCGATTGGGTAACTGGACGGGAAGAGAACGCAGCAGTAGCCAAGGTCAATTCACTCATCATATCACGTCTGTTAGACTTGTTCTTTTACAATATAGGTGGGCAAACGAGAACGGCCTTTCAATGACTACCGTCTTCCATAGATATCCGCATTAATGTCATGCCGATCCTATGCCCCTTTCTCCTCCCTTCCAAAGAGCCACAGGCTGCTCACAAACCGCACGAAAACGAAAACATAGCTATCATTTTACAGCAGTGCTATGTGATGGAAAGTTACCTCCCCGGGCGTCCCGACCTAAAAAGGCTGCGATGCAGCATGTCACTACCTCTTACTAGTTACCTCCGTTACCACCTTCAGTTCGGATATTTAAAGATAATGACAGATGAAAGGTTACCAAAACGGATACACAATGCCAAATTGGGAGGATGATAGGTGCCGGAGGAGACCAAGACTGACATATCGTTACAGGATTGATCGAGAGCTGACAACAGACTGTGTTTACGGTGACCCCAGCCGAGGCTTTATAACGAAAGTGATTGATGTGTGAATGTCGAAGAATTACGGAATTATTCCCAGTATGAATGGATCATGACATATGGCACTCGGTTCAATTTAAACATTCTTGCCAAAAATAACTTCCAAAAACTCAAATGATGAAATCATTTTTTATCGTATAGCGCACACATTATCATCACAATCAGCCGTTGGACGCGCCACTGAGTTTATACACACTTCGTACCTATCAAACATAGAACTAACCTTTCATAATTTATAGTTTTTCCCAACTCTAAAATATATTATAAAAACCGCATAATGTATTTATTATAATGTAAAGAGATGTCCCACGCAATATTACCATAATTATATACGCCATATATATTATGTTTTATTCATCCGTTATTTCATCGAACGACGCGAAAGGTCATCGGCAAGAAAGTGAAACCGAGCGACGGCAACAGACGCACATCGGTGATAGAGATGAGCGATCCCCGCCGTCGATCCGCCACAGAAAAAGTATTTTCATGGCTTTTTTGCAGATATGGTAATAGTAATTTTGTGAAAATGAAGAGTTTAAGTACTGGTAATTTTTTTTAGTGTCAGATAACTACATTATATAGCTATCTTATCGTTTTCATGCGGTTTGTGAGCAGCCTGTGGCTCTTGAGGAAGGAAGGAGAAAAGGGCATAGGATCGGCATGACTTTAATACGGATGTCTATGGAAGACGGTAGTCAATGAAAGGCCGTTCTCGTTTGCCCACCTATATTGTAAAAGAACAACTCTAACAGACGTGATATGATGAGTGAATTGACCTTGGCTACTGCTGCGTTCTCTTCCCGTCCAGTTACCCAATCGCTTGCAATTACCGTTTGAACTATTGGTAATATGGTGGTATATGTCCTAGCGAGCATACAATTATAACAATGGTAGGAGCACTTCTACTGTACCAGTACCAGTAACTTCTGCCTCTCCAATAGTGTTCGAGGAATCAACTCGTGCAGATGTAAACACAATCAGTAGGTAGGCTGTACACGCCGTTATTCAATAATAGCGTAAAAATGTTGATATACATTTGAGAATCACACCAATTGCTATGGATTGTACAAGTGCAATCGGTATGATTCACACATCGTATCAAAGTTTCATCGAACTCTGATCAGTACTTTGTGTAAAGATAGAGAATTAACAAACATTCAATGAGATATAAAGACAACACTAAAAGTTAAACAATCTTCAGGTAAATTATAAAAATATACAAAAACAACTTTTTCACAATAACTTTTTCCTGATCCGAGATATATTAAAAAGAGCCTAACCGGCACGATATTCCATTCGGGTTTTTACCGCAATTCAGTTTGAAATGTCCTGTGTGAAACCTCTAACCCTGACCAATAAATTAATAAAGAAAAATATATAAATCGAAACAAATTATTTTCATTCAAAACAGAGTCACAGAAATATCTTAAACTACAACGTGATATTTTTCTTTTATATTAATCTTACCAGTTAAATAAACTAAAGAATGATTCTATAATTGTAAGGATTTTTGAATTGTTGTTTTCAGTACCGCACATGCTGGATGGAATGTGCGGATGGCGAAAGGTTATGTATAAGGAGGTTGTGCAACAATCGTATGCAGATGATGTAAACATCGATGTTTGCCTCCTTCAATGCGTCACTATTTATATTGTATCAAAACTTACTTGCAAGACTGATCATTTACACACGAGGAAATCGCCTGTCAATTGATTAGAGGGTGCAAGTTGATATGGAGAATGGAAAATCTCTTCAGTAGATTTTGAGATAATTGAGTACATACAGACAGACAGCTTTATGTGACTTTATTTTATACATAAGAAAGAAAAAAATTGTATATGTAACGGACTTGAGAAGTTAGGCAACTTATTTCAGGAATTTCTAACATTGTTTTAGATTTGTGTTAGACTTTATAAGAGTTGCTGGATAGTGACTAGGCCCACAGATATTTGCAAGAGTTGTCGGCCTTCAGGGTGCGCTCTTTTCTGGAAGACACCTAAGTCGTATCGGATCGGAAATACCGAGGAAGGCACCTGGTTCCACAGTACAGTTGTACGCGGTAAGAAGTGGAGCTCAAACCGCACTCCTGTTGATTTACGCACGTCAAGGTGATTGGCGTGGAAATTGGAGTTATTTTGCGATGTCATTGAAAGAGATGGGCCTCTTTTAATTAACGACAAGTACCGCACCAGGTCACACAGTCCCATCAGATCGTGAGTTATAGGTGAGTTGGCGGACTTATCAATTGCAACAACTCCATACATCTATCAGGGGTTGTGTCCTGTAAAACTTGACCTAGTCATGTTTAGTTAGTTTTTGTCTGTTTTATTACAGCTATAAATGATGCCTGGCCTTGTAATACTTTGGACAACGAATAAAATACAACAACGTTTCTCATGCAATTAAAACTATGTAACCCGTTATTAAAATTAAATATATTTGAAAAATAAAACGGTCAAGTTTGCCCAATTTTATTATTCACGTACTTAACCTAGAGTACGTTTAAATATATTGTATGCAATTGTGAATATATTTTATTTAATTAATGTAAATTTCGTATGCTAGTTTAAATTTTTGTTGTTAAAGTAAGCTAGAGCTTATTTTTTTTAATTTCAGTATTCACTGTCTTCGCTAATACTTAAGTTATAATAAAACATCTGGTGTTTAGTAACACTTCTTTCTCAATCTCAATTTATCCCTCCACCAGTACGGGACATAGAGCCCCTATAACTGGACTGTCCTTAGGTTACAATACAAATACGGGCACAATCGAAGACCACATGATATTGTTTCGAGTACTTTGTGAGTTTCCGGTGTACCCATTACAGGGAGGAGGCTCGACTAGTCATTCCACCCTTATGCTATAAAAATGAACATCTAACAGTTGACTGCACTTGCAGTATGGACTTGCGAAAACAGCCGCGGCTTAGCCTCGGCAAGACGTCGGTTCACCAACAAGGCTGACCCAGTTGATTGAGGCGTTCCGCTCCTTGAGCAGGACCCACCCGAGTTTGATTGAACGAATGTTTTAGAACCAATAGCGGTTTGGACATGGACGACGGAACACGTAACAGGCTCGACTCGATATCTACACACATGAAAAACTAGCGATCTATAACTATTTTGTTCAGTCGGTGAAATGTTATGAATAAACATATAAACGATTATATTATAACTATTTTAGTAGCTAGGCAAGTATACATTAAAATAATACCCGATCGATATTCAAGTAATAATTTTACTGAGAAACAACAATACATCTTCACGTCAGTTCCCCAAACTCAGGCAGAGAGAAGAGTGTGCCACATACACAAATTGTATATGCTTTGCGTATGTACTTTAGAAGCATTAAGAAGGGATTTTTTTTTTTTATTTTAAGTATGATAATTATAATGTAGAAGCTCTGCTGGTTCCTGGTATAAGCCCTGGCAACTGGCACAAATGCTTAGTGAGAACCGTGGATAGTCTAAAAGTAGCACTGGACAGCTGACTCCGGTAGAAGCGTGAAGTAAACTCCGAAGACTGTCGACCGATAGTGTCGCAACGGCCTATGGATTAGCAGCTGTGGGTCGTGACCCGGCCGCGCTGTCGCCACCCGGCGCCCTTGACATATAGAATGTGCTGAAGGAGTTTAGACTTGATATCACAACTGATTATAAACATTGCTATTACATATTTAACTATTTCACTCCTGGCTCATTTCGGCCGCTATACCAGTCAGGTCAATACGGGGACATTCGAAAGATAAAGCATACGTAATTTATTCTAGAATGTGATAAAAATAAATGATACGTGTCATGGGCCACCCGGATGGAACGAAGTTCCTATCGATTAATTTATATTAGTGAAGGAATTGTGATTTTTTTATTATTTATTATATACAAAAAACCTGAATAAACTTAACAAAACAAAAATATTTGGCTTGCTTTCCATTACACACAGAGAGAGAGAGAGAGAGAGAGAGAGAGAAACATGCGCAAGCCGCGCGGCTTACTACACTATAGTAAAACGTGTCGTTACAAGTTTTTGTATAAATATTTTCCGTCTAACCTCCTTCGCGACGCGCGATAAGGAACTTCAATCCAATAATAATGGTATACTTTACGTCATTAACCGGTGCATGGGATGGGCTCTCATGTATAGGAGATTATGTGGTTGCGTATCAAAAATACAGACAGCCAAGTATTATCCACATAAGGCGATGACCTATGAATTGATAAAAATTGACGTAAATAGTAAGGTATTACAATATTCGTCACAAAAATAGCCACTAAGTTGTTGGATAACCGAACAAACTCGATTTTTTTTCACCTAATCCCCTCAATTAGACTTTAGCAGATGTCGTCTAATGCCATCTCTAATTCGTTTCTATAGTTGAGAAGTTTTAGCCTCGTGCTAGTATATCAATTCCTAGTTTCTACACAGTGCTATCAACTAAACCGCACAATTCATATGCGGTGTGAATCAGTTGCCAAATGTTTGGGAAAACCTAACGTAAGAAGATTTGACCGATTATTTACACATGTCAATGCCGCACGCGATGCATAATAGTGGGAACTGCGCACAAAGCAACAATTACACTAATGACTATTAACAGCGCATCTCAAGTATAAATTACAAACGCACGTCGCCATACGGGGATCTAAAAATCATTGAAGTTAAGCAACGATAGCTGACGCTTGCTTAGAAATATATAACGATCTTAAAAGCCTGCAATAAATATATGTAACGATATTGAACAGTCACTATGCTCGACGTATGTATTCAAAACTTACCTTCAATACTCACTTTAAAGAAAGAGCACGCATTTCAAGGCGTCCTTTTTCTTACCTTCAGGTAAGCAACGGTATTTAAGGCTTGATGTGCAAAAACTATTCAGTTAAGATTTACGAGTAAGTATGTTTGCAGGATATAGTGCTGCTGCATTGCAGTCGAATTATGTCGGCACGAGCGAATATGTACCCCTGGACATATGCTTTTGTAAGTGTAATATTATTTTGTAAGTGTAATATTATTTTATAAGTGTAATATTATTTTAACAACTTCTGAAAAGAATCTTCGACAGTGACAATTAAAGTTTCAGGCAACGGGCCAACCGGGGGTGATGTGTACATACATGATGATATGTGTACGTACGACTGTTGGAAATATTTGCCACCTTAGTGCTGATTGACCTAGAGGTCCCCTAAATAACACAGGTCATGTGTCAACTCAAATCTCATGTGGTGTTGACTGTAAAAACGAAAGGATGGTGTTGTAAAATATCCAATTAAACCTCGACATAATCTGTCGGAGCAGTTCTATACGTCTATATGCGTTCATTGACGTATGGAAGGTGTTTCAATGAAGATCGAGCGCGATGACATCATCTAAACATCGACAAAATGGAAAGTCGAGTGAATATTCCATATGCTTTATACCTCACGCGTTTGGCTTTCTGTATAAATTGTTATGGAATTGTAATTGTAAATAGTTATGCAAGGTAACATTTGCCATGCTGTGCCGTTGCGAGTAATAGCATGCGATGCCTGCGATTATTATTAATGTGAGAAGCGAAAACAACGATTATATGTTGTCAAGCAGGCACAGTGGCAACATAGCTCGGGTAAGTCGTGTGTTGCACCAGAGGAAGTGGGTTCATCCTACCTCGCCCTTGAGGGTTTATCTAGCTTTCGGCTCAGGATAAGGACATCTCAGTGTAAAAGTCCGCAGAGGTCGCCTATTTGAGCACCTGGACTATGTTACTCATGGTTAGTGACTATCACTCAGAGCTTTTCTTCGTACACTGTATATAAGCTCACTTAATTAACGATTTTCTTACTGAATTATTCTTTCGTGTGACACCTTTCATAAATATTTGAGATCTATCCCAAAGGAACCGCTTGTTCAATTCTGTGTTGCTCATCTCTATCTAAATGTCTCACAAATAGAGACGTATCAAATAGTAGACAAGGACAATTGTATGTGTATAGATAGAGGTGTGTTAAGTAGGTATACTTATATAGAAATGTGGTAGATAAATAAAATTGTCACCTCAAGAGAGATTTTGAGATCTTACAAGAGCCGCTTAGAATGCTGTCAAACAGAAACTGTTAAGTTGTCGCGCCATGGATGACGTAGCGATACGTATGGGCGAGGTTATTTATGATGAGCCGCTCTGATGCTATTTAACTACGAGTTTCTCTTGAGATCTGTTAAAGGCGAAAGTGAAGGTCAACCGAAGACGAGCCTCGAGAGTGGGACCGGTTCAGCTCCCGTGAGCCGCTGAGCCGGATCTAGCTGCGAACTGACTCATGTCACAATGATCCTAATTCACATTTTATTATACTAGATCTACCGTGTCAACACAAGTTACAATAACAACCAGGTACTTATGTGGCATAGTGAAAATATCCTACTACTAAACTAAAACCATCATCCGCATCTCTATCCATATACACGAATCAATTTTCTTGGCTTAAAAAAAAATCTAAGAGCGCGTCGAAATTTTTTTTGTATAATCCTTCACTCATTTCATACCTGGCTGTTGTAGGATTCCTTAAAGGATATTCAAATAAATTTAGAATGATGTCTAAAGTCCGGCTATACTATCGACTGGACTGGCAAATAAAATTCAAACTATGATTTCCCCGGTTCCAGCCAGGAGTATAAAGACTTTATGTGGTAGTTAAAGTTGAAGTTTAGAAATGATGACATCTTAATAGCAACTGTGAAAATTAAATCTGTCTGTGGTAAATAACTGTTAATTTATCGTGAGTTCAATTTAGTAGGCGGTCCGGGATGTATGCGAGTAGGAGGAGATCGGACGTTTTGGCGATTATTAAAATACCCGACCCGTGGGTGATGATGACGATGAAATTCATTTTGAGACGTCAGAAAGTATTTCGTCAGTCGAGTTTCGTTTGTTGTCACTATAACGTACACGTGTTAAATGAGTTGATTAGCAGTATATACACTTGAGTGTTATTATCTAACACTTTCTTTTTACGCGCACCCGAAACTGTATCGGGGAAATTTCAATAAACGGCCATTTGTATTCGGCAAGCGAGTGGCCGAATCACGCATAACGATGACAAAACATCGCATTTCCTTTTTACGGCGAAAGTGAAACAATTGTATTAGAGCCGATGGTGATAAGCGCCAAACTCTTTCCGCGCTCTGTTTCGTTATTGGTCGCGCTCAAGTTCACCGCCAAGTAAGTAAACGCCAACTAATTAATCAAATAAGGGCACACCGTTTATGTTGTGTAACAATATTTTGATGAAGTCTCCACTTGACTGAACAGAATATTGAATGCTCCTACGAACATGCTTATGTAACGTTATCAAATGTGTTTTATATTTCATCTTTGGGAATATGTTAATACTTACACTATGCAATGTGCCCTTCGGGCAGATGACCCGTGGTTTTAATGATGTAAGATCACAAGCGTTGGTCCCAATAATCTAATGCGTGTAGCGTGCTTAGGTACGTTCATCACCGTGTGTTATATGCGTAACTAACAATAGTGAAATAAAAAGCACATTCATAATAATGATAAAAAAACTCTAACCTTTTAAATATATCTTTGACTGGCAGAGAGACCTTTACCAATATGCAAAGAAAACAAAAATAAGTAAATATAAAAACATAAAAATGTCATTAATAGTCGTTTTCGTGCGTTACAAGACCCATTTGAATATACGTCTTCACGGTTACACAATTTGATAAATAATGTGTTAAAATAAAACACGTTTTTTAGTTTAATTAAGATCAGTGGACGTTGGTTCTTTTTGCGCAAACGTAGGAATCGTGTAGTGGAATTCAATAGGAAAAATATTGTAATTCGAAGGCCGCAAGCCTGTCCAGCCGCTCGTGACTCGAACTGGTGGCACATTTCAACTGTTCAAGTGTATTTACTTATGTATGGTTTTCATCATTTATTTACACCTTCCTTTCACAATAAAATTCACGAGTAAATTTAATCGATTGGCTGCTCACACATCACACTCAACGACTGTTAAATAAAATCGATACGTTTGGCAAGACGAAGAGTTGTATAATAATAATATCTGTGGACTTATCACACCATGTTAGCCTAGTCCTATGTGAAAACTAAGCAACGGAAGTATAAAATAATAAAAAATTTAAGGAATAAGAAATATTTAAGATTTTTATTATAGAGAACATAAAATACATACATATATACATCCATGCCTAGGCAGGATTCGAACGTTATGACCTGAGCGAGCCGGTCGTCAAAGTATGATGATAACATATTTTGTGTGATCTAAAACTGAAAATTTACATAAAACAAATACTATACGTGCGGGCTGGACGGAATTTTTTTTAATTACTAATGAAACTATTCGTATCATAAATAATTAGCAACGCCCTAGGGATTTCACCCGCGTAGGTACTCCACCACCAAAAACATACCCTTAGAGGTCAGAATTAGTAATAACCCGTCTTAGTAAGCATGCATTCTAAAAAGAACCCCCATACAAAATTTGAAACTCCTACCACTTCACTCACTCACTAGTTTCTGATGCTCCGTGAAACAAATTAATAATTTTTCATTATTATTTTCCTAAACAAGATTGGTATGAGTATGTGTAAAGATATGTTTCTAACGAGCATCTCCATCAGGTTCATTATGCAATAAACTGTCCACATTAATTATGAAAATACGTAAATATCATAACGAGGTTGCATATATTACGGTATAACAAAAATGTACGTCTAATGAACATATTTTTTGGTATCGTAACGCGGAACGCGTTTATGTAACTACAGATAAATTGTTTGATAACGGATAAGAGGAGACGTGGTAGCGGAGTGCCACTGGGATTGCT
>JAFELO010000245.1:9431-25834 GCA_017140195.1 Eumaeus atala | reverse complement strand
AACTTTAATACCAAACAATTGACCGTTGAGAAGCCCAACAAGTTTGCTACTTATTTTAGGACATTAACAGCTTTTGTACGACTCAGTTTCTACTTAGACCATGACGAATACTAAATCTATTGACAAATGCAATTTGTCCAAGACCAGGCGCTAGAATATTAATAATATTTAAATACTGTTATGTTCTTACACACCCGGTAAAGGACAAAATAGTTTGTGATTTTATTTACAATCTACTTTTACACATTAGATTTTAGAACAACGAAGTCAGCGATGTCTTCGTTGTTAACTAGAAAAAGTCACAATTGTAACCGACTGGCGGATGCAGCAAGTTTCTAGATGGGAGCCGCGTTTTAAGAGACGAATTGTTTATCAACCTGTGACCAGGGGGAAATACAATATTACAGTAGCCGGTCCGGGATGGGCTGCAGGTGCAGGTGGCATGTGCCTCCGCTACCATTAAATTGATAATGACATATTGACTTGTCTTGACACGTGGAGACTTACCTACTCGTTAGATTATTGTGAACCAATTGTTTTTTTAATTACACCCCTCATATTTCACTTTTCTTGCATTCATTCATACCAATTAATTTAGGTTGGATATTACACGTTGTAATAAAGACACTCATTACATGACGCGCACGCGCATGCTGGAGGTAACCTGCTGTCATTTTTGAACAGTTTCCTCCAAGAATTTATTACACACTTTAACCACGAACTGTTCCTATCCCACGGGATATTTTTGTACATCCAGATTATAATCTATAGATCTGTACCAGACTTTTGGTCGTGAAAGAGTAAAAAATGTTTTTTATCATATTTTGAATCGATAATTCGGTATTAACTTTTTCAGTGTACCCTGAAGTTACATACCATTTTTTGAAAACTTTTACTTTTTCACTCGAATAAAATCATAATATATATATTCCCGATGAGCTGTCAATTTAATAATGAAAAAATTAATTAATTGAATAAGCTTTTATAGAGTACGTAATAAACATTAGGACCGTTGAAGACGTTTCTTCGAAGTTGAAAACGATAAATTTCTAAAACAAATATAACGTATCAGTCGGTTCACCAACCAAATTTAAAATCGTACACAAAGTCGTGGGCATAATGATATAAATATCAATAATAGTAATGTGTGTTTGTCGAGTGCTGTAAGTCTGCTTTTAGCGCCTATGTCGTAACCGCGAAACTGACTAAGAGCTTTCGATCATTGTTTCGGTACTCGTGTCATACGCGGCCATTACACGCACTGAACTGTTTGTACAACTGCTTATATTATATAAAAAGCACATTGGTATCATTATCATTACCGAATCTTTGCCTTTCATGTCTTTCAGCCGACTTCTTTCTACAAAACTATTTAATGTCTTAGTCGATATACAAGCCTTTTGTATAATAATAATAGTAATTTATTATTATTACGCGATTATACCTAATAGAATTATGATGGACATTATAATATCTACATAGTCTAATGACCATGTGATCACGAGTACATTGTCCATTATAGATAATAATGAAGCCTCATAGGCTAAATATAAGCCACTTTAACGGAAGTAGAAACAAATCTGCTATTCCCATTCATGTCCAAAGTAGTGCCTAAGCTTACAAGCAACATGTTAAATGTAATTAAGTAAATTTCTAGCCGGTTGCGATGAAAATAATATATCGTGACCATGATCCTTCAATATATTGTCTATCTATTCTGACAAAGACCTCGTCACCCATATTAATTACCACAAACGACATAATTAATTTGCGCAATTGTTGTAATAAACTATACATTAACATAAAAAAAATGTAATTAAAATCGTCATAACGACACATAAGTGACTCGAACTAGCTGGACTTCCTCCTAACCTACTAACTATTAGTGTCTTTATTACGAGTGTAATTAAATAGAATCATTTGTTTAGACAACGTAATTATCTTTTCTCGTACAAATATGTAACAACGGCTTACAAAATTATTCATCATCATCATTTTCGGTTTATTCGTCTTATTATTGTATGGTGACGCAATTATTAATTAAAATTCTCTAAATTTAATTGTATGGTGACGCAATTATTAATTAAAATTCTCTAAATTTAATTCGTATTTTTTATCATTACACGTCGCAAAATGCAAGCCTATCAATTATTAAAAGTTGCTTAGAAATCGATCGACTCTTTACCCAAAAGAAGTTGATAGACCATAGTCTATCTCACAAATGGACAGGTGAAAAACATTCCATTTCTGAAAATTCCGAGGCAATCAGAATTTTACCTAACAAAAGGAGTGTTTCGCCATTGGGTCTTCATACATGAGGACATATTCCAATTAGAAATAAATAATGGACTATGATCCGTCTCAATAACATCATCACAAAGACATCAATTAATTTTAACATGTTAACATATAATTTGCGACTAATAGACGTAGTCACTCAGCGTTTATCATATTATAATGGCGCGACGCTGATTCTCAGTGACTTGTCATTGGTTAGTAAAGAGTGAAAAGTACATTTAAAATCTAATGTTATAAACATAGTACAATTGAAAGAAGTAAAAAAATAATTATTAAAATACCTTTACATCACAAAAAAAGTGAAATGTACAATCGCATTGGTTTTTTTTTAATTTCTCTCAAAAGATACAAGTTCATAATGACAGTCAGCTACTCGAGCAGAAGACATTCCGTACATAGAGTAGCACACAGAGCGGCGAGGTAATAGAAAGTATTTAGACCGACTGTTCAGGTACTAGAAAATTATATACGCACCGAAAGCTTCCCAAGGAAAGTTACGCGCCGCAAACTTGCGGCCGGTGATTTTAGCGAACAAGAATCAATTACTCTTTGTGAACATTAATAAATACACTTACGCTTATCATGTGACACTGTCATGGTTAAGAGACAACTACAGAAATACAAGAAATGGCATCAGAGTAGAGTACAGGTGGCAGGTTTATGTTACTACTGATAGCGGGCTTATTGTCAATTTTTCGGATGTTTTACGTAATTTCATAGTGTGAGCAAGTTGAGCGTGTCCGGGTGACAATGTGCGAGCCTAGTCGTGCATATTTAAAAGCTAAAGTTTCGCAGCCTTCGTTGAGAAACGCGCCCCCATTCGTGATGTTGAGCAAGCACCAGATTTCCACACGAGAAACTGGACTATATTTTACAAATCGAGATGACTCTATCAGGATGCACAGACATTACGTAAAAGCTCCGGCACACATTGAAAGCGACAACAACAGGTTTAGTGAGCCACTCAATGGCTAGTCTTTTTTCTTACAATTATTGTCCGATAGAAAGTGATAGTGTTGTTCGTCACAAGTTTATGAGTAATGAATAAACTCACAGAGCTATCCTGGCGTCCATGTTTGTCGTTGTAGAGCGGTCGGCTGGCGTAGAGTTGGCGCTGGGGCCCGGCTCACGGAGACTGCAACAGAAACCTCTGGTCAACCTTTCACAGATACAGTTGCGACAGTGGATCAACGAGGAAGCACCATAAATGCAACGCTAATGTCAGAGAGCGTTTAAATGCCAATAGCGGCGACCTTTCGTTGAAGTTGCGCAAGGGATCTTGTAAACGTACCGGGGGGGATCGGGTGGGGACGGCGCCGCGTGCTGCCGAACGGCGACTAACCTCGCCGCACCGAGTGCGCCTCTTACTTATAGCCGCGCCCGCCCCGCCCCAGCAGACTAGCGGACGTCCTGGGCACATCCACCGCACATCCCATGTCCTGCGCTCGACCATTTTCCACAGAACAAGATTATATCCCGTGACACGTGTATAATCACCGGGTAACTTATCCCGGTTTAGTAAGAGCCATCTCTTTACTGTCCTGCTTCACTAATAAGTAACTACCAACGTGCCGCGGTTTCGCCTGCTTAGCCCAAATATTCGTCGCGGCTTGATAGTACGTACCCTATAGCCATCCTCGACAAATGGCCTATGGAATACTTTTTTTTTCAACTCGAACTACTACTTACTGAGATTAGTGTGTTAAAGCAAAACAATGTCTTCAGCTGTAAATGTTATTAAGGATAAAGTCTAATCTTTATCCTCTACATATCTTGCGCTCGAGGCTGCTCCATTGAGAAAGCTTTGCGTCGGTGTAACAGAAACTCCCAACATTTCCCTCACACAGAGATTTCCTACAAAAATTAATGACTCCTCCTCGTTGCCTGCATTCTACTTTTCCTTACACTTAAAACCTATATTACGGGTCAACAGAGATTTATGGAGTTATACTTCTTGCGTACGTACAACGTCATTATATACTTTAACGTATTTTATGAACCCAACGTTTCAGAGTTTCAGAAGCTAAAATTATATATAATAAAAGAGTCTGTTCTGTAGCTAGATGTAAGTTCATTAATTACGTCATGCATTTTAGAGAGGGAGGGGGTCGTGACTGTTCATACCTAAAACCTCGCGTAGGGGAGAGGAGATTTTGTGATAACGTTAGTTTCGGGGGTTCGAAAAACGCCTAAGAATACCTCGCGTAATATTCGGCGACCACCGAACTCTCGGACTTTTCTAGAAAATGTTTCACAACAATCTGGTCATGTCTAGAAAAGTAACCAAGAAAAGCGGACATCCCAACGAGTGAAGGCAAATTGAAGACTACGCGGAGATAAGTAATTTGATATTTACTCAGACGCCTTAGAAAAGACTTCAACGCGCTTTGTATTCGACTTTCCTCATTATTATATACATTATATTTAAATTGTATGAGTTAGTGCCATGCTACATTGCAGCGGAATTGAGCCGGCACGACTAGGTAGTCGTCAGGGAGGTCCCTGATGCTTCTCACTCACGTGACACAGACATAAAATGAGCTATTTTCCGCGTTGCATGCGGTTTGTGAGTAGTGGCCGGTGGCCCAGTGGAGGGCATGAGGAAAAGAGTAAATCGCATCTGCATTACAATAATGTGTATGTCTATGGGACTCGTCTGAAGTACCAATTTCTTGTTTGCCCCATATACTTATTATAAAAAAATATATATTTATTGTGGTCAACACTTAAAGCTATTTTCATGAAATTTTCGATTTGAAGATCCAAGATTCATTCGTACTCAGTAATCGTTAAGTTAACTATGACATATTCAATGAGAGCTGTCAAAATCAAGATTTGTTTAGTTTGAAGTTAAGCTAAAGTACATTGCTGACAAATTAGGCCGGTACGACTGGAGTACCTCAGTCTTCACTTATAGTTACCAGTTAACGGCCGGTTAGTTTACGGAACACTTCATAGTCCTACGCGCTCGTGACTCTATCACAGGTGGTGATGACTGCGTGGGCCAGTTGACCATCGCCTGTCGCTGTCCTTACATCACCATCACATACCATAATCATACATAGCTGAACCATCTGTACACGTACTGTGTGCTCCCATAGTTTAGCCTCGCGGTTTCACTCATTTTTTCATATTTAGCAGCTGTCGTCTTCACAATAACAGTAACGTGTGTTCACGGATAGACAGACCGAAAGAAAGATTTATTTTTATATGTTACGGGGTATAGCATGAAAACGCCGATTTGTACTGAGGCAATGATATATATTTTTTAGTTTAACTTAGAAACTTCCTTTTAGTAAGAGGCAGTGCCATGCTGCATAGGAGGAGGTAGTGGAATTAATAGTGCACGACATCCTCCTATGCATCGGAACTGGGCCGGCACGACCGGGCAGGTACCTCTCGCTGACATAATAGCGCCTCAACGTGACATGTTCAGTATCACGTTTAGCTCGGTTTGTGAGTAGCCAGTGGCCCATGGAAAGGGGCAAAAGGAGGGCAACGCATCGGCATAGTAATTATGTGGATGTTAATGGGCGTCGGTAGTCGTAAAAATCAAAATAATTACTATTATTGTCTATATATTGCTGTCATCTAATAGGAAGGTCGTGCGACCTGATTTATGTGACTAAAGCTCTAAATAAATGGTAGTCCGTTGGGGCAAAATCTGGCGAATACAGCAGATGATGAACGGCTACTGACTGCAGTTCCTGTAGAGGTGAGTCGGTTTATTGTGATGTATGAGGTCTCGCGACATCATGCAGACGACTGATTCGTGGTGTCGAGGCTGTTTCACTGCTAGTTTTGCTATTATTACACATGAGACATCTGCCGTTATTGCTTGACTAAATCGGAGCATGCTATAGTGAAATACAACATGCTGAGACCACCAAACAGTTGCCATTACCATTTTATTGGTAAGCTTTGCCTTAGGACAATGTTGCGGTGTTTGACTTGGAGTTAGCCCTTGCATTTTTCGCTTACGGTTATCGTAAGGAATCCACTTTTCATTATATTTAATTCTTAATTCCCGTATTTTCAGGAAATGGCCATTTATCATATTTTTGATTTCATGTAAATGTGTCATTATTGTCGGTAGCGTATATTTAAACAATGACGCTAATTCCTGAGTAGTTTGGCTCGCATCGGCTTCCAGCAACACATTCAGTTCATCTTGGGTGATCCTCCAC
The DNA here is from genome assembly GCA_017140195.1 of Eumaeus atala. NCBI lineage: Eukaryota > Metazoa > Arthropoda > Insecta > Lepidoptera > Lycaenidae > Eumaeus > Eumaeus atala. The sequence continues at coordinate 19,349 of JAFELO010000245.1, read as the reverse complement.
GTGGTTCGTTCTTCAAGTCCAAGTGCCCTTTGAGAATGTATTCCTCGCACGATGAATTCCTTAGCAGTAACCCCTCCAAACGCAACAAAAATGATTTGGTTGACGGTGCATGCTCCACCTTTAAATTTGTCAACGCTGGTATTCCCCAAGGCTGTGTCCTCTCGCCTACGCTGTTTATTCTGCATATCAGTACAAACTAGTGACATTCATTGTAACGCAGATGATAGCATTGGAGACGCATTGTACACGCCATAATTTCCCGGGAACACGTCAACGAGTATGGGAACAAGCTTAAAACCGCTGAAATTTAGTCTCATTTAGAGATACGACCAAGGGTGGCTAGACAGCCACCCTTCGTCATATCTCCTCGTTTTCAAAACACCTACCAATCGGCCTCAGCTACTATCCTAACACTTGGTGTTGACATATCGAGTAACGTTCAGTACCGCGATCATTTGGTAAGGAAAGCTGAATTAGCCTCAAAGAAGCTGGGTGTGCTCAGTAGGGCGAAGCAGAATCTCAATCCAGCCTATCGACTGCAACTTTACAAGGCGCAGGTCCGACCGTATATGAAGTGCTGTTCCCGCCTGCAGACTGTGGCCCTCCAACATCAGCTCGTTTCATTTGACCGTATATAACGTAGAGTGGCTCGAATTGTTCACGACCAAGTTATTTTCGGACAGCTCAATCCTTTGATCCTACGAAGAGATGTCGGTTTGCTGTATGTCTTTTGCCGTATTTTCTATGGTGGAGTGTTCAGAGGAATTTGTTTGGCCTAATATCAGCAGCAGAAATCCATTTTCGAACATCGCGACAGAACTATAAGTTCCACGCCCAATGCTTTGATTTCCTTACCCACCGGCCTCCTCGGTATTTCCGATCCGATACGACTTAGGATTCTTCAAGAAAAGAGCATGCCTATTTCTTAAACGCGGGCAACGCGTCAGCAAGACGCCTAGTCTTGTAAATATTTATGGGCGGCGGTAGTCACTGCCCACCTGCTCCTTTGCCCCCTATCTCATAAGAAACCCCCGCGTAAGTGATGTAAGTCTCAATTCTTTTACAAATATTAAATGATTATTTTACTCTAAGGATGAAATTACATAAAATTGTTTCTTCGCCTAGGCGTAGGAGATAGCACTAAGGCTGCATCGAAGCCAAATTTATGTGAAATCTGTGTTCGTTATGCTCACGCGAAAACGAGCTGCCTGTATGAGACTTCCATAATATCTGAAGTTGGAAAAAAGCAGTGTAGTTTTTAGCTGCTTCGTTTTCAGAATTTGCTCCGTGAATTTTAGATGAAAACACCTTAGATTTTTTGCAAGAGAATTCACATATTCGGTTTTGCTGGACTCACGTTTTTTACGTATTATTACATATATGCGTACCGAGGTGTAAATCCGCGCACCCAAAGGTAAGCCTTTTGATTACCACCGACACGCATAAACATCCCAATAATTACTATGCCAATGCGTTGCTCACCTTCGGGAAAAGAGGAGGATATGGCCCCCTATCGACTACCATCTCACGTAGACCGTCGCCCGACGTGTCCTATAGTAACCGAGGAAGCCACACTGGACACGCCAGCACATGGAACTGTCAAAAAAATCATTGCCATCTACGTGTAAAAGTCTCCCCTGTATCTGCGTCATGTGCCGGAAGTCTTGGCACGCCAAGGCCGGACACACGCCTGCCAAAAAGCCTCAAGGCCTCTTAACACCTACTTGTTCGTCCCCTATCCAATAAAAGAGCTGTTACTGTGTACATAACATGAAAAAACATTATTACTATCATTAATATTGAGGTCAATACGTAACAATGTTTAACAATACTACATTATAATCATCAACGTTGTCTCAAAAAGTAAATTCTACAAAAATTACTATAATGTGTACGTTTTTCATATTAATTGTGCGTATAATAATATGTGTGCTCTTTATTTTAGTTATTTTTTTTATTGCATGAGGGGCAAAAGGGCAATTAAATCACGTGACTATGAAAATGCAGACGTCATAGATATAGTATGAATGATGAGTATGTATTTAATTGAGGAAAAAATTAAAAATTACTTTTTATTTATACTTTACGAAGTGTTGAAAGACCGTATTATTATGTTAACAATTTGTATACAGATTGTTAACACAACAAAATGTATTTTTCAGATTTCATCAACACAGAATCTCTTAATCAATGCCACAAGGGCGTTAGGTTTATAGACGTTAGTCGCGGCGGACTTATCAATGACCCTGATTTCCTAGAAGCGCTTATATCGGGCCAGGTAAGATGGCGCCATTAGTATATTAAAAACTGATTTTACAGGATTCTATTAAAGTCCTGATTAACTTATTACGAACTTAGCTGCCAAATATACCACAAATTTCAAAATGTTTCTCAAGCTTCGGCTGGGAAGTAATTAACATGAAGTATACGAGTTATATATCTAAACACTACACTGATGTATGGACTGATGGCTGGATGAATGCGAGTAGCAGGAGATCGGTCGTCCTGACGTTCATTGAGAGAGGCCAATGTCCAGCAGTGGCCCGATAAGGCCTGATAATGATGGTGATGATGAGGTACTTTACAGGAAACACTAATGACTGTCATTTCATCACTGGTGAACATTATCTAATGCTGTTTATTAAATTTACTTTTCAAAATATTACGAAACCAGCACATTTTTTCTGGAGCTATCTATCTGTGACATACGGTAAGACAGCATGAAGAAGCTATGAGGGTTCCTTTTATTGCCGCTCGGCTACTACTAAATTCCGCCTTAGTGATAACAGGTATCAGATACTTATTCGCTACCGGAAACTGAACTGTCAGAAATAAAATACGTAGATACTTATTGTGTCCTTGATGGAGAGTAATTAAATGTATCAATCTGTGTAATAATTAAATGTATAATTCGAGTTCGGATTGAAAAGTACTCGGCCTACCACCGATGCCTTCAGTTCTAAAAATCAAATCTACCCACATTATTTAGTTCAGTTCAGACTAGTTAATTGTGTGAAGTTCGAAACGTGTGCGATAATTAGTTGTGATTTTATAATTTTTTAACAGATCAATCGGACATAGTCTGCAAATGGAGCAAATCGAGCAGCGTGACGTCATTAAGTACCTCCATAAGAAGGGACTATCGCCGAAAGCCCTTCATGATGATTTGGTCAGTACTTTAGGAGATTCTGTTTTGTATTATTCATTCGTCAAGAAGAGCATGATAGCAGAATTCGAGCGTGGTAGAGAGGGTGTGAAAGATGAATCCCGCTCAGGTAGACCTTCGTCGTTCACCTCTGAAGAAAACATTAAATATGTACTTAATTTAATTATGGGAGGCCGCAGATTAAAAATTAAGGAGATAGCTGAGATTATAGGCATATCTTATGAACGAACTCAAACATCATAGTCAACGAATTCGGTTTCCACAAGGTTTCTGGATTCCGCGACTGCTTCCCGTCAAACAAAAACGGACGCGACTGACTATTTCACGTGACAGTTTGGAGTTATTTGAAGCCGGTGCAGATGATCTTTGGAACCGGTTTGTTACAATGGACGAGACATGGGTTCATTACTGTACTCCAGAAACAAAACAACAATCTAAACAGTGCAGAAGACCTGGTTCACCACCCCCTAACAGGCTAAGGCGATTTTGTCTGCAAATAAGGTAATGGCTTCAGTATTCTGGGACTCTAAGGGTGTGATTATAATTGATTGTCTTGAAAGGCGTCTTACTACATCGTTTATGAGAGGAAATAGAAGAAAAGCGTCCAGGAATGCTCAGAAGAAGAGTCCTGTTTCATCAAGATAACGCTCGTGCAATCACGTCTGTGCAATCGATGGCTGAAATCCACAATTGTGGCTTTGATCTGTTACCGCATCCGCCTTACTCATCAGATCTGGCACCGCCAGATTTTTCTGGTCCCTAACCCAAAAAAGCACTTGGGAGGTCAAAGATTTTCGACAAACGACGAGGTCGAAACAGCAGTAGACGAATATTTTGACACTAAGGAAGTATCATTTTTTTCAACGGTCAAAATGCTCTAAATGGGAGATGGCAGAGGTGCATCGAACTTATTGGCGATTGTGTTGAAAAATAAAAATGTAACTGATTTTCTTGGTTAGGCCGAGTACTTTTCAATCCACCCTCGTACCCAAGTACTGATAATGTGTTAGCCATCACTATACGGTCACTCCAGATCATGTTAACAAAAAATATAAAGGTCATGACATTTTTTCCTTATGCATTTTTCATGAGATTTTATTCCGTTTTTCGGAAGGACTACATTGTGAACCAATGTGTGTGAGGGAGTAAACTTCGATGGTGTTACGTTTCTTCCCGGAGCTTTAGTGATAAACGGTGACCACATCCCTACGGCTACGCCTGCCAGAGACTATATATCATACTGATATTATACTGATATGTACAAGACATGCTACTACTCCTACTAATAATAATTACGAAGATTTATATGTATGTTTGTTATTCCTTCGCGCGATAACCTTAAAACTAATTTGCTGCACATTTATGACACAGTTTTATATATCATAAGGACACAGATGAGCAGTCGAAGTTATTTCATGATTACCGACACCTATAAAAATCCGTATAATCACTATGCTGATGTGTTTTCCCTCCTTTCCTTCTCCCTTCCAATATACTACACACACACATCGCAGGAAACGCGACAGCATGGGTGTCACTTCATGACGGTGTTATGTGTACGAGCCTCCTCGGTCGTGGGGGCCAGCGTTCGGCATAGAAGTATGGCACTGCCTCTTACCTAAACATATCTCTATAGAATAATCGGTAGGCGTGAAGGTAGAATATAAGACTCATAAACAAGTTCGCAAAATCAATAATAATTTCTCGGAAATCCGTCAAGGGACGTACAGGAAAGAAACTTATTTTTCGAGACGCGAGTCTTGACAACAAAAGTTCCCCGTTTTTTTAATAACCTGCCCAATTCATGTTTTTAATTTTTTTTTTCAACCTCTAAAAGCCGTTGGAGACTAATCAGGAAAGTATCCGGTGGCCCATTCGGTTTCGGGTTGCATCTGGTCTGACATCTGCAGAGCGGTGATTGGTCTAATGTTCAACCCATACCCTAGTCTCGTCGCTCGATCAGCACCCTCATTATGAAATAGCTTGTGAGTAGCCGGTGGCTCATTGAGGGAGTGGGGGTGAAAATTCGGGCAACGCATCGGCATAATTATGCTAATGTTCATAGGAGTCGGTAGTCGTCGAAAGGCTCCGATTTCTCGTTTGTCCCCCTATAATATGAAAAAAAGACCAATAAATAATGTTTATGTTATACAATAAAGCTCTATTAGGCTTATCTTCGCTTCCACAACATACCACTCGGTCGACACAAAAAAAATCTATTCCCCTACTTGATGGATAGAAAGAATATTGAATATTATCTATAAAAAAGCCTCATAAACATCCGCAAGCTCCACGTTTCCGGCTGACAGGACCGGTACACTTTGTAGGCTAGCCAGCTAAGCATTGAAGCACATGGCGCTACACATTTCCCGCCGACCTAGAAAGTGCCTATCCATTATATAATGACTCTAGTTTATTTATTTTATTTATTTTATTCGCTCTACCTGTAGAGTACCACATATGTTTTTAACTCGGCAACCTCGTGGTCGTACATGCTCAGCAGATACTGAAGTACCGGGTTTGAATGCTGGGTCGCACCAGAGTATTATTGTCTCAGGGCTTCCTTGCAAACGGGGGACGAAGAGCGTGTGTGAAGAAATGTCAATAAGTGATGAAAAGGTGTCTGGTTATTTAAATTATAAAATTATTACTAACAGCGCGAAGGAATTTGCCGGTGTCAGACTCCCGTGGCTCGGAAAGCCACGCCACTCCGTCGGTCCTGGCTCTGATCTCTGTAGTCGTGTCTGACTGCTGTCCCGTTGGAATAGGGGAATGGGGGGAACAGAGAGCGCGCCCGTGTTTGCGCTCACGTTAAAATGGTTGGTCTCTAAAGATGGGCGCCGCAGCCGTAATTCGGAAAGGAGATAATTTTTAGGGTTTCGTACACAGAATGCAAATAACGGGACTAAGACTCCGTTGTCCGTCTATCCGAGTGCCACCAGTTCGTATCCGTGATAGCTAGACAGTTGATATTTTCACACATGATGCATTTCTATTCCCGCTGTAACAACAAATACTAAAATCAGAAAAAATATTTAAGGGTTCCTATACAACAAACGGGTTTATTTCCAAGTATCTATAGATCATAGGCCCTTTGCACGTGAATCCGACTCGCACTTGGCCGATTTTTTAATTACTTCCAACGTATCTACCCTTTACGTCACATATCTTATTTGATAAAAACCCCAATAAATAGTACTTAGAAAAAAAATTATAGGAAAAGGAATCTCCAGTAGATTACATGAATCTGCTGGGAAGACAACATCCATTATGCAGTTGTTATCACTTATTATCTTCCCCCGTACATGCAAAGTATTAAAAGATCACTTGTCTATCTTTTATAAAACTTTTATCGAGTTTAGAGCCCACAAAATAGACTAATCATTACTGGACTCACGTCATGGGTAACCACGATTAGTAATAGCCAACATTTTAAAGTTGGAGACGTTTGTTTGTGCAGTTAAACGTGCTAATTTCAGAAGCTGCTGGTCCAATTTGAAAACAAAAGCGGTGCTTCATTGCCCATTTATCACGCTTACATGAAACTGTGGAGCTAGTTCTAAAAAAGCTATTTGCTAACAACTTGTACGTAACTCAATCTCCAAGGAATAGGTGCTTCGCTGACAAGAACAGAGGTTAATTATGAAATCAATATTGTAAGATGTAGGGCCCTTGTACTTTGTACCTTGTCGAGCTGATAGGACAGCATATTTTTTTATATTATAGAGAGACAAACGAGCTATCGGAACCTTTCTACAACTACCAACGCCCATGTACATCTGCATAATTATGCCGATGCGTTGCCCTCTTTTCACCTCCCCCCCCCCCTCTAATGGGCCAACGGCACTCACTCATTCACTCACAAACCGTACGAAACGCCAAACCATACATATCACTTTATCAAGCCCGGGAGAGGTACCTCCCCGGTCGTGCCAGCCTAAATCCGCTGCAATGCAGCATTGCACTACCTCTTCTGGTCGCACCTCTTTCGATTTATCGATCGATTTACGATTATATCAATGTATGTTGTCGCGTACCACAGGACAACCCCAGTAACTTTGGGACAGAGCAACGGGGTGAGGTTACCATCATCGCCCCTTGCCCCTTGCGCAAAAGCGCGTCCTCCTGTTGCTCTTTTGTCCCCCTTCTTATAAGAGGGGTAACAAGTAGCGATCATCCACCCGCTCTTAAGCCCCATCTTCTTACAAGAGGGGTGCAAGGAACATTCCCCCTTCAATTGACTTAGCCTGGGTTCTTCCCAGGCTACTAAGCCCCACCGCCACTTGAGCCACGGCGGCTGGTACAGCAGCCTGCATTAATTCAAGGCAATAATTAAGAACTGACGTGTCTACATACCTCGTCCTGGCCACTACCTTGCACACTTCTGCCGATATAAACATAACGCTGATGAAGATGTAAGTGGTTGTAGTTGGTAACCGGAGACCGCGGCCCGCGGTGGGCTGATACAGCCACATGTAGGTCCCTCGCGCATGGAAGGTAAACCACACGAACATTATCCTACTAAAAATAATTACTAATAAAGTGCTAATAGTAATAAGCTAATGATGCTCATAAAAAAGTGTGTGTGTGTACTTATGTACACGCGTAAGAAGTTACACTTCTTTGGCGTTACAAGAGAAAATCTTTTAAAAATTTTTGCCTTTCACCTTATTCTAGGTTTGTAGAAAAAGCGACACTGACAATAGAAGAAAATAATACATCAAATTTTGTTATAACGCTTTAATTAGTTTTTGAAAAAATAAAACATTGACTTTAGCTTAAGTTAACTTCGGTATAACGGTTTTTCGTGACTGTTTGCGCGCTGATCGTAAAAATTTTGCTCTTATCATTTTTCCGCAATGCACCAAAAGAAGTATAACTTAAAAAATGTTAAGCTTAAACGTATGTAAGGATTGTGATATGTAGCGTTTCATTCTCTCTGCCTGCCCATTACGGAACTGGTGAGAAGGTTTGTTGTTGTTGTTGATTAAAAAGCGTCAGTTGCATGTACTCATATATTTGTTATGCTATCATACAAAAAGTCAAAAAACGAATTTGTGTGAAATTTGGCAAATATTTAGATTACAATCTGTAATAATATAGTTAATTTTTATATTTAAAAAATGAAAACTACCATACGGTAAATTTTACTCAAGTGAAAGAAAAGGATTATATATATTTCAAAATGTACTAGGTACAACTGACACTGACTTAGAGCTGAAGAGAGGACTCTTCTTTGACTGACACTCAGTCTTTAGACAGTAGCAAAACCACCACTGTATTTAACAATAAAGGTACCATTTCATATCACACAAACACGGTTATGCACCTTAGCGCATAAAATTTATGTCTCAATTATTGGGAATTATGTTTTGGCGAAACATGCAACTCCAATACTAGGCTCCACTGCCAGTTGAGCCTGACAGTTTGATTGATATTTTTTTACAGTGAAACAACCGGCTTGAATGATAATCATCCCAAACAGACCAAGACAAAGCAGAGTTTGCTATACTTGTGACTGAGCAATTTTGTCTAATTCACCTACTTTATTTAAGCCAGAGTATATAAAGTGACCGCAACAATCGGTGCTGCTAAACTCGAATTTAACATCTCCAATTGCTCCGATCCGACAGGGCTCGAGCACTGAGGTTCGAACTTAAGGGCTTAAGCCGTGTCCCTGGATCCCACCAATGAAGAGCCAAAAACTGCCACTACTTAAAAACCTACCAGCGTATCAGGTTTGGAAAGTGACAATATTTCGAATGTGGTGGTATTTGTTTAGCTCGACGTGGGACATCATTAAAATATAATGGACATTATTGTCACACTAAAATCTGAACGGGCCAATGCCAATGCACCAAAAGTCAAGGACGCATGACTGGATACAAGTCTTACAAGTTTGATTCCTCTTACATTTAAATTCTAAGTATTTAAATTTAATTAACGCTGACGTGTCCATTTTATAGAGGCTTTAGCGAATTGCGTCTAAATACCATATCACAAGGCCTTTGCTGCCAAGGCCAGAAATCTTAACGGAGGTTCCTACCAGCACAAGCACCAAACATTATAGTTTGACTTAAGTTTAGTTGATAATTATATAATACTAGTGATCTGTCCTCGCTTGGCACGGATATTTCACAAAATATTGCAAAAATTAATTGATTTACAAAAATACAAAAGTTATAGATTTACATTTCGGCCTCCTAAACATACACGTTATGAGGAAAACAAACTTTTTGACAGAACAACGTCAGTCGGGACAGCTTGTTGTAAATAATTCGTGGTTCACTTCGATATTTTTGCACACCTTTGGTTATGTTATTGAAGCTTCATAATGATTTTAAAAACGTTTTAAAAGAGCCTATAGATAATCACAGATAATGTAGGATTTTTACTATCAAAAAACGCTATTTAATGCAAACAAAGAATCAAATATTTCTATTGTGTATTTATATTGTGCAAATTGCTATATTACATTACTGCTAGACAATTTCAAAAACAGGGCCGTTTTGATTAGGGCCAAAGATCTGCCGGATTATCAATGCGATACGTTCTTCAATGTAGCGGCTGACGTTTAGCCACATTGAATGTCTTGATTTTGCACATATCACCTGAACGTTGTTTCTTTTTTCTCTGTATTCGACAATTGACGCCATTGTTGTTGTCGGGTCAGGCAACAAGGAAGGACGTGCGAACTCTTTGACACTCTTTAAACTATTTTAAGATCAATTTTATTCTGATAAGTATTTATT